>JAGXJF010001145.1:0-144432 GCA_019208055.1 Stipa capillata
TCCCTCCCATACCTGACCCACTCGCTCATGTCAAGTGGCGGTGCTAAAACCTTGTAATCTTTGTCACCTGTATCTTTTCATGTGACGATTGCAATGCCATGATGATCTATACAAATCAGTTGACCATCTAGCATCGTTTCCACTTAGTTTTACCCTGTTTGAACTTGCCACTTTTAAGTCAGGTTTTGCTTGTGATGCCATTTTAGATGTTGCCTGACTTTGTGGGCTGGTAAAAGCTCCAGTAGTATTATTACCCTCCTCTCTCCCACCCTCTTTATTTGTCCATTCAGAAAAGAAAATTTGTGTTTGCTGTAAGTGTTGGCAAGTGAAGCCTAGATAAGCAGGAGAGCTGCAGTTTCTCCTGAGATCATTGCAAACTGCGAACATATGCAATGCAACCAGTGGCTTTGTCGGTCTAATCCAGATCACTCCTACTCCCTCCGTCCCAAAATGTAAGACGTATTTTGATTCGTTAAAACACGGATTTGACCAACGATTACTTCATTAGTATATAATTTAGATGACATAAAATTGATGTCGTTAAATTGGTATTCAAAAGTACTTACTTATAATTATAATTTTGTATCAAATAAATTATATATTAATGAAATAATTGTTGATCAAAGTCTTGTCTTAACAAATCAAAATATATCTTATATTTTAGGACGGAGGAAATAATATCTAATATATTGAAAAACCAGACATCTCTGTGAAACTTCAGCTAATTACTGAAATTTTAGCAAAACGTTTCTTTGGATATGACGTTAAATCATAAGACAGCCCGATATTTGCCTGGATGAACAGTACTTGTTCGCTTGACTGGTCTAGCGCTACGTGGCCCCAACACCAGGTGAAGTACGAAGTACCTAACTGTGAAACCTTCGAACAATGTTCAACATGTTCCAAGACGTCCAACGCATCTAATAATGATAATGAGAAAATAAAAGTTGAACATTGTATTGATTGGGGTGCGCCAGGCCAGGGCAATAGTGCAACGCCCAGGCGACGCGTAAGGGCCCCAGTGGCAAGCACTGTGATGGACCCTCCCCCACAAAAAATAAATTTAATATCATTGTGGACGCATGGCCCACATATCAGATATTAAACTGATAAGAACAGATACTACACTTGATCTTAGCCAAAAGGCCGAGAAAGGTATGAGTTCTCCAGTCGCTCTGCCCCTCGTTTTATACCCACCATCCTGCCTCCCCTCGCTCTGAGCTGGCGAGGTGGTACTAAACTCGCAGTTTGCAATCTGCGACCCTGCGTAGCTTCTCTTTTTCTCAGAAGGCAACGCTGCGTAGCTGGGCTCTTCAGCAAACATTGCCGGGGCCCAAAACACAATCGGCTTCTCTACGAGTAAATTCTGAAACCCAAAACACACGCGTGCGTGCACGGAGGAAACTAGCCGAGAGCCTGGCCGGTTGCCACCGCCGATGGCCATGCCGTCGTTGCCGGTCCCGGCGCCGGCGGCCACGCCAACTCCACGCTGATACCTACGCAGCCTCACTACAAGGCACCACCCTTTTCCCAGCCCCCCTCCACCGCCGGTACCGTCAAGACGGAGATCCCTCCCATCTCGACCTCCACTTCCACCGCCGGCGGAGTCACCGCAGGAGCCGCGGCCGATGACGCGTCCTACATTATCACCGTCCCTAGCTACTCAGGTGACCCTCCTGCCCCCGCAACCCAGCACTCCGCCTCTTGTAGACGCTGAAAACCTAGAACCCTAACCGAGGGTTCCGCTCGCAGCTTGGTTCTCCTACGACGGCATCCACGACACGGAGCGCCGCCTCATGCCGGAGTTCTTCGAGGGGGAGGCCGCGGCGGCGTCTGGGTCCCGTGGCCCGGAAGCGTATAAGTACTACCGCGACAATCTCGTGAAGAGGTTCCGGGCGAGGCCGGGCCGGCGGCTCACGCTCACGGAGGCCAGGCGGGACTCGTTGGCGATGTCGGCTCCGTGCGCCGTGTGTTCGACTTCCTTGAGGAGTGGGGGCTGATCACTTTGGTGCTTCGCTATCAGGGGCAAAGCAGGGGAGAGATAAGAGGGAGGAGGTGGCAGCGACATCTCAGTCTTCATTGCCTGCTGGGGCAACAATGCCCAGGAAGCTTTGCACAGTGTGCCGCACCGTCTGCGGGCTTGCCTACTTCACCTGTGAGAAGGTGAATGCATTGCCCTTGTTTTGGTTTGTGCACAAGATATGTATGTAGTGCTGTGTAAACTTGCGTTACAGATTAGGTAATATGTATGCACCATTTATATCTGGGTAGAACTATCTGAGCTTATCCGTGCAACTATTTTCCAATGGGCTATGCTGATCAATTTGGTTGGTAGCAGTACAGAAGCACTTGTCTTACTGGCGAATAAGTATTGCATCAAGGTACATAAAGCTGCTAAAATATGGATGTTTTGTTTATAATGGAATGTAATGGGAGGAGCGCTTGTTCTGCAGTTATGAGTTTGCCCATGTGCTAAGAAATTTGTTTTCTGGGATTGGAGATATCCCTGGTTGATCAATGGTTAGTTTAGCTGGTTTGATATGTTCCATAGAGAAGGCGTTAGGACAGATGAGCAAACAAGCTTGTTTACAAAAGGTTAATGATGTATATTTTGTTTTTGGAATTATCAATTGCCATGTATAGTTGCTTATAAATTTAAGTTGAGGGTAATAGACTTCGGTTGCGCATATTTAGCTGCACCTTCTATAGTCTTTAGGTTTTCGTGGAACTCATGGTTTGCACTAGACAATTGCAATCAGTTCTGGGATGCCCTTATGCTCCGCTGTCTAGAGCTTGCTCTTCATGCTGGAATAACAATGAATCTGCTGTTGCCAAGCTTTTGTTTTAACCTGTAATCTGATGGGCTCATTGGAGTGGCTGTGAACGCAGAAGGATTAGCAGCAGAGTTGCTTTAGAATTCGTTTTGAACTATTCCTTCCAATTCACAAAAACATGTCGTGAACTGGAGGGAGTATATGATACAATAAAGATTTGTAAACAACCTGGTAATTGCATTCGAGTCTGTGAAGTTCATTGGAACACTTTATTTGGCCTGTATTTGCCTCTTCATTTGGTTATATTTGTACGTGACTACTATACTATATTATCATGTCAGTTGAGCTGCTGTCATCATATCTTCCTTGTATGTTGGCTGAAATACCATTGATGTCTTGGGTATTTGAGTTGGAAGAGTAGCTATTTTCCCTCTTTAACTCTGCTTATGATCAGGCAGATATAAGTGTCTGTGCTAGATGCTATGTACGTGCCAACTACCGGCCGGGTCTTACTCCAGCAGACTTCAAGAAAGTTGACATTACCGAAGATGCAAAATCAGATTGGACAGACAAGGAAACTCTTCACCTACTTGAGGCTGTCTTGCATTATGGAGAACACTGGAAGAAGGTGTCTGAACATGTTGGTAGTCGATCTGAGAAAGGACTGCATTGCTAGACTCATCAGATTACCTTTTGGAGAACAGTTCATGGGAACCAAGGAGGACAAAATGCATTTTGAGACTGATGACGATGTTAATGATGAATCTAGAGCAGAGATCTCAAAACGACTTCGTCTCACACCACTGGCAGATGCAAGCAATCCAATTATGGCTCAGGTCTGTGTCTTTGACTTCACCCTGGTGACTGGTCTCATAGCTGCTGACTCCCTTGTTTGTTACCAGCAATTCTGTAGTCAAATTCAAAGTTAACAGTTAGTAATATATCTTGAGCATGCCATCTGCTTGTACTTGGAGCAGAAACTGCAATCGTAGTGGCCAAGAAAATCATATTTGCATGTGTCATATCTAAGACTGTCGCTTGGGCTGGAAGTCTGGGGCATTACATTATTGGGATATTCATGTGAATATATGAAAAACACTGTAATTACTTAGTGGCCTCAGGTCTCCACATGTGATAGTTATACTTTTTACTTCAGACACGAAACATCATGATAGCTTTAAAATAGTTTCTGGCAAAGCATTTAAAAAATTTCTGAATTGTTATGCAGAGGACTTCTGCACGGTTTTGCACTGGCCTGCTGTGTATATGCTGGTGGCCACCGTGATTCAATAGCTGCCTTATATATCTAGTTTGAACATGTAGAAATATTGACGGGGCAAACTGAGTAACTGACATTGTTTTACCAGGTTATGTTCTTGTCGGCCATTGTTGGTTCAGATGTTGCTGCGGCTGCAGCTCAAGCAGCTATTTCTGCAGAGTCCCAGGTTGATGTGAATGACAGCAGGATTGATTTTTCAATCAACAGCACCAAGGAAGAAGGTAGCAGCTCTGTTCTCTAACCCATGAGTTTGACATGTTCTTTGACAGCTTCTGTCATATTGATGTTGGCTAAACATACCTCTTTGCATCTCATTGTGCAAACAATGATAATTCACAAGTGCGGTAATAGCATCAGTGCTCAAATAATGTGCTAGAGCAATAAGCTCAATTATGCATGCCTAGTAGAATTTGTGCATATGCAAAGAATAACATATGGACTTGTATCCTAGTTCCTTATGCGGCATGAGTGGGTAAAAGCTTGATGAACTTCATAAGAAAGTTGCTGATGCATGTATAGTGAATAAGGATCAACTTAAAATTCTTGCTGCTGCTTGCTCAAATCTGAACTCACATCATGATACTTAGCTCACATTTTTTCCTAAGAATAATTATTGCAAAATTTTCAAAAAAATCTCTTTGCTAAATTAGTGTCCTATGCAGAATCTTCTTGCACAAATGGGCTTTCAGCCAATGATTTACTCAAAGTGGCATCTGCTAGTGCACAATTGCAACTTGAAAAGGAACAGAAGGATATAGAGCAATCTTTATCCGACATAGTGGATGTCCAGGTACCAACACTGGGATTCTGAGATAATACTGCTTAAAAAAATGGTATTTGTATTGACTCCTTGTCATCTCTTGTTTCAAATTCTTTTCAGATGAAGGAAATCCAAGATAAAATACATTGTTTTGAACAGAAGGAGCTGCTGATGGAGAAAGAGAGGCAGCAGCTCCATTATATAGGGGAACTGCTTTTTGCCGATCAACTTGCGGTCGTGCAGCATCAACAGAGACCCCAAACTGTAACCACGGAGAACAAGGACGACGGGAAACCAAAACCCATTGTCAGCACAATTTAAATCAAATGGAAATTCATCGTAGCATGGGAGTGCTGTGAGAATTGGAGCTAGGCTCCTCACATCTCAACAAGTGGCCATTAATATGATGGAATCCTGTGATGAACAATAACTGTTTTCTTCCTTGCTGGCTCTAGAGTAGTATATTCAATTTGTGCGTGGCTGGATCAGGTGTTGTATGTGGTTTGTAGTAAATTTCTTTGTAGTCTAGTTAATGAACAGTCTTTCTTTTCGAATTTGGTTACTGGGATATGTGTATTATGTCTAGCTAACTCCAGCGACCATGTCCACTGTCCCACTGTGGTCAGCTACTTTGACAAGCCAGCCATGCTTATGTAGCCTTCCCACCCTCGGGTCTGGATTCGCTCAAACTTGTGAAGCCTCTGACCTGGAATTGCTATTTACTGAATAGCTCTATTCGGATCTAATGGATGAGGATTGGCAAATGTCACGATGGCTTAGCTTCTCAGAATCCCATTCACCCTCTTGTGCACAGCAACTCCTTTCATTGGCCTCACTGACATTGTGGAGCTCGCAAATATCTTCGAGTGCTCGCCACATATCTGGAAAGGCTTTACCAGGCCGCTCCGCCATAGATTTCACTGACGTCGTCACCCGTGTCACTGACATCGTGGAATCTTCTAGCACTTGCCATGCATGGAAATACGAAATGATGACGACCAACGGCCCATTGGTGGCTACTTTCAAGATCTGGGTCAATGGTACTATCTACATACAATACACGACGCCTTTGTTGTCTCCAGTGGTAAATATACAGGCATGTCGACGTGTGAGACCCCAAGGCCCAGTCCCAGATTTGGCCCAAGTATATACGTGTGCAAGCGAAGAAATTTATCCTACCTTGCTTAGGAGAGAAAAATACTAGTAAGGTGTAAGGACTAGGCATCTAATAGTAGTAAATTGTGATCGATCGTTTTGCGTGAGGCGTGAACGAAAGCGCAAGCGATTTGGGTTAGGTCTAAGCCAGTACATATAAGTGATATTAGAGCCGACTCTAGTGGTTACATGAGCACGTACGGGTTAATGCGTGGGTATATAACGCATGACTTGTATAGGTCTACAGTGGACACAAAGCATATCATACGTGTCAGCACTTGACGTATGCCTGTGTGCTAAGAAGAGAAAATCTTAGTCATTTGCTCTAGTATAGATATGTTGGTAATGTCTTGATAAAAATATCGGGTCCTCCAAAAATATGTGCATATGAAAACTCAAAGTCTAGTCCTTAATTTGGCACAAATATATATGTGGTGCAAGTTTAGGGATTAGTCGCACCTTGCTTAAGGGAGAAAAATGCTACCAACATGTAAGACCTAGGCATCTAATGGTAGTAATTCGTGATCAATCATTTTGCGTGAAACGAGAACGAAAGCTCAAGTTACTACACGGGTGTGACCAATCCATTAAAGGTTAGGTCTAATCAGTTAAAAACCTGAGACTTACACAACACATACTGGTCTAGTCACTACTCCCCCGTCCCCTACATCATTGACTTGGGATAAACTCTTGCCAAATCCCTCCAAGTGGTGGTTGTGGTGTTGTCCCCGTAGGGCGTTGCCATAAGGGTGTGATACCATCAGGACTCCTCTCTTAAGTGTGTATTTGACTCACCAATGTTTGGATCTAATGGCATGAGCACCGAATAATTGTCAAGTCGTGGTGAATCAGGCGAGTGAAGGGGTTTGGGGACCAGTAGGGTGTTTATGGAGACATGTGCATTCTTGTTCATTTGTAGTGAAACAAGTACGACACGAAAATGTTCTTAAATACGCTGTGTTGACGGTGGCAGTTATAGGAGCGGACACATTGTAGCTGCACTTCTCAAAGGTGAGCACTTTACAAGTATATACCTAAATCTCAAGAGCACATCTATCGGAAATGACTATCTATTTAAAATATGAAAATGCCAAGTGATACGCGTACAAGTTTTCAATTACATAAATTTGAATCTCGAAATCTGCACGTGTGATACAAGATGCCCTTACCAAGTAAGTAGTATTTGTTCTAAAACTTCAAAAACTAGTTTCAAAAGCTAGTCATCTTCACATCTATATATTTATTCTTATATACTCTTATAAAGATATCAATTGTTAGCGACGGTCCATTCATCTTCGGGTAGACTACCATTTGGACCTGACAGAAAAAGTTGAGATGAGAGCGGATGTGAATGATATAATTTAGCATAAACAGTAGTATAATCTTCTTAAACACATAGTATATTTTATTTAATCCGTAGTGACGCATGTGCATTGTACTAGTCTATATCAATATAGAAAACACAAGTTTGATGAGATATTTTTATCTGATACGTCCAAGCTCTTTAATCTAATTTCATAATTCTCTATTCCATAAATAGAGATACATGTACACTCTTCTTAATCGCTCTCATACTTATCACCCTCTAAATATACTTAATGTCTCTTTGTTGCTCTCTTATTTCAATTTATATATTAGAGAATTGTTGTTTTTCATGTTTAAAAGAATTGTTTTTAATGTGGTATTTATTTATTAGAAAATTTGATGCTTACTTTATTAATATATGTTTAACGTACTTTTTTTTTCTTAGAGTAATTCTCCACACATGTAAATGCTACTGATGATATGTTTCTCTCTCTCTCCTAGATATCCTCGTTACGACAATTTGTTTGTAATCACTTGCCTGGTGCACGCAATTCAAATGACTGATTCCAACGTGGGAAAGAGGTCTAACAACAAAAGTGATAAAAAAAACAAAAATGCACATATTACTCTCGTTAACTATCTAAAAGGTCCATTTTCCACCCTCTGGTTTGAAAAAGTTGACACGGAGTAGTAGTACTTTGTTTCACATTTTAGGGTAAACAAGTGCCCGTGTGTTGCAACGGATACAGATTTTAAAAGGACTAACTCTTGTAATGTGCATTGCTCATTGCCATCCAATGATTAATTCCTATAATGCACAAGAATTACACGAATATTCTACATTCAAAAGAGTAAGTGGTAGGAGCAACATAAACAACTGTAAGGGTATCTTCTGCTGACGGTAGGTAGACAATTAAAAATATAAAATATTCAATAAATGGATCCCTCCCCTACCAAACAACAAACCAATATTCAAAAATCTAATTACAATGAAATGGTTATTATTGATATATAGGGATATTAGAAAATACCAAACGAACATAAGTTTGTAGTACACCCGACTGGATATAAAAACGTGCAGAATCATGCATAGAGAAAATAGTTTCAGACTGCTGAAACTTTAATTTGTTTCGAACTCATCTTCCAAATTGAATCTCACCTGGCCAGCTGCAGCTAGCTGATTAGAGTAATTAAACACTTAAGGAGATTAAGCACAAGTTAAAGAGGAGTACAAAAAGAGGTCAACGCGAGTAGTACTCTTCCTTCTCTATTTTGCAACAGTCCACAGATACAACCATAAGCAAATAAGAGGAAGAGGAAGAGCAAAAGAATAAATTGATCCATCATTCGGTTTTACCTCCTTCGGCACATCAACATTTCCTCTTAAGCAATTCTATCTCCATTTGAATCCTACATTTCATTTGTACGTGAGATATCCTAATAGCAATGAGAGCAAAAGAATAAATTGATCCATTATTCGGTTTTACCTCCTTCGGCACATCAACATTTCCTCTTAAGCAATTCTATCTCCATTTGAATCATGCATTTCATTTGTACGTGAGATATCCTAATAGCAATGTAAACTTGAAGTCTTGTAACAGACATTTACTGAAAAGCCGTATCTAACCGTTTCCTATTTTTATTCACTTGTGCAACCAAATCGTTATAGCAGGGAGCAACCTAAACAGAGCCTAGAAGCATCTATACACGAGTGCAGTGCTGCCGCGCGCAACAATTCCTCCTACTGCCACATGCTGAGCCTTAGTCAGTTTTTTTAATCTCATCAGAGCAGCGAAACCCAAACAAACAATTTTATTGGACAACCAGCAATGAATCAAGATTAATGCCAAAGCGGCAACTACTGTTTGTATAGGTGATGCACCATGCACCAGAACCATATCAAGCTATACCATGCATCAGAACAATTTCAAACTGAAAAAACAAATATGATGATTTAACAATCTAGCCAGTTAATACTTTGAAACTTTGGACTCAATTTGTTACGGGCTAAGCCCATTAGACAACACATATGTACATGACATCAGGAGATAACCAGATTTTTGACTTTTTAGCTCACATTAAAATAAAGAATACATGCATCTACACCATCCAGATTACCGGGGCACATCAAGATTTCACTTCTGACTATCCAGCAATCAATTAACTGCTCCCAGTCATCCATACTTTTAAGGCAAATAATGCTTGCAATCTGGATATCAACTAAAAATGCTTAAGGAAAAAAAACATCCACACCGAGGTTACTGTAGCATGTTGCACCTGAGAAATATAGATCCCACAAAATCTCCCATATATATTAAGAAAATTCATCAACTCGACATTTGATCAAAGGACTTCTTATTAGTAGCTATACACCAAGAACAATTAGCAGAATACAAATTATGTTGTGTCCTCTCCCATGACGACCTTTTTATGTAAACCAAAGAGAGTACTACCATTTATTAGCACCGAGAAATAATTTATCTATCTCTATACATAACTGTTTTGTGAAGGAAACAAAGATACTATAAATATCTGAGCAATCAAATTCGATGGCATGAGGTTACTGTTTTCCAAAAGGTGTAGTCACATGTCAATCAAAAATCCAACTGCACAAGAGAGTGCCTTGAATATTCTTTTAGAGAGTAATAAACCCAGGGTTTCTAACAAGAATTTTGCACACAAGAAAGAACAGGTAGTGACCTCATTCCTCAACCTCCTAATCACTGTATGACATAAAATTCAAGAAGCCTCATCCTAGACTTGCAAAGATAAAAAAAAATGTAGAAGCATGCAAACACATACTTATCTACCTCGCACGGCTACTTCGTTGCCCTGGCTGCACTCACATATCAAGCCGCAATCGGTCGTTGTTCGGCCTCCATCACTGTGCTTAGTCTGCGCCATCCGATCTATTGCCACACCAAACCGAGCTTCACTTCCATCCCCTTTGCATGATCATCGTCGTGCTCAGCTTGCGCAGCCTCTCGGCTCCTGTATCGTAATAATCAGAAACAGACTAAGACGAAAGTAATATTTAAGTACAACAAGCAATTGGATCAAGCTTCACGATAATTTATAAAGCTCGTCGGTTGTATACTCGTATCCACATTGTAGTCATGAACACCAAATTTTTGCTATAACCCTTGCCTCTTCTTTGACACAGAAAGACAATATGAAGACAAACCTTTCGATAAATTCCATCAATTCTAGGCAACGACTGAAACAATATAGAACCTACAAATTAACCTTTACTGATTAATTCCTCAAATTCAGTTAAACAGCAAGATAAAATAGATGAATGCTATGTGTGCAATGGAAAGGCCACAATCATTAAAGGAGCTCATATCCATCAACAATCTATTCTGCACACCATATTCAAATATTTTTCTAGCAGCTAGCACAGGAAATTTTTTTGCTTTCCTATAAGTAAAAACAGCGCTACGCCGCTTAATAAAGTAAAACTCAAACCCCTTTCTATTTTCCCTAATAAAATAGAAAGCCTGCAAGCACGACCACCATCCAAACCCTTTGCATATGTTTCCCACAAAAGCTTTGGGCCAGAACACCACCAAACAAGCTACATGTTTCTACCAGCATCCTACAAACCTTAAGTAGCAGTAAGTCGCACTTATGATCATAAACAATGATAGGTACAGGTCCACCTAACTACCACGAACAGCTAACCTCACAAGAATATGTTACATCATTCCAATTCGGCACGGAAGCAAGGATATATGCATTCCAGTTCCACCAGCCAACACTGACGCACAAAAAAGATGGATCTTTACTTAATTAACGCCCAAATCACCACAAATTTGGCATCTCTATTGCCTGGGTACAGATCACACATGACCAATTGAGCATAATAAGGACCAAGGTAGCACAAATGTTAGATGAGGAAGTACCTTTCTGGTGATCTGTAAACTCATTGTAGTATTTGAGCGCCCACTGGTACTTGGACTGATCCAGCACGAACAAGTTCGAGATTGACTCATCCAAGCTCAAGTGCACTGATAGAAAAAAGAAATACTCAAGGGTCACAGATCAAAACCAGAAAAGAATCTACGAATTTCACGCATCAAATTCTCTCTCACAATCACCTTCTTGCACGCGCACAATTGCGTCCCAGAAGAATGCGAGCACCGATCCATCGGGCCTAGCACCTGCCTTCTCGAACTGTGGCTGCGGCACCTGCAACAGCGGGGGCTGGAATTTGGGTACCTGGCATTGGAGCGCTCGCCCAGGACGCGCTTGCGTTCGGCCTCCTCGCGTGCGACCTCCGCGAAGCGGGCCAGCACCGGGGGCGGCGATGTCCGGCTGGAGGGGAGGCGCGAGGGGGGCGAGGAGGAGGATCGGGATGGGGAGGTAGTTGCGGTTTGCAGGGGGGTGGTTGCTGAGAGAAAAAAGTTAGCTGTACATAAAAGATTTGATTTGTTAGATAGTTGTGGAGAAAAAAGAGGGATGAACGTGCACTGGTGTTAGTTTGTTACATGTTTGTTAGAGGGCTGTTAGAGGGGTAAAAGGGATAATTAAAAGTATGACATCATTACCAACTCAAATATTATAGAATGCTATAGAAATATATAAGGTTATGATAATTAAAGGGCTAATACAAACATTTTGAAACTAAACATATTTAGGTAGTACTAGAAGAAAACTTGCCGGCCTCTGCATACGCACGCAATCAAAATTTCGAAATCATACTAGGAGAGGTTAGGTAAATGCGTAAACTTGAGGGGCGCAACTGTAAAAAGTCTCATCTTCCACTCGGTGTCTCATCGTCCTCAAGCTGCCGAGGACGAGTAAAATCTCAAGGAAGTTCGTCACAAAAGGGCAAATCTCCAGGGAAGCGAACGGGGAGAGCGGGAGACCACGCCGCCACA
Source organism: Stipa capillata (assembly GCA_019208055.1). NCBI lineage: Eukaryota > Viridiplantae > Streptophyta > Magnoliopsida > Poales > Poaceae > Stipa > Stipa capillata. The sequence continues at coordinate 12,157 of JAGXJF010001145.1, forward strand.
GAGACACCAGCGGCTGCTGGAAACGAAGAAGAACAAGAAGGTAAAAGTATTTCTCCTCCAACATTTTAAGATCCAGAGGTCTCGGATCTTCTTCCTTTTTTCTTTTTCTTTTTTGACTAGAAGGAGAGATTGATTTCTTTTGTTGGTGAGGAACCCTAACTTGCTCCGATTGTTCGGGGAGTTTTGTTCTGGTTGCCTCCAGTTCGATGCGATCTGTTTGCTGCGTCGTGGAGTACTGCTAGCAGTTTGTTTTCCAAAAAATTTGGGGGAGTTCCACTGATCACCCATGCCACACGTTAGGTCCGCCCATGACATTAGGGTTCAGATCAGGAAGAATGTAGGTTAGAGCGGATGCCTTGCTATGAAGTTTTGGAATAGTGTGTGGTAGATCTGAGCATAATTCGATTGGCGCATGGAACATTGGGTAGTCTTAGAGGATTCTATATTTCATGGAAACAATTAATTGTAGGGGCATTGAAACTGACCGAAATCAACCATAAGAAACTAATACATAGCTTATTGAGTTAGTGGGGTTGGGGATTCGGAGGTGGCCGCAGGGGAAGCAATCCGTGATCAGAGGCTTATCGCGTAGCATTTCACAGGGAGATTAGGGATCAACAAGGGTAGGCACCACTGAAAAGATCGCGTTGAGTCAGGCAGGATGCCGATGCAGTGAGTCCCAGATCATGCAGAACAGTAGGGAGATGCAGATGAAGGATTGCAGCCATGTGAGGGTGGGTGATGGTGCAATGGGGTGTAAAACTGAAGAAATTGACTATGAAAGAGGATGAGACTTGAAAGGAAGATTTGATGCTTGTGGACTTGTGGTCTGGTGGACTGAAATGATTAGTGGCTAGCATTTTGCTCATGGTGAGCTAGGTAAGGAGGAAGGGTTGGGAGGCAGGATTAGGAGAACGAAATGGTTTAATCTTGATGAGATAAAAAAAAGTTGCAGGTACCACTTCTGGTTCTTTTGACAATGAATTCTTAAAAGGGTGGACAATCTTGTTGATATAGGCATGCTAGTCCTAGTTCCTAAAAGGTGTGTGAGGCTGCATAATCGGTTAGGTTAAGACAAGTTGCAGTTTCCTGAATCTCGATTGCCATTGTTTTAGACGTGTCTTGCTAGCTGCGCTGCATATGTCAGTTTAGCTTTTAGAATATGTTTTGGATGGCAGTGCCGCTAATAATGTACAACTGCATTGGAAGGTTGTTTCTTTTCCATTTATTTATACAGTTCAAGATTATATAATGACCGCAAATCAATGCCATAGTAGTTTGGCGTAGGTCCAATTACTATTCCAGAAGCACGAGTTCCCATCATATTACCACGGAATGTTGGAATGTTAATTGTATTCCGAAGGCAATAGGCTGCACCATTCAAGACGAGATGTAGTGACGTTGATTACCTCTTTTTTTTTGTTCCATGGACGTGGCTCTTTAGCATGGCCACTTTCTCTTCAAAGGACTGGTGTTTTCTCATGATAGTTATTCAGCTATGATCTGTTTCTGCTATTTTTTCCCTTTTATTGAGATCATCAATGACTTCGGTATTTGATATCTTATGATTATTGACTTCAATTTGTTGCAAAGTAAATTATGTGTGTCATTGTTGTTGCTACTATGATTGCATTGTTGTCTGACTGTTATTTTATTCAGTTGCTACATTCAGTTATCATGGCTGCAATGACTAGTGATCTGGGTGGCTTAGCTGGTAGGCCTACAAACGCTCAACCAAATCCTTTTGAAAGTGCGTTGTATGGTGCTGGACCCGGACTGATCCGTACTGGACTAGGAGCATATGGAGAGAAATTTTTGGGTTCGAGTTCGGAGTTTATGCAGAGCAATGTACGTTTGTAACTTAATACAAGTTTCTTTTATGGAGATCTATGTATAATATCTGGAAACTAGTGAAGCTAAACCTCACTTGATCTTGTCAGATTACTCAATATTTGTCCGACCCGCAATACTACTTTCAAGTCAACAGCCAGTATGTGAGGAACAAAATGAAGGTCATCTTGTTCCCTTTCTTGCACAGGGTAAGAGTTGTTGACAATTATTTTCCTTTGTGCAAGATTTGCATACTGTGAAGTCCCATAACATGCATATTGCCTTTATTGTCTTCCTTAAGGGTCACTGGACAAGAATAACTGAACCAGTAGGAGGAAGGCTATCCTACAAACCTCCAATTCAGGATATCAATGCACCGGACCTGTACATCCCTTTGATGGCATTTGGCACCTACATTGTAGTTGCTGGATATGCCTTGGGAGTTCTTGGAAGGTAAATACAGTGTGAACTACTCCATGTCTTCTATCTAGAGGTAGAGAGGAATTTGTACTTGCAATGCAAAAAAGCACTGCAATTTTACATGGTAAATTCATTGCAAATTGTCCTGTGATGCAGGTTTACCCCTGAGGCACTGACCCTACAGTTCACAAAAGGGCTACTTGGCTGGTTTCTGCAAGTCATCCTCATCAAAGGTTTGCTGTACTCCCTGGGCAGTGGTGAAGCGCCATTGCTGGACATTGTGGCATATGCTGGATATGGATTTGCCGGCACATCTCTTGCAATGCTGGCCCGCATCTTCTGGAGCTTCTTGTACTATTTCATCATGCCATGGTTCTGTATCTGCACTGGAGTTTTCCTTGTGAAGACCATGAAGAGGGTTCTTCTGGGTGGGGCAAGGAGTTACGAGAGACATCCAAGCCGAAACCACTACTTTCTGCTCTTCCTGGCGGTTGTGCAGTTCCCAATGCTGTTCTGGCTTGGCAACATCAGCGGTTGATTTTCCATCTTTTGGCCGGGCTGGGTAATGCAAATCATTTTTGAGAGGCTGCTGTGCAGGATAGACTCGTGGTTAACTTTTGCTGATGAACTTCCTAGTAGTTTACGTAATGCCTAGGCTATTGTGAAGCTGGTATAGATCTTTGGATAAACGGATGAAAGTGCATGTAACTATTGTTTTTTCTTTTCTGTTGGAGGTAAAACTGTTCCGATTGGATAGGTTGGAGACGAACTGCTATATGTCTTCCCTTTCCGATCCTACCGTGTGTCAGGATCTCATTTCTACTTGCTTTGATGATCTGATCATCTGTTTTTGCAACCTTGGTCCGATTTGATCAATATGGATGCCCTTCGGCAACTGGTGCCATTTGCTACCTTCATCTAGGCCATAGCCTTGCTTTGAGGTCTGCACTTGTCTTGGTATTTGAGGTTGTATTATTGATGTATTTGCTATTTTACTGTTTAAGAAATTGAATGCACTACTAGCTCTAGGCCTCACTGCGAAACCTGACCGGTGGCCCAATGACACAATAAATAGGGTGTGCATTAACTGCATCTGTAAATATGGGCATCTTTTTCGAGTTCTGAAAATACCGTTCGAAAAACACGTGAGCAATTTCTTAAAGTTCTCAAATAAATTGTAGAGCGTGTTCAAAAAAATTCTTAAAGTTTGAATCAACTTGACATGTTTTGATTAGTTCAATCATCTAAGAATGGGCACATATACTTGTGAGAATGGACATCTTTTCGAAAATCTAAAAATACCGTTTGCAAAGCACATGAGCAATTTCTTACAAATTCTCAATAAATTGTGATATGAATAAGAACCTGGTACATCAAGAACATTTACATGAACATAAGTTGAACATTTAGATGAACACGGACATCTAAAAAGAGAATGAATCCATCTAGGTACATTAAAAAAAAATCATGAACAAAAGTTGGAATGTACAAGTCGGAGATCAAAAGCCAAAAAGGCCAAGCCGCGGCTGCTGTAGGCAGAGGATCCACGGACTTCCACTGCAGCCACCGCAGTTGCAAGCGCCTTCGCCTACGCAGGCAGTGGCCGGGGCCTGAGGCTTCCCGAGAGAGAGAGAGAGAGGAGGGGGAGGGGGAGGGGGTGGCGGAGTTTGATCCACCAAGTGCCAGATCTACACAACCTCGCTCGAGCTAGACCACTGGCACCGGAGTTAGGAACAGGGTGCTGGAGCTTGACCTCCTGACACTAGATCTATAGCTGCTCGTGTCGGATCTGAACAACCCACAACGGGTGCGACCTTGGGGCCAATGGCGGCGACTTTTGGAGTGGTTGGAAGTAGCTCGCAAAGGCGATGCTAGAGCGCTGGCGCCGAACGGGATGTACAAGGGCGGCGGGGCTAGACGAGATAGAAGTAGCCTCCGAAGTAGAGTCAGGTCGCCGTGTTACCGAGACTAAGCTCCCTAGATGTTAGGGGAGAGAGACGCCAGATTTGCTCGCCACTAGCTGTTGCCGTCGTCTTGCCTAACGCCTATCCATGAGAGAGAATGAATGAAGAGGGGAGAGAGAAGCCGATGTGGAGAGGACGTGGGTTTAATTTTTGTTGAACGGACGAACAATCTATCTCCTAAATTATTGCCACTGTATTTCACACAAATTGAAAAAAAGTCCGGATTCCTGTGCACAAGCACGTGGTCCGGATGAAGTGACCAAATCCCGCCGTTCGCTGAAAATCCTCTCCAGCCGTAGCTTCCCTTATGTATAACTGTATTGCCCGTTTGGATGATCTGATGCATTGCTTTCCAGAATATCAAATATCTAGACTATATTCCTGTTTCCAGTTTACTACGAACGCAGAAACTACCTTGAGTTCATTCGGACAGGGCATCACAATTAAAGAGGGATAAGTGTGTCTCTTCTCATTGCTCGCTGGATCTCATCGCTAGTTTTGACACATCAGTACAATTTTTTCTGTGGTTAGCTCCGAGATATCAGTACATCCAAGACAGCAGATTCTGATCTAAAGGTCAGAACAGCGAGCATCGCGCCGAAAGATCATGTTCAACACAGGCTTAATACCGTTATGATGCAATAAAAACTTGGAATCTGAATTGTGGGACCCTCCTCCAGAGAGGAGAGGACCCTCCAAAAATAAGCGTATGCTGCTTAGGTGTGGCGTGCACACGGTATTCTTTAGTAAAAGGCGAAAGAATAGTTCGCTTTGTGCTCACCACGCAGCTGCGTGAATTTCCCAGCGGAGCCTGGGTGCCCTCTTATAGAGTTGCTGGCGGCCGCTCCTGCCAAGACGAGCGGTATGGGACTAAAAACGGCAGTCGAGTGGAGGAGAGCCTCCACGGGCCGTGTGTGTTCGGGTGGGCCGCGTTGCACTGTTGGGCCTCGGCCTCCTGGACGGTGAAATCCAGCTTGGCACTGGCCTAATTCAACGGCGCCAACAAAACTGTTTGAACGCGCTGTGAGGATTTGTTTGGATCGAGCAATGCAAACAGGTGCAACTGGATCTGAGTATCTCCAGGTGCTAAACGTTGCAAGCAGCCGCAGCAAAATCATGTCCGCCCCTGTAACCTGTCGTCGCCCAAGGCAGCGGGAGTAGTGATGCGTCGTGTGCGCACGCGTGTACATTTACCTTGTAATAGCAAGAAATGGACCCGCATTGGCCAGAGATGGCGCGGCGCCCATCATAGATATTGATGAAACGGTGAATCTCGGAGCAGAAACCTATGGAGCACCGCCGCAAATGCGACTCTTCTGGCGCTGGGCGCCCGAAGATGAATTTGTGATTGCTGTGGAGTACTGGAGTACAACTGCATTGGGCAAAGATTCAAGCACCAATTCCTATAATGTTCCGTCATCCATTAATTGTATTGGAACTGCATTCTTTTACCCAAATGTGCTTGTTAGCTAAAAGGTGGCGCCGTGGCACAAGATCTATACATGCCTATAAACCATGTAACCTAAATAGCATCTTGATCAAACTGACAATACCGTATTGCAGGAACATGACAATACTCAGATGATTTAGCAGTGTGTAACCCATCAACCTCATCGATAATTCGATGCAACAATAAACTGATGTCCAAACCTCCCAAGCATCGGTTAACACAGCTTAAGCGAGTAGAAGCAGAGAACAACACCAATCAAACAAACAGCGGGACGTTGAGTAATCAACAGAATTACTGAGCTCACCACCGCTTCACAACATTAGACGCGTCAAAGTATAGGTATAATTAATTCTGAGCAACACAAAGTTCAAAATGGTATGGATCGACGCATAAAGCTTAAGCATCGTGTCCTAATCTCTTTATGCCCAGTGGCAGATTAACTGATTGGGTGTTCAAGTAACGGTGGATACAAAACTCTACCGTCTCAGAGCATCTTGCTCCCAATTATTGGCCAGTGAAAAAGGTAGTAAAATGAGGCTAAACGTGTCTAATTTATGTTCAATTATTAACATTAAAAAAAACTTGTAAAACGAGGAACTGCGGTAGCTTCAAGCAGCAGCCTTTTTGCAGTGATTTTCTAGCCACTCCATGGTGACACTCTTCGGTCTTTCAAGCGGCAGGCCCAGGGCACGGTCCCAAATAAGCTGTGGCACAAATAATTGACTAGGATTAGCAGAAGGAAGATCCAAAGAAAGAAGCATCTGAAAGTGGAAGGGGAAGACAGACCTGAGAACCAATTCCTATGCTCCTTGAGACGCCGAACAAGACAGTGTAGTACCTACACATTAGACAACATCCCCGTTACTCGTGCTGAACTAGATTTACTATTATATCATATAAGTTAAAGATCAAACTGGTAACTAAATAATTTAACCAAGAAAATTAAATACCGTGCTTCAGATAATCCAAAGTGGTTGAGCAAAACTCCACTGTGAGCATCAACATTAGGCCACGGATTTTTTACCTGAAAATGCATAGACGAAGGATGATGTCCATAACCAGAAAGCTGAAACTAGAGGAGAGATCATGATCAATCTGATAGCACTTACCTTGCCCAACTCAGTGAGGATCGGAGGCACTACTTCATACAACTTGGAGACCTGAAACGGAATAATAATAATATGTCCCATTGAGACTGTTGAACTGAAGAGAGACCATGCAGTTCGATGAAGGTTTTCGACTAACCAGTTGGAAAAGTGGGTCCTCGGGTAAATACTTCAAGGCAAACTCCCTTTGGCACGTGTATCGTGGATCTGTATTACGGAGAACTCCATGACCATAGCCAGGAACAACCTAAGAATGAAAGCGACAGGCCATCAGTAATTTGGAGTTTTATTTCAGGTTTAACAAGAAAAGAAAAAAGCAACAGTAGGCATAGATCATTGGAGATAAAGCATTTGCATAACCAGCCCAAGTGAATGGATCCAATAGAAGGCAACTATCTTGGATCTACACAGCATTCAACTTTCAGAACAGTTTAGCACAGAAAACTTCCATGAACTTTTTCCCTCCATTTGAACATGCTCATAGACAAATATTGTTTGATCACTGAATATATATATATAAACTCTTGAGATAAGATACCTTTCCACTCTTCAGTGTCTTCCATACATATTCTTTGAGTTCATCAGTAGTAGTGTTTACTCCCGGTCTCCTCCATTACAGATTTGATCCATAGCAACACTTCCTGCAGTATATGGTGACTATGTTAGTTCGCGCACATAAAATGAGTAAGTGCATCAATTTAAAAATGACAGAGACATGTGCAAAAGCAAGTGACCTAGTAAATAGTACAGTTACAATGAGTGTTTACAATTTATCAGGAGCAATTTATTCCGGGAGATTCTTTTGGCAAGCACAAGTGAAGCAGGATATGGCAGAGAACATCCACTACATCAAACCGAGCATACCTGATTAGCCAGGCCGTGCAGTGGCCCAGCTAAACCGTTCAGTGCCGCTGCAAAAGAAAGGTAAGGATCTGACAGAGCACTTCCAACCTGTGATTGATTAAATAGCATTAGTGCAGGATAACGAGGTCAATTCAACTCTCCCCTTTAGAGGATTTCCTTACAACTAACAATCCGAATAGATTACTTTTTTTAATGAAGGCCACATTGATACACATGGATTTTTCTAGATGTACACTAGATCATCCAGCAGAAATAAATAATAGATAATCTTAACAGCAGATCTCTACTACTATTAGAACTATCCATTATACACTACTATGCATTTCGAAGGAGTAAGGGCTCCATCAGCAGATCCTTCAAAACAACAGTTCAACTAAACGAGAACTCAAATCTTAAAACCATTGCTCTTAGTTTCTGTTCCTAGTTCCTACTACAGTACTACTATGTTTATCCTACACTCCTTAAAGAGATCCTCTATGATAACTAGTGTTTTTTTAAGAACCCTGATTACTTGTTTGGTTTATCAGTAAGTACGAATGCATCACAGATTCATAATAATCACATGGCAGCAAACCAAAGACAAGCAGTGATACATGATGCAACAATGCATGCCAAAAACTGTTAAAACATGCACAAGGATGACACCAAATCAAAGTATCGTACAGCATCCAGCAGTCATTCTTTGGCAGGTCCAGAACAATGGTGGCAACACTAACAAGCAAAAATCAAGATCGAACCAAGGAAACAAATATTACCAGATGCCCAGTATGAGCACTGACATTCCCGCCTTCATGATCGCTGAAAGAAACCAGGTAGTAGTATGAGGGAAATCAACCTGCATCCTTCAGAAAAATATAGAAATAGAACAAGATGGATGAAATTACGTGTGAATTGTCACATATAGACGCATCAACTCCAGCATTTTGGGGTCATCAAAACCAAGCATGTGTGAAAAATTCGCAGCGTAGTCCAGTGAATTATCAGCTGCTATAATTTTCCCATCCTTGAAAATCCTTCAGAGAAGCAGAGAAATAGGATTATTTCTATTGCAGTAAACAAATTTTACAGGTTTTGCTGGATATTTAATTAGACAAAACCTTCATTGACCGATAACATGTTCCTGTCAGTGTATTACAAGATGGTGCATGTGATAGAAGAAAAGGTACCTCCTGTAAACATATGAAGCCACTTGTGGAAGCCGAGCAATCAAATTTAAGCAATCTTCATAAGTAGGCTCCCAGAACCTATACAAACAACAATCATAAATGCCATGCAAATCACCAATGAACAAATAAATCAATTTTGAAGCATTATAAAACTCAAGAATACTTTGATTTCGGCATTCCTTTGTCATAAGCCTTTTGAAATTCACTCTCAACCTGAAATAGAGTTAAAATAGAAAAGCTAAATTAACTCAATTTGGAGGCTCAAAAAGAACTTCAAACAAAAACAATTTATGAATTCATTCCAAAGAAACTTAGAAATTTCTTATTCTTTTTCTAGTGGCACTTGGAACAGAAGGGTGATATGCAACAAAATTGAACAATACAAAATGAAAAGGCTTACCTGAAGTGCCATCACTCCAGTGGTAAACTGTGTCATTGGATGAGAAGTTACAGGGAGAGCATCTATTGCCTTATAAACATGACCTGCATCAACGTCAAATAAGCTGCTTGAGAGCAAAGCACAAGTGAGAAATGGAACATATATTTAGAAATAATTCAAGTCTATAGAACAGTGATCCTGCCACAAACAGTATATATTAAGATACTTTTTTTTATCCCAGACAGGGATAAGAAAATTCAAGCTATTCTATTTAAATAAAACATAGAAGTCAGAATGGATAACATAAATAGAACTGGGACAAAAAAAAGCTTTGGTTACCTTTGAACTTGTGAACATAAGTTAAGTTAACAAAAGTGAACAAATTACTATAGAAGTTTGGTAGCCCAGTGCACCTACAAAAATACCTAACTAAAGGGCTACATGTTTTCTCAGTGGAACGTAGTATACAAGAAATTTATATGTTTTCTGTGAACCTGCAGAATAAAACTTCAATACTCCGTAGCAACAAGACCTCCTACATCTCTATTAATCCATGACTAAATTTGAATTTTAGAACAATAAGTTAAAAACTGTATTCATTCATTCAGATAGTTTGTGGATCAATTGAGCAAACAATAATGCAAGTAGCGAGCAGGTGCAGTAAGCAACCTGGAACATTTGAACGGCTAAGCAAATCCTTTGATAGAGCATCAACTTGCTCCTTCGTGGGCACCTGAAAGAAACAAAAACCAATGAGCCCACACTAATAGCTAAAGACTTAAAGTTGATAATATACGGTGAGAACAGGAGGACAATGCTTGGGTGCACCCGGGTGCCTGTGCTCCCGTGTGAGTTCGGTCACCTACAAATTTTGAAAATTTCCTAAAATATTTGTAGGTGCACATTATTTGATGGTGTGTGAACCTGTAAATTTTGGACCAAAAATATGTCCATTTGCATGTTATGAAAAATATATAAATTATGTACATGTACAGTGTTTTTAGACACCTCCCTTCTTTTTTGGTACAGAATGCAAATGGACATACTTTTGGCTCAAAAAAATAGGTTTATTAATGTATATCCACAAACATTTTGGGAAATTTTCAAAACTTCTAAGTGCCCATTTACATTTTAGCGGAACACCCAGGTGCACAGGCACCCGGGTGCACAAAGTCCACATTCGAGAACAGGGAAAAATCGAAGAAGATTACACTTGCAGGAATAGCAGAAAAGTCAATGAGATACTCGTGTTCCCTACTGAATCGACAACAAAACATACTCCCTACTTTTGGAAGGAACTGTTTTGGCAGACCAGTACACTATATTTGAGTAAGTGTTCTATAAGACGGCAAACCTTTCCGGTCAAAAGAAGCCAAAGGAGACCCTCAGGTAAAGGTTCTCCATCTTTAACTGCTGTTGGCAGTACTTTCTGGCACTCTGGAATAGAGAGACCTCTGAAACGAATACCCTGAGTGAAAAATAGATAGATTACATGAACAACAAGAGATATAGTGATACGGTTTAAACATGGAAAAATTATAATAATTCCAATTTTATCACAACTCTGCGATGAAGCGCCATGCTTAAAGATAAAATCCTAAAAGCATTATAATCTTGTAATCAAGCAAGTTCATGTATAATGAGTTGAGGAAATTTAGCCCATGCACATATCTTCTAAATCATTGTGCTATAGTTAATTCTGGAACTTGATTCATATTTTGACAAAAAAATATAAATTCATATTTTAACAAAAAATATAAAATTAACACACAAATTATTACTGAACAGGAACAGATTATGATCAACCATTGGTATAGAAACTTAATTGGAGATTTCATGATAATATAATAATCCATTTTTATTCTATTGCACATTTCACAATATGCATGCAATTTGTCCTTATATTACAGTACCATGGCACCAGAAAGTAGTAGAATACAACTATACCTCCTCCGGGTCAAGTAAAGATGTTTCCCAGAGCATTCCAGTCATCCCTCTCATCCCACCAAGGACCTGAGATTGATTTTGGCCAAATAACTTAAAAGAAAACCTAGAAAAGTAATTGAGTAATCCAAAGATAAGTGTTACTATATGTATACCATGTCCACAGTTATGTTTCCAAGCTGGACCTTTCCATGCTCTGACTTTAGTTTCTTTAAGCGCTCCTGTAACAAAATGCAATTAAGACAAAGTAATTTCCTTTTAAGCTAACTGTGAATATTCTTTCATAACAAGTGGTTAGAGCAGTGAACCAGTTTCCAAGTAGGTACTTCTCCAACACAGGTCCTGAATATTCTGATTATTTAAAGCTAAGTGCAAAACTAAAATTGTAAAAAGAATAACACTAATAGTATAATAGGCTAATCTTCCAATCATCTAATTTATTTTCCTATTAGCCAGAGAACACAATCTAGTGCTCAAACATTATATATTCAAAACATGGTATTTTATCTTTCTTAAAGGTGTTGAAACAAGGTATTAAATGCTAGTTTCAGATAATTATTTGCCCGCATGTTCCACCATGGCGTTTGTGAGTAAAAGCTGTAGATATTAAAAAGCAGGAACTAAGCATGTTCTCATACAGTATCTCATGAACCGAAAAGGGTTGACACTACAGGGTAAGAAATGAAAAGGATAAGGAATTAGATGCCACGAGTACTTTTCAACTTTACAAGACTTATTGAATGCACCAGTGAGTTACAAACCTGTTGTTCGGGAATCATTTCCTGCAGCTGCGACCTAAGATCCTGCATTTTCAGAAACACAATCAGCATCATGTTCAGAGCATATCAATATTCCCCTCGAGAAAATCTAGCCACGAAAAAAAGGGTCTAGCAGTTCCCAATCTCACACGATTTTCTGCAAATTTTAACACATAACAGAACAGGAAGGTAGTCATCTTACGAGATCGGAAGCGCTCTGCATCTGCAGCCATCTCACACCACCAAGCGTTGTGGCATCCTGCCCCTGGCAACACAAGCAACAAAAAAAAATTCTCAGCATCCGCGAAACGCTTAAACCGGAATACACACGCATCACCACCAAATGCGACAAGGGGAGTTGTGGATTCCCTCACCAAACGGGATCGCAGCTTCGAGACCGCGGCGAGGCCCCGGAAGAACGCCATGGCCGGAGCACGCGGCTACCACAACTGGACAGAACACAAATAAATGGTTTCATCAAACCCTAGGGCTCCATCAAACCAACCAAAATCCAGCAATAAACGACGACGAGTATGCACAACAAACACATCGTTGCATTGGTTCCTAAATTCCTCCTGAATCAAAAATAACAGCGAAAAATCGATCCAGCTGCTGCGATTATTAAATCTGTTTTCATCGAAACAATTGATTCATGCAGTTGCGATTGCGATTGCGTTGTAGATTCGGAACGCGCGCACCTCTGCAACCAATACCGGCCCCAACAATCCCAATCCCCGACCGAAAGCGAGCAGAGAAGAGACCCTACAGGATCTGCAGAGCGAAGGGATAGGGGGGCAGCAGGTACCTCGCCGGAGCACGTCGCAACCTTCTCGCCGGAGCTCGTCGCGGTCGCGGGGATGGGGCGCGTCGAGGAGGCGAGACAGAGAGCAGGCGCGTTCAGGTCGGGTGGGGTTGAACAGAACAGGCACGCTCTCTCCCTCTATTAATCGCCAGCTCTTTTTTCTGCTTTTTCAGTCCGACCCCTCAGGAATGTTCATTTTACACGCGTGAGCTGACAAATCTGGGTCGTACTACTCGCGAGAGGAAGACAAATTAGACACGAGTCACCATTTTCAGAGCGCCATCGCTATCACGATGTTATAGCGTCACGAGGTGAACGGAAGCTTTGTGCGTTAGCTAAGAGAGCGTGCGTGCAATATATTAGCTCAAGTTGTCACTCAAATCATTCTCGCATAGCTTTGGAAATGGTCTTATGACATGGGTTTATGTATGTCCCCGGATGGTCCGGACTCTCATAAATAGAATCATCTTAGATGGGTAGATGAAATTTAATCCAATGTGCAACTTTCGTTTTAAAAATTGCTGCTCGTGATTAAATCATATTTGTGGGTGCAATGTATAATGTTTGACTAGTTTATCAACTCGTATGAACATTTATATTGGTCAATAATAAAAGCTTTGTATAGGTGACTACTTTAAATTTGGACCTTCGTCACCTACCGAGATGAGGTGACCAAGAGTATGTTTATATCGAAGGAGCAAAGTGGAAAAAATAATTTTTAGTTCTGCGTGGACTTTGCCAGAAAAACGCAGAGAGAGGATTTGACAAGATTGCAAAGCAGTTAGCAGCGAGAGAAAAATCAAATGATAGCAGAAACAATCAAGTCTTGCTCCGCAAGATGATGAGCAAACCAATCTAATCCATCCGTTTCGCACGAATCTGGAGGAGAATGAACGTGGGCTTACGCATCGTTTCGGCCTGGAAAGGAGATCAACATGTAAAGCCCGGTATAGTGGGCACCGGCACAATTGGCTGAGCTGAACTAACAGCCGCCCTTATTTGTTTATTCATTTCTTAGAAAAAGCTAAAAAGAACAGAGAGCAAGCCGCGGGCAGAGAACTCGTACCATTTTCGGCCTTCTCGCTGACATGAAAGGCTCCTGTTGACGTGGATTACGAGCGTTGAACTGTTTTTAGAAAATTATTAAGTGTTTAGCTATTTATTTATTATTCTAAAATATATAAGGTCAAATGTGAGGGGACAACCACTAGTCAAGGGAATCTATCTATGTTAATTTGATTTATAAGGAAGAGCATAGACTTTTTGTAAATTTTTATTTGTAGCAGCTCAAAAATAAACATGCCTAACTTAGCAACCGCAAATTAAGTCCAAATATAGTATTTGTCCTTATCAGTTTAAAATCTCATAAGTGGACCATGCGTCTACAATGATATTAGATTTATTTTTATAGGGCAGGAGCTCACCACTAGTGTTCTCAGATATTGCACTGCGACTCTGCACGTCAATCAAAAATTGATCAAATGTTTGCTTATGACTGGGTCGGATTGTATAGAAAGTTATGGCCCTCGCCTTTCACACCCTTGTAATTTTCCTCTCTCTCCCAAGCCCATCATCCCTTCCTCCACGAGACCCCTCCTACTAGCACCACTGGTTCCCTAAAGGTGCTGCCATCCTTCTTTTTTTTGCACCGTGCGTCCTCCGCATTACTTCACCGGCTATGCCATCATGTTAGATGCCCAAATAAGGCGAGACTTGGGCACGATATTTGTCCTGGATACATTTTTTCCAACAAAAAAAGTTCAGTTGAAAGTTGTGATAGAAAACCAACTTTTAGGTCTCACTCGAATGGCCATCATAATCATATGCTCTAGCACAACAATGCTCGGCTCTAACGAAGAGAGAGAGGAAGCAAATCTAGAGCGGACTATAAGAGCATGGGCACAAGCGCAAACCATGTTGGTTGAAACACCCATAAGTTTAAAAATACTGTGAATACAATGCATAATACAAAATGTGACTTGTAAAATTTCATCAAAAGATATAATTGTATGTGGTCTGCAAAAATAAACAAGAGTTTTCAACACTTTAAACTGCAATACTATTCACCTATTCTTTTTCGACACAATTAGCATTAAGGTTGGCAAAAAAATTCGAAGCAGCTCATTCGTTAGTGCTCAGCTTGTGCTCGATTTGTAAAAATAACGAGCAAAGCATGCTTTTTAGCTTGTTATCTTAACGAGCCAAGCCGAGCTAACCCATGAGTTACTTGTTAGGACTCGTTTCACTTAAAAGGGTCAATCTAAAAAAATAGTCTATCTATTGGAACATAATTCAGTCGCCTGTTTAGTTGATATTTTAATGTGTATGTTGGATTTTGATCTATGAGAAACTTGATGAATGGCTATTGAACTATGTGAAATATTATTTATAACGTTCTAAAAATTTAGTTATATATATGGTATGTTCAGAACAATTATTTGTTCTCTCAAAATGCTTTAGTAAAGCTTTATAATGATGATTCTGTTCTGAGCAATACTAATGATTGTTTATGATGCTTGGCTCGTGAGCAGGAGCCGAGCCAAGCTAGCCCGTGTTTTTTACAAGCTTTCACGAGCTAAGCCAAACAGGACAACCGAGCCGACTCGATATTCACCTCTAATTTGGCACGCACCATATTAAAAAAGTTCATAATTTTTTATTGAATTTCTAAATACAAAAGTCCGGTCCGGGCACAGCGCCGTGCCGAAGCCAACACCGTCCCCATTCAAGCCTAAGCCGACCGGTCGCTTTCTGAGCTCTTCGTCGCCTCCCCATCCGCCACTTCCGCGACCTCCCGTGCGGCTCTGATACCGCTACTACCCACCCCACACTCCTCGCCGCCGCGACTCGCAAACCCTAACCGAGCTCGCGGGCGCGGCCCATGGAAGGTGGCGGCCGCAAGAGGAGCAAGGCCGACGGCGCCAACGGCGCTTCCTCCGGCGGGAAGCGTGCGCGTAGGTGAGTCGAGCGGAACCGCCGCGTCTCTGCTCTGCCCTTCGGGCCCGCGCTTGTTTCGTCCAGTGAAGCTCTGGCTTTGGCGTCTCGGGGATGTGCGGGGCGTTGTTCTATTGTTAGGTTAGGGTTTAGGAACTTTAGAGGAAGCTACGAGGTGCGGTCACCTGATGGTGATCTGTGTGTCCGTGATGGGTAAAGATGAGGAGTTTAAGGGTGGGGGATTAAAAGCTCACAGTTGCTTAAGATTTGTCAATTCACCGCGTGCCTGTTTATCGGGAATTGGTAATTTTACCTAAGCACATGAATCTCTGCCTATTAATTGTCGCGCATTATTACATTATTCGAGTAGAGCTTGCTACCTTTTCTTTTCTGGATTCTGTGTATTAATGCTTGCGATGTCAGCTCCCTACTCAATAATTTGTCCAAGAGTTGGACCAGGGCTCTGAGTAATGGATAGTACCGAGTACAAGCTAAATTGAGTGTAGTATATACTTCAATTAATGCACTATATTGTACAATTAGTCAACGGTGTGTTTAATGCTCTTTTTGTGCTCCGAGATTAGTAAATCAACAGCGTATTAACTTGGCACGCACAATTAATTTGATGTAACAGAATCGGAGTTATTTCAAACCGGTGTAGGAAGCAAATCGAAGCCATGCACCAAATTTTTCAGGTTATAGTCCAACTTAAAATGAACTCCACCGGGTAACTTCTATTCTGCATAGCTGTTTTTTTCATTAAAACTTTTACTTTTATTTATGAAAGAATGTCTTGTTGCTAACAAATCGGTTAAGCAAGATTGTGCTACAGGGTTCTCCCTAATCCAAGCTTAAGAACTTCCACTGGAGTAAAATTGGAATGTGTACGGTTGTGCGAAATCCATTTGAATCTGTGAAAGTGCAACAACTGTATAAGGACATGTAACTGCTTTCCAGATGAACAATCCGTCAGTAGTATCATGATGCAGCCTCATCTGATCAGCCCCATCTGATCAAATTGAGAGAAGAAAATTGAATATATGACTTGGGAACTGCAATTGAACTACCATTTTGGAATTCTTCCACCTATATCCTTTGTAACACATAATATTTATCCTAACATTTAATACACGCAGGAACAATTTTACTACTATGTGGTTTGAAATTATACGTCCATCAACAATTGCTCTTTGAAATCTTCACTGTGAAGCATCATATGCTTGTGATTTTAAACCTTGAGGCAATAAAAAAATTTGTGCTTATGATCTAGAACAATTGTTAGCAACAAGACATTCTTCAGCTCAAGATTTGAAATGTAGCTCATTTTCACGTTATTTCAGAATATGGTAGTCACACTAGAACTTTTCTTCAGTCCATTCTGATGGCAGTCCTAAGTTCAGCAAAGTTCACCCTAGAATAACATTATTTTTCTTCTGCTGCTGTCGTCATGTGTAATCGTAATTCATGATGCTTTGGGCTTTTAAGTTCACATGTCATCTTGCTAGTCAACATCAGTTGCATTTGCAATGAGTAGTATTGCTACCCAGTTCTGCAATTAGGACATCTTATTATTCTGCTAATTTTGCTACTTAGGTTACTTACCAACATGATATTCTCATTGTGCAGTACTGCTGGTTGCCCCTTCGGCGAGGGGTGCCATTTCCTCCATTACTTTCCTGGCGGGCCCACCAGGCTGTTGCAAAGATGAGCAACCTAGGTGGCCCAGCTCTTGCACATAATCCAGGAAGAATGCCAATAGGACCTGATGTTCCTGATGGGCCACCTACACCAACTGTTAAGACTCGCTTGTGCAACAAGTATAACACTGCGGAGGGATGCAAATGGGGGGACAAGTGCCACTTTGCACACGGTGAGAGGGAGCTGGGAAAGCATATGTTCATGGACAACTCAATGCCACCCCCCATGGGGCCAAGGCCCACTGGTCACTTTGCACCTCAGCCGATGCCTAACACTGGCATGGCCACGCCAGCAAGCTTTGGCGCTTCTGCCACAGCCAAGATCAGTGTTGATGCATCCCTCGCAGGTGCCATCATCGGGAGGGGTGGAATTAACACAAAGCAGATATCCGAGTCACTGGGGCCAAGCTGGCCATCCGGGATCATGAATCAGACACCAGCTTGAAAACATTGAGCTTGAGGGCACATTTGATCAGATCAAGAATGCTAGCACTATGGTCAGAGAGTTGATTGTCAGCATCAGTGGCAAAGCCCCTCCACCGGCCAAGAACCCAGCTGGAGGATCTCACCGTGGTGGAGGGCCAGGAAGCAATTTCAAGACCAAGCTGTGTGAAAATTTCACCAAAGGATCATGCACTTTTGGTGACAGATGCCACTTTGCCCATGGTGAAAACGAGCTGCGCAAGTCAGCTGCTGCTTGACAATCTAGATCCATGTGGTTCATAGCGATTAGTGAATGTAAATCTAAACTTGAGGGCTGATGATGAATTTTCCCACTGTGCTTAGGCTTAAGCCATCGATTTATGATGGATTTTTATATTGCGGCTTATTTGCGTTGTTTCTCAGGCTATTTTGGCTGAGGAGCTCATCCTGTTCACATGTGATGTTACGATACTTGATACTTCTTGCTTCTTTTTGCCTAAAGTTTCTCCGTGGATTCCGAGTTCCTGACCGGTCTGACGTAGGTTGTTTGAAATGCCTAGACAGAAATCTCCCTCATTTCCTGTTGGCAAACTGGTATTTCCTTGTACTCCCTCTGTATCACAAATGTTTGACCTAAACCGACAAGTATTTTACACAGATGGTATATTCCTGTTGCAGTTCAATCTTTTTCCGTCAACTCTCTTGTTCTAATAATTATTGAAGTGGAGCATGTAGCATCTGTAGAACAATCTCTAATTTGTCCCTCGAAACCATAATCTTCATCTTTTTCTTCTTTGTGGCCGGCCCAGAAACCACCGAAAATACATGGTAGCTACTATTCGAAGCTGCATGCATGCGCTGTAGGGGCTGCTGGGTTCTAGCAGCGATTTATCAGTAGCTGCTAGATTAATTTTGCTTTGCCGCCGCCGGCCTCGTGATGACGCTACTGCAAGGGAGGAGGGGAACAACGGGAGGAGGAGGAGGAGCAGGATCACGTACTCGAGGGAGTTCCTGCTGTCCGTCGGCGGCTCCGAGGCATGCCGCGACAACCTGCCCGCCGGCATCGACGCCTCGGTGCTGAGGTGCATGCATGCTTCGCCACCATGCATGTTGCGATGTGTTGTGATCAGGTGGGCTAGCTTGATTAAATTTACTGTCATGTTTGCTTTGGCGCCGCAGTGCGATGAGGCCGGTGGCACTGGGGGATCTGGGACCGCCACGCCGCGGCGCCACAGCGGAGCAGGCCGGAAGCGGCAGCAGGGGATTCCTCGTCTCTCACGGAGAGGTGGGTTCCTCGATCACGCGATCGCCACCAAGGGGATGGTTTGCCTGCGCACGCGCCAGGTGAGTCGTCGAGCGGAAATGGAACACGTCAGTATGTGCTCTTGTCTCAGTGCCTTCTTGATTCGGATGAAATATCGTATCATTTGAGTTCCTGTATATTGATATATCACTGCATCGGATTCTAACTAATTTGATGCACCAGAACCGGAGTCCTCTCAGATCAGTGAAGCAAGCAAATCGTAGACGTGCACCAGGTTTTTCAGGTCACAATCCAGCTTAAAAGTAAAAACCAACTCCTCCTGGTAACATTCAGGCATGCCACATAGCTGTCACATTACTTCTGAAAGGATGTCTTGTTGCTAACACACCAGTCAGTCAACATCATCTGCAGCCACAACGGATAGCTCTGCAAATAGGACATTATCTCTGAAAGAATGTCATGTTATTTTTTCTCATTGTGCAGTAGATGGTTGTCGCTTCGGCGACGACTGCCATTTCCTCCACTACCTCCCCGGCGACCACCATGAGCAGGCCGTCGCAAAGATGAACAGCTTGATTCTGGCTCTCGCGAGTCCTCCAGGAAGAACGCCGATGGGAGCAGCTGTTCCTGACAGGACACCTAGGCCTACTACCACACCAACTACCGGGTTAAGTCTTTGCCTGTGCAAAAATTATGATACGGCAGAGGAATGCAGGTGGGGGAACAGGTGCTACTTCGCACACGGCGAGGGGGAGCTCGGCAAGCAGATGGGGCCTGGAAGCAGCTTGAAGACCAGGCTGTGCGCTTTCGGTGGCAGGTGCCACTTCGCCCATGGCGAAAACGAGCTGCGCAAGTCATCTGCATATTGAGAGTTTTGAGATCCGTGTGGATTGCGTTTAGTCGATGTAACTGGAAGAAAAAAAATTGAGGGCTGGTGATGAGTTATCTGACTAGGCTTACGACATCGTATGGATTTTGTATTGACGTAGCTTCTTTGCCCAGAGTTTCTCCGTGGATTCTGAAGTTCTGACGATCTCTGTCAGTTGTTTTAAAATGCCTAGACTGAAATGTTCTGCACTCCTGACAATCTCGTGTTTGTTCTTTTCTTGTCTATTCCTGTGGCAGTTCTATAGTTTTCAGTATAAATGGACTTCAGTGGCGTAGCTCCTACAGAATTATGATTTATGAATAGCTACACCGAATTATGGTTCAGAACAGGTTATCCGATCTCAAACAACAATTTCCACCTCAACAAACTCTAGTGTGCATCATCATACAAATATGGTCCAAGAACATTGTTTAAGCCGCCTGATCCAAAGAGACCCAAATGGGATCTAGTTACATCTCTACTGCTCAAAGTAAGAACTAGCACGAGCTATGCTACAGCAAACCTACTGTTCTACAAAGGATAAATTAATTGGGTGATATCTCTACATACAAACAAGAGGTAGACAGCTACACATCCTATATCAAGAAGGCAAGATCACTCCGGATCTCTGAAAAGACGCCTGCGCTTGGAGGTTTTGTCCTCCTCAGGTGTCTCCTCAACAACCATCTGGTCCTGAAGAACCAAACCTCGGTTCCGGCAAAGTTTCCTGATTGGTGTTCGTTGCAAGCATGGCTCCAGCTGTTCATTATCTTCAGCGCAGGGCATGCTCTGGGAGGTCCTGTGTGGCATCAGTTCTTCCCCATCCGCGACGACTTCTTTCATAAGCTAGAAACAGAAAAGAAGGTAGGATATAAGATCAGATTATTTGAAAGAGTAAAGTTGATAACTCCCAAACCATCTAAAAGAATTTTGATACAGTACATTTTCTTGCCAGAAGGGGAAGGTGGAAAGAGAAATTGAACCATGCCTATGGGAGCCATTTAGAGGAGCATATAGAACAAAATCAACAAAATTTCTTCCCAACTTAGAACTAAGATAATTTCTGTTGCACTCGCATGATGTTATGCTAGTGGATTGGAAATGCTGAACTAAATAAATGAAAATGAAGATTTCCTAGTTTAAGTTAAGTTCAAGTTACTGCTTTAAAAGCAGCATCCACCCATGGGGTGGTAGTGTTACCCATCAAACAGGAAGCTGTTTCTACTTATCAAGTTATGTTAACTGAATTTGTATGGTTCTCCTCTTGCATGAATTCACTACCAACATTGAGGTTGATTATCTAGGTCAAATACAGAAGGGTTGCGGCAGACTTATATTAGCAGGCAAGAGAGGAGTTTCAGCTCCATGGAGCCATGGCTCCACCCTCTAGCACCTTTGGATGCAGATTGCTTCACATAGGGATGTGTACTGCTTTACAAGTTTTTGTGTTGTATAATCAAGTTTGCAATAGTGCTTTACCTAGATTCTCGTGTCCATGCATGAAATAGTTTGCCCACTAGCTAGACACTCTCCCAACAATTTTTTATTGTGTAGAATGAATGATTAGTACCTGAACAATTTTTTAGTGTGTACAATGGCAAAAATGCGATGAAATATGCAATGATGATAGGGAGTGCAGCTATGACTCCATGGAGCTGAGAGCAGAAACTGTACCTGCCAATCTCTATAATCGTATCTGAAAACAAAATGGCTGTATGAGACTTCTCCTGATGCTATGGCACTAGCAGCAGGTGCATTTCTTGGATCTGTACAAGACCAGTAGAATTATATTAGATACATAAGCATATCTGTAGTACTATTAAAGTGCAAAAGAAAACATATACGGAAGTCCTTACAGACTATATGGTGGCCATTGTCATCTATGTTTATTGCCACTCTGCCATCTTTCACTAGGAAAGACAGTGCAAAAATATTCTCAACCGTTTTGGGCAAATGAAAGTCTGTTCAAAACAAGGTTCTCCAGCCTTGCACTCTTCTTCCTCCTCAGGATATCAAATACAACAGACACATTCCGGTCAGTGTCTGTCTTTGCTCCCTCTGAAGATCAGCAAGCTGCATATTGAAGAGATGATATGAACCCACTGTTGGAAGTAATGAGACAGTCTGCAAGTCTAGTGATCATACACATATGACAAAAATGCTATGGTAAGAAAAAAAGTCTAGCTAACAGCCCAGAAACTTAAAGTGGACGAAGGAAGATTGCAAAAATATGAATGGTAATGTCTGTCTCAGATGTTTTTCTAAATAAAAAAAATGCTTGATGATTTTAAGCTTATAATTAAGTAAGAATCACACAAGGTAAAGATTGGTCATGCTAAGTTGCCCATCGGGAACCATGAAAGAAATTACAAATGGATGTCGTTGTTTCATTGATCTCTAGTACTCTACTATGTGCATAAAAGCATGTGCCTACCGCTTCAGGACAAGTATTTTCAGTTGGCCTGGCAGTTCGTTTTCTATTAACAACCGAAACCTTTCGCTGCTTTACTTCTGTATTCATGGGGCCAAGCCTGTAAAGATTAAGAGCATGGATGGTTTAAGACATTTACCAAGCATGCATTAGTAGGAAATGTTGAGAACTAATAAAGATGAAGGAGCTTCATTACATGGTGCAGCATCCAGGCACAGCCCTGAAGACATGTGAAGCAGAAAGTCCAACATCACCCCAGCGCAATGAGACAGGCTCAGCATCAAGGCTCCCTTGCTGCCCAAATTTCTTCAGCAATGCTGTCACAAAATCAGAAGGCGTGATTCCTTCACTTGACTGGGACCTGACAGATTTTACCAAAGTGGTTGTAATGTCCAGCAGAGCTTCTGCATCAGCTATTTGCTCCCGAGGCCTCTGCACTGCAGTGTGGAAGGACACCCTCATTTAATACCCAGAAAGCTCAAATCAGTAAATATAGCAGAAAATAGCCGTTTGCTTTGACAATAAGGGCTTGTTCCGACAAGGGAGCGGGATTTGGATCAAATCTTTTGGATTTAGTCTAAATCCCTAAAATTCCACAAAAAAAAATCATCATCCAAACATCCCCTTAGTAATCATTTTGGCATGCCACAAAGAGCTCTAATATTGGCACGCCAATAATGCTCCAATTTTTGCCTGGAAATGCAATCATGCAGAGAAACAACAAAGCATTGAGCAACGAAATCAACATGCGCTCAACAGTTTGCTGCTAGCGCTCTATCATGATGTTGTCTGAACAATTTGCGAAAGAATGAAACACGAATAGGAATGTTGATACTATATCTCCTACCTGGGTCCCTAAACATATTTGGTTCTTATACCAGATGCCACTTTGATACAGAAATATTCAAGTCCGTCTGAATCCATTAGAAACTAAAACTTTCTGTCTCACTGCTTGGAGATTAAATCTTCTCATTGCACGAGCTGATTTGGACAGAGTGACAGACCCATTCTTGATGTAATCCTCAAACCATCTATTTGTGCAACCCAAAAAAAGTGTGGTTCGTGAAAGCGAGAGGTTTTTTCAGATAATGAAAGAGAATACTCCCCGGCCTCTGCATCCAAAATACACACGGCCACCAGCGAAAGCGAGAGGTGACGATTCGTAACCGTACCGAGCTCGTGCAAGCTCTCCACTTGCGTGATGATGGCGGCGAACTTGTCGGAATCCGTCTTCGCCATGTCATCCTTCTCATCTGCGACGCACACACAGACCAGAAAACACAGACCCAGAATCACATGGGCATCCAACCCCGAAACGGAACCCGAACGCCAAACCCGAGCAGGAGGGGAGGGCGGGCGTACCGCTGATGAGGTTCTTCATGGCGAGGTACCGCGACCGGAGCATCCGCCGCTCCGCCATCCCCTGCTGCTGCCGTCCGCCGCCGCCGCCGTTCTCGCCGCGGCCCTCCGCCCCCCGCTCCCGCCGCCGCCGAAGCCATGGGGGAACCTCGCGCCCCGAACCTAACCCTGAATCCCAAGTTCCCAAACCCTAGCCACGCAGCTGAGAGCGATCGGAGAGCGGAAGCGCGCGTGGGGAGTGGAAAATCTCGCCAAATTTTTGGAGACCGAAGGAATGAGAAATGCGGAGAGGAGGCGAGGATTTGAAAGCTCGCGGTCGTAGGGGACTAGGTGCAGCAGGCTTGCGGCCTCCGGTTTCCGACCCCGTGGTGCCGTCTAAAAATTCCAGCGGCTGAAACGCGGTCGGCGCTGGTCGGGCCCATTCTGCAGTGACCGGGGGTGAGGGACGATGCAGGTGCCGAACGTTTTTTTGGTTCCTGGTGGGGTCATATTGTCAGTGGCTGTCGGTGCGTGTGCGATGGTGCGTCGGACGTGTGGGTGGTGTACTGGTGTCTGTGGAACTGGTTCGGTGGACTCTCTCTGTGGACCCCAGGTGGGACCTGGTTGTCAGTGAGGTTGTGGTTTACGGACCGCTTTCATTTCAGAATTGATCGTTTGGTGGATTCTGTTAGAGAATGGAAGAACAGGGATTCTCTCTCGTATTGAACTTTGATGCAATTATATATATATACAGATGAAGAGACGGCAGTTGTTGAAGAATTTAGCAACTGCTAATAGCGGTTATAATTTGATCACAAGCGACTGTCTGAAGAGACACGTCGGTTCTCAATACTCCCCCTTGATCAATTTCATCTTTGTATATAAAAAACATCTGAAAAACTCCCCTAAAACCCTGTGGAAAAATATGAGGAGAAATATATATATATATGTTAAACTATATGTCATGGAAAACTCCTTTAAAACCCAATGGGAAAAATAAGGAGAAAATGATATGACATATAGTGCTTGTACCCATATTGCTTCATTAAAAACCTTTTATGAGAAACCATTTAGGAAAAAATCATAAAGGAAAAGAGTACAATATATATGATATGATGATCATTATCAGGTTATATTTTAGGAGTTTACTCCCCTTGAACCTTGCAAGTCTCAAATTCGTCTCATACCAATCCCATGAACATACTTTTGGAATAAAGATGTTGGTAGGGACTTTGTGAATAAATCTGCAAGATTTTCACAAGACTTAGTTTGCAAGATTTCTATTTTCTCGCTTTTCTGTAACTCATGGGGATAAAATAATTTAGAAGCAATGTGTTTTGTAATATTGTTCTTTATATAACCTGATTGCATTTGTGTAATACAATCAGAATTATCTTCGTAGATAATTATTGGTGATTCTAAGGAATCAATTCCACATGACTGTTGTATGTGGTTAATCATTCTTCGGAGCCAAAACACATTCACGTGATGCTTCGTATAATGCAATTATTTTAGAATGATTAGTGGAAGTAGCTACTAAAGTCTGTTTTGAGGACTTCCAAGAGATGGCTGTTCCACCATGTAAAAATACAAATCCAGTCTGTGATCTGGCGTTGTGGGGATCAGATAGATAGCCAGCATCAGCATATCCTACTATAGTTATATCCTGATTTTTCTCATAGAATAAACCAAGATCTTTTGTGCCTTGGAGATATCTGAGAATATTCCTGACACCTGCCATATGCCTTTTAGTAGGGGATGCACTATGTCTAGTCAATAGATTAACTGCAGATGAAATATCAGGCCTGGTGCAGTTTGCTAGATACATTAGTGCTCCGATGGCACTGAGATAAGGAGTTTCAGGTCTTAATATCTATTCGTCATCGGCCCTAGGTCTAAATGGATCTTTATCTCTATCAAGAGATCGAACGACCATAGGGTATTGGATGGATATAATTTATCCATATTGAATTTCTCCAAGATTTTCTGGATATAAGCAGACTGATGTACAAGGATTCCTGAGGAAAAATGCTCAAGTTGTAAACCTAAGCAGAATTTGGTTTTACCCAAATCTTTCATCTCAAATTCCGTCTTTAGATGATTACTTGCCTCTTGTATGTCTTGTGTAGTTCCAATGATATTGAGATCATCGACATACACTGAGATGATGCAAAATTCCTTTGAGGATTTCTTTATGAATACACAAGGGCAATCATCATTGTTTGAGTAACCCTTCTGAAAAATGAATTCACTTAATTGGTTGTACCACATTCTTCCCGATTGTTTTAAGCCATAAGTGACTTTGTAATTTTACACAATACATGTTACGATTTGCATTTGGATTCGGGATTTTAAGTCCATCAGGGACTTTCATGTAAATGTCCGAATCGAATGATCCATATAAGTATACGGTCATTACGTCCATTAATTGCATGGATAGTTTCATTTGTACTGCCAAAGATATTAAATACCAGAACGTTATTCCACTCATAACAGGAGAGTAGGTTTCATTATAATCGATGCCGGGTCTCTACGTGAACCCTTGTACTACAAGTCTCGCTTTGTATCTCACCACCTCATTGTTTTCATTTCTTTTTCGAACGAAAACCCATTTTGCTCCCACAGAGAAGATATTTTGAGGAGTTGGTATTACTGAAGTAAATACCCCTCTTTTCTTGAGCGAGCGTAATTCTGCCTCGATTGCTTCCTTCCATTTGGACCAATCCGAGCGCTTGAGGCACTCTGCCATGGACTTAGGTTCTGGATCCAATTGGAGGTTGTTAGCAATTTTTAAGGAGAAGTAAATGTCGACAACTGTAGTTTTTCTGTTAAAAGATTCTCCTGTATCAATATAATTTTTGGAAATTTCATTATCATCTTCTAACTCATTGTGAATTCCCTCAACATTTGAGTTAGGTTGTTCCGATGTCCCAGCACTTAAATTTATGTGCACATTTTTGCTGGGTTGTGGATGTTGAGCATCCGACAAATGTTTCTCTTTTTGAGATTAATTTGCATTTACTGTTTGAGGATTTAGGGTCCGTTTGGTTGGTTGGATAGGGTGGGATGGGAGATGGCCATCCACTTTTTTTGGGATATCCAGTGTTTGGTTGGGTGGATGGGGTGGATAGGGATATCCATCCCAGGGGAATATTCCCTCAATATGCTGGATGGAGAGGGTTGGCCAAATTTTCTGGATGGGGTAAGCCAAATTTTCGCTAATCATGTTTTATGTTGCTAATCGGGGTTTTTTTCGCTAATCGCGCTTAGCCCCCGCCGGTCGCTCCCAGCCGAGCTCCGGCCGCCGCCCCCCGCCGGTCGCTCCCCACCTGAGCTCTGCCGCCGCCCCGCCCTGCTCCGGCCGGCCCCCCACCCTGCTCCGGCCGCCTCGCCCGAGCTCCACCCGACCGCCCCCGCCTCGCTCAGCCACCGCCGCCGACCATCGCTCGGTCGCCCCCCTGCCGCCCCCACCCGCCCCCACCAGAGCTCCGCCGCTCGCCCCTGCTCCGGCCGCTCCCCGGCCCCCGCCTCGCCGCTCCCGCACGAGCTCGGCCCCGCCGCTCCCCTCCTCGCCCGGCCCCGCCGCTCCCCGCCCCGCCCGGCCCCGCCCAACCTCGGCGCCGCCGCTCCGCTCCTCGCCCCGCCTCGGCCCCGCCGGCCCCTGCCCCGCCTGGCGCCGCCCGACCTCGGTGCCGCCGCTCCCCGCCCCGCCTGGCCCCGCCGGCCCCTGCCTCGCCGTTCTGCGCCCCCACCCGAACTCCCCTACCGCCGGTGGTGAGAGAGAGAGAGGATGGAGAGAGAGTGAGGATGGAGAGAGAGGGAGGATTAGGGAAAAGATGGTGAGGTGTCACTGACGTATGGGACCCACATGTCAGTGGCTCATCCAATTGAATCCATCCAGTTTTAGCCAAACACAAAATTGGTCCATCCAATCCACTCCAATCCACTGAACCAAACAAAAAATGGTTCATCCCATCCCAACAAAATTGGATGGGCTCATCCCATCCCACCTTGCCGTCAAACCAAACGGACCCTTAGAGTCCTCTGTTTCCGCGGATGCTTTTGAGAGGCTGGATCCTTTGTGACAAAAGTTATCCCCCTTTTGCTCTCACTAGGGAGTTGAGTGGTTTTATTAGGTACCTCTACTCTTTCTGGTATATTAACCACCGGAATATATGATTTTGTTACACCTTTATGGTCAGTAAATGCATCTGGCAGGTTATTTACAATGTGTTGCAAATTTATTATTCTCTGAACTTCAGATTCAGATTCTTTAGTACATGGGTCTAAGGATTGAATGCCTGTGACATTCTAATCTATTTCTCGGCATTCTTTCTGGTACTTGTCTTTATCTCCCCCTAATACCGGAAAATGATCTTCATCGAAGATGCAATTAGCGTACCGGGCTGTAAATAAGTCCCCTGTTAGGGGCTCAAGGTATTTAATTATCGACAGAGAGTTATACCCCACATAGATCTCTAATTTTCTGTGAGGGCCCATTTGTGTACGCTGCGGTGGTGATATTGGCACATATATAGCGCAGCCAAATTGACGCAGATGGGAAATACTTGGTTGATTTCCACGTACTAACTGCAACAGGGAAGCCGTATGGTATGCAGTTGGACGAATTTGAATTTATTCTGTGGCGTGTAAAACCGCATGGCCCCAACAAGATGTTGGTAGATTTGAATTCTGTAGAAGTGGTCGAGCGATTAATTTGACTCTTTTAATAAGAGATTCAACCAAACTACTTTGGGTATGTACATAAGGTACAGAGTGCTCTAAATTTATGTCTAATGTTAGGCAATAATCGTTAAATGCCCGCGAAGTGAATTCTGCGGCATTATCCATTCGAATGGTTTTTATCCTGTGTTCAGGATAATTTGCTCTTAATTTGATAATTTGAGCGATTATTTAGTGAATGCATGGCTCCTTGTGGATAATAGACATACATGCAACCATCTTGTAGATGTGTCGATTAGAATCATGAAATATCTGAATGGTCCAGATAATGGCTGAATTAGACCACATATATCTCCTTGAATGCGTTCAAGAAAATTAAGTGGTTCTGTTCTTATCTTAAGATGAGAGGGTCTTAAAATTAATTTCCCTGTAGCACATGCGGTACGTACAAAATCTGATGATTTAGGAAATTTTGCAAGTTTTAAATCATGACCAACTGAATTTTCAATAATTTTTCTCATCATCCCTATGCCGGGATGACCAAGGCGATCATGCCAAACCTTGAATTTGTCAAGATTTTGAAAAATTACTTTATACACAACATGTTTAATTGGTCTAATGTATGTATAGTACAATCCAGTTTTTAAAGAAGAAATTTTTTCAAGTATTTATTTTTCATATCCGTCATTTTTAGTGATGAGGAGACTTTCGTCATTGCTCTCAACACAAGTTTCGACGTGGAAACCATTCTTACGGATATCTTTAAAATTTAGTAGGGTACGAATTGAATCGGGATACAAGAGTGCATCCTCTATTGTTATTTTCATACCCATAGGGAGAATGATTGTGGCTTGATCAGAGCCTATGATTATAGCATCGTATCCAGGGATAGTCATAATATTTTCTTTACTCTTTTTTAGAATTTGGAAATATTTTATTTCTCTTAAAATTGTGTTAGTGGTGCAACCATCCACTAAACATATTTTCTCCTTCATTGGATTGTCTTGAAAATTCGATATAAAGTAAAAGAAAATTCATTACGAACTTAATTTATATAGAACACATACACCATATATTTAACTATTATGTCTGAGGTACATAATAATATAAATACAATAATGGACAATATAGTACGTCTTTTGATACTTAGTACATACAATATAGACTAAGGACATAATTTTATGGATAAATTGGAGACTAATTGAGATCTCCATACATGTCTTGAGAATTGAATTCCACAAGCATGTCATCAATGTCCACGGGGTCATCATCTTTCTTGGCTTGTTCTTGGTTCTCCTTCTGAGGAAGAATTTGAGAACATTCTGCCTCCAGGGTGATATCTGGTTGTCCATTGAAGTGAGCTTCGAATTTCGCCCCTTGGACTTGTTTGCCTTTGCCTTTGGATTGGAGATACAACTCGACCAGGTGCTTTGAAGTTCGGTATTTCTTTGTATGATGATTCATACATCCACATCTGTGACAAACTTAAGAGTTGTCTTTGAAGTCATTTGTCTTAAAATGACTTTTGCCCTTATCAAACTTGTTGTATTTCTGCTTGTTGCTTTGTTTCCACTTTTCTTTGCACTCTTTGCGGTTCCTCTTACGACCATTGAATTTATTCTAAGTATTGGCATAGACTTCTGGTATTGCCATAGCGCCTGTTGGACGACTTTGATGATTCTTCATAAGAAGCTCATCATGCTTCTCAGTTTGAAGAGCGTATAAATTAACTCAGAATGTTTGGTGTATTTTTATTGGTGATATTGCTGTTGCAATATACGCATGGAGGGGTGGAAAGTACACAAGGTTTTCTCAATCAGATCGGCGTCTGAAACACCCTTGTTGCAGAATTTTCAACTTAGCGTTGATCTTATGAATAGCGGAGTTGTAAGCCGCCGCAGATTTAAATCCTGAAAATGAATGTTGGACCATTCGCGTTGTGCTTCGGGTAGCATGACCGCTCTTTGTTGGTCACAACGCTCCTTGAGGGAGATCCATAGGGCTAGTGGATCTTCCTCCATGAGATACTCAATTTTGAGATCGAGATGGAGGTGATGCCGTATGAAATGCAAAACTGTATATTTTGTTCTTTCTGGTAGAGCCTCCTCTCCTTCTTGAGGAGGATTTATGGTAGCACCAAGATCACGACCTAATAGATTTATTTTAAGGTTCGTGGCCCATGTTAGGTAGTTGCTCCCATCTAAGGCAAGTTCGGCAAAGTCCTTTTTAGATATGTTTGCCATTGTCCTGCATGAATGATCATGCTTGTATTAATTTATTTGAGAGTAAACTAAAAAAATTAATGATGCTAAAATTGCGCGAAATTGGGGCAAGATGATTCTTTAGTGACCCAAGTGTAGATCTTCTATGTAGTATAGGCGATAAAATCGTTGCTAATATTTTTGAGCTTCATTTATGAGGAAATGAGTGATACTACAATCACCGCAAAAAAATATAGACTCTATACTTGGTTATGCACTTTGGAGGTAGTCACCTCATATCGGTGTAGACCTCGCAGTAATGGGCGAAATAAATCGCCGCTATTATCATGGACTCCGTTCTGAAGAATGGACGATACTATAATCGTAGCCATTGATATAGACTTCATTACCTTATGCATTTGCCAAAAAAAAATAGAAGATAATCACTTAAATATGCGCAAATTTGCATAATTTTCTGCAAATTTTAAAGCAAAATGGGGCTTTAAATAAGAATTATAAGCGAAAAATGTAACATTTGCAATAATAAAATAAAGTAATTGCAAATAAAGAAAATTGCATAATATAAAACTTTAATATATTACGGAGGTAATACATAGTAAATGTATGATTACATATTGATATATGCAATATACTATGACCTGAGGGTCTGAAATGCAAGATTACATAAAGCCTGAGGGCTAACATGCAATTTTAGTTAGGATCTAAGGGCTAATATGCAATTAATAGTAAACCTGAGGGTTAAACTGCATAATTGCAATACTATTTTCAACTGATGTTGAAAAATTACGTAAATATAGCAAAATCCAGGGGCTAAACAGCAAATATACGGCCCTAGGATTTTTTTTTATTTATTTGTCCGAATTTTTTCTCTGCCCGAATGGGCCTTTTGTTGGCCCGTGAAGCCCGCCGGCCTGATGGGCCGGCCTATTGTTGGCCCAGTCGAGTCGTCGGGTTATAAGGCACGGGCGGTTAGGGGCAAGCCCTAACCGTCGCCGCCTCTGCCGCTATGTGGGGAGGGACCGGGTGGGCCGCCGCCGGGGCATGCGCCGGTACCGCCGGCCGGAAGGAGGGAGGGGGGCCGCCACCCGCAGTTGAGGCGCCGGTGCCGTGCGCAGCGGGGCCGGCTGCCGGTGCCGGGGCCGGGCTGAGGCCCGCTCGGGTGGTCGCCGCCGCCTCTGGTTGGGGCGCGTCGGCCGTGGAGGGGGCCGCCGGAGGGAAGCTGCCCGGAGGAGCGGGCGCCGGAGAGCGGTGCTTCGCCGGGATCGAGGGCGCCGGCCGTTGGATGGGCTCGAGCGCCGAGGTGCGCCGTGGAGTCTGTAGCCGGCCGCTGGTGCCGTCGGAGGACGCGCGCGAGGTCTCGCCGGTCGTTGTTGCTGCTATGGCTGCACTGGATGTGGAAAACTCGGGCGCCGTTGAGGGGGTCGACTCCAAGATGGAAAGAATCTCACAAATAATTGCTTCAGCGACGTCAATCGTCGCCAAGATGGTAAGAATTTGACTAATGTTTGCATTGGCCATGGCTTACACGTGCTCCTATTCTTTGCTTGCTGCTTCTTCTTGTGATGGCCAATATTCGCCGGCGTTGGAGGAAGCCCCGTTGGTGCTAGTGCCGCTGCCTCCTTCTTTCTCCTCTGTTCTTCGAAGTTCTTGATTGCTTCTTCTCTGTTGTGTGGTGGCCGGAGTTCCTCTCAGTTCTTGGCCGAATTACTCTTGGCAGAGCAGTGCTGATGACGTGTTAGAGAATGGGAAGAACAGAGATTGAACAATGAACAATGATTCTCTCTCGTATTGAACTTTGATGCAATTACATATATATACAGATGAAGAGACGGCAGTTGTTGAAGAATTTAGCAACTGCTAATAGCGGTTGTAATTTGATCACAAGCGACTGTCTGAAGAGACGCGTCGGTTCTCAACAGATTCGATTCCCTCTTGCCATTTTGATTATGTGGCCGGAATGCAACAACATTTTGACAGTTTCAGGCAAATGCAGAAGAAGTACAGCAATTTGCTTACCAATCACAGTTGCACCCTATCGCCCAGCGACGAATTTTGGTAACTATATTCTGGGTGGTGTTTTACTTCACCTCATACTGCTGTGGTGCATTGTGGCGAGTGCAATGCACCAATATTCTACACATACTTCTTGTTTTTGTTTTACTGTCCGCTCTCTTTCTGATCTAACCAGTTCTGGACTTCGGACTTTCTGAGAGGATTCCGTGGAGCTGAAAAATAGTTGCAGCGGTTTAGTTGTTGTATGCTTCAGGATCGTCTCCTTTGGTAGGCTGATCTCCAGGGAATACACCTGCCAATGCAAAGTCACAAAATGAGTATGTGCTGCTTTTAAGGCGTGTACGGTATAAGTCAAGATTTTACATCAAATTCAGCATTTTATTGCCCTTCCAAAAAAAAAGCATTTTAGCAACCTTACACACCAAATGTAAACACTGCAGATGACTGCTGACTGCATTTGCATATCCAGGTTAATGTGTCTGTTCTTATTGTCAAATCTTAGTGGTATGATACAAGAGAACATCAGTAAGGGCTGAATCTGACAAAAGCAACATGAAATTAGCTCTGGCAATTCTATGAAGCAATTAAACACACACAGAGAAAATACTTCCAGTCAAAGAATCTTGCTAGCTTGTAGAACACATATAATCATATTGACATCAGAAGTTCAGAACTACCAGAGAAGATGTATACAGATAAGGTCACAACCTTATTTGGGTTACATGCAGCTTGATCAGCAGCATCATTACTATAGTGACTCATCACAGTCTCCAGATAGCTTAATAATTCTGCAGCTAAAACAATTAAGTTACTGTAAAATCAAACTCCAACAATTAAGAGCTCTTTGCAAAATTTCAGAAAGAAAAAGGAACAACCTTAATCTGGTGATGTTCCAGTTTGTACTGTAGTAAAGATCATGCTGCCTGCATTAGATGTCCTCCACAGGAGGACTGCACTCCATCATCTGGATCGCTCTGAGGCCCTTCACCACCTCCAGCATGGTCGGCCTCCTCCATGGCTCGTCAGCAGTGCAGTCCCGGGCAATGGTGAGCACGCGCATCATCTGCTGCCTCCACACGCCCGAAACCGGCAGGCAAGGATCGAACAGCTCGCTCTCACAGCCGAGCGCAACCATCCATCGCACCCAGCCGATGAGGTTCCCACCACCTTCCTCCATGTCCTCCTGACCCATCGGTAGCCGCCCAGTTAGCAGCTCTAGCATGACAACGCCGAAGCTGTAGACGTCTCCCCTCATGGTGGATTTCATCGCCAGCCCATACTCCGGGGGGATGTAGCCAAGCGTACCAGCGATGTTGGTGCTGACATGAGTCTCACACGCGCTGATTATCCTTGCAAGGCCGAAGTCAGAGACCCTTGGCTCCAGGCCCCTGTCCAGCAGGATGTTGGACGATTTCATGTCCCGGTGGATGATATGGGGCACAAAGCCATGGTGCAGGAACGCGAGCCCGCAGGCAGAGCCAAGGCAGATCTTGAGACGGTCCGGCCAGCCCAGCGCCTCAGCTACGTCCACTCGGTTCTTCCTCAGCCACGTCTCAAGGCTCCCATGCTCCATGTACTCGTAGATCAGGATGCGCTCATCGTCAAAAGCGCAGTAGCCAAGCAGGGGAACAAGGTTTGGGTGCTTCACCTTCCCAATGGTCTCCATCTCAGCATGGAATTCACGGTCACCTTCAAACTGATGGCCGCCATGGAGCCTCTTGACGGCGACTTGCCGGCCTCCGGGGAGCACTGCCCTGTAGACAGTGCCAAACCCACCGTCGCCTATGACGTGCAGCTTACTGAAATTCTCAGTGGCTTTCAGGATATCATCTGCGGTAACCCTCATCAATGAGTGCTCAAATGTCGCAAGGTTGATACTCAGAGGCTCCTGTGGCTTCTTCCCTAGGAGTTTGTTGCTTAAGGTTGGCTCAGCGGTCGCCTTGGCCTTGCTCCCAGGTATAAGAGACAATGTTGACCTTCTCTTCAATAGCCTCCGCCTCAGATAAACCACCAGAAGAACCATCAAAATGACAACAGCAAGCGCAATGCCACAGATGGTTGCTGCTACTGGAACTTGATGAGATGGATGATTCACCTTGCGATCGATGTTATTAGCAGCACAAATTCCTCCTGCTGCACAGTCTGCTAAGTTGTATGTGCCAACAATGTGGTTACCAGAGAAGTTGGCAAAAGTGAGGCCAAAGATATCACAGATACCGCAAGGGATGGCGCCACTGAAATCATTGCTTGAGAGGTCAAGATAGTTCAAAGTACTGACATCAGAAACAGCTGAAGGCAGGCTTCCGTTGAGGCTATTGTTGTGGATATCAAGATAAGTCAGCTTGGTGAAGTTGGAGATAGACCCATCTAGGCTCCCTGAGAAATGGTTACTGCTTGCATTGAACAAGATCAGTGTGCTTGAGGATCCTTTGTCCCCGTTAGGACAGGCAATTGGGATTTGTCCAAAGAGGTGGTTATTACTGACATCCAGATGGCTTATGCTCTGGTTGCAGAGTACAGAGCGGGGTAGATTGCCAGTAAGTGTGTTACTGGACAAGTCCAGCATTGTGACTTTGGGAAGAATGCGGCCTATCTCAGCAGGAATGGAGCCATTCAGGTGGTTATTAGACAGAAAAAGGCCCTGAAGCCGTACCGATGGCACAGACCAAGGAAGCATATGTCCAACTAATGCATTGAAAGACAGATCGATGGTTACAAGATTTGTCAGCTCACCAAGCTCTGTGGGAATACTTCCATTCAGAAGGTTACCTTGCAGGTATAGCTCCACCAGTATAGCACAATCCTTGATCGCTGTCGGGATCTGACCGGTCAATCGGTTATATGACAGGTTAAGAAGCCCTTGGTGCTGAATAAATTCTGAGTCAGAGTGAGACGCACGTGAGAATCCCACACAGATCTCAGCAGGGATAGCACCTGACAGCTGGTTATGAGACAAAACCAAGGTATTGAGCAATGTCAAGCGCGATATCACCCTCGGGATGTGTCCAGTTAGATTGTTATAGCTCAGGTCCAGAGTGACAATATTTGTGCAGTTGAAGAGCTCTAGTGGGATGTTCCCAGATAACCTATTACCACGTAGAGACAATGTTGCCAGG
Organism: Stipa capillata; assembly: GCA_019208055.1. Taxonomy (NCBI): domain Eukaryota; kingdom Viridiplantae; phylum Streptophyta; class Magnoliopsida; order Poales; family Poaceae; genus Stipa; species Stipa capillata. Next base: position 47,829 of record JAGXJF010001145.1, read on the forward strand.
TTCCTTAGAGCGCCGACTGACTGCGGGATTGGTCCTTCCAAGTAGTTATTGTCTATATGCAAATTCTTCAAAGAGAAGACCTTACCGACGCTCTCAGGGATCGGGCCGGTGAGGTGATTACCACTGAGAGAAAGATGCAAAATGGTTGATGACTCCCACAACTTATCAGGCAGTAGCCCTGTGAAATTGTTGTGGGACAGTTCCAGTTTTACTAGTGGTAGTTCAGCAAAGTATTCTGGTATCTCGCCATGGAGATGGTTAACTTGTAAATTCAGTTCAGTGAGGTTCCTGCATCCTTTGAACGTCTCCTTGATACTCCCTGTCAAATTGTTACTATCCAATTTGAGTGATTGCAGAGAGGTGGCTTGACATATCTTGGCAGGGATAGGACCTGACAACAGGTTGGTTCCTGCAGAGAAGCTAACCAAATGCTGCAAAGGCAGCAATTGCAGAGGCCCATTGAACATGTTGTTCGTCAACGTTATGGACTCAATATTCCCCCATTTTCGAATCCAATCTGGAATATGGCCGGACAGTTTGTTCCCTTCCATGTCAAATCTGATAATAGCTTCTAAATCTGCAAGTTCTTCAGGGATAGAGCCAGTGAAGTAATTGGTGGACAGGTCTATAGCAGTAAGCTTCTTGCAGTTACCAAGTTCTTTCGGTATGGTCCCAATGAGCCCTGCACTCCTTGCAACTAGCTCTGTTAGATTGCTCAGCTCACCGACAGATGTTGGGAGTTCAGCATTGAAGATGTTCTCTGATATATCAAGAATCATCAAGCTTTCGAGACAACCAATTGACCAAGGTATGGTACCCATGAACTTGCACTTGGAGAGTTTAAGTACTTTTACTCGCTTCAGGTTACCAATCTCTTCTGGAATGCTTCCAGTGAAATCATTGTCCATTAAAATTAACCATTCCAGATTTTCTAGCTGACCGATCTCTGCAGGTATTGGCCCTATCAAACTGTTTGACGACAAATCGAGTGCCATCAGGTTCATCAGTGCACCTATTCCCGGGAGCATTGGTCCAGTGAGGCTGTTCTTGCTTGCATCAAGGTATGAGAGCTGGGTCAGGTTACTGAAAGCTGCTGGTATCGATCCGCTGAATGCGTTACTGTTAAGGTACAGGAATTCCAGGTTCTGCAGGCTGCCCAGCTCTGGAGGAAGGCTTCCAGAGATGGAATTCATGGACATGGATAGCTTAGAGAGGTGCTGAAGCTGACCAATGGCAGGGCTCAGTTGTCCGGACAGCAAGTTATTGTCAAGCACCAGTTCTTTCAGCGTCTTCAAATCAAATAGTGAGAAAGGCAAGGAGCCAACAAGCTGATTATAGCTCAAGTCTAGGTACTGGAGATGATGCAAATTCCCCACAGCTTCCGGAAGCTCACCAGAGAACCCGCATCCACTGACATTGAGCCGAACAAGTGACTGGAATGCCCCGATGCATGATGGGAAGGGAACGTAGAGTGGCACAGAGGACAGGTCTATGGCCACAACAGTACGTCCCACACAAGTTATACCTGACCAGCTGCATGGGGGAGTTTCTGAATCAAACCAGTTACGGAGGAAGCCTTTTCCTCGAGGGACTACATCCCTCAAAGCAAATAGACTCTTCATATCAGATTCTGGCAAAGGAGAGGTAGGGGTGATGCACATAAGTAGGACGAACAGGCAGAAGCTATCCTGGAAAAGGAAGGGCAAAATTGAAGATAGTATCAGAGGTAACAGAGTTCTGAACAATGACAACACATTGAGCTAATGGATACACGCAAATTCTGAAAAAAGGAACTTAAAAATTAGCATTACAAAATATCTGATTGCAATTTCTTTGAAGTTTGAACTACTTAATTTTCAGCTTTCTTACCAGCTCAGAAGGTTCTGTTTTGTAAATGCTTGAACCAACAGATGTGGATTCAAAAATTCTTAATCTGATGCTTACGCATGGCTCATATGAATCACGTTTTTGAGGACCTGTCTGGATTGGTGTATATACATGCTAAATCATAGATGAACAATTCTCATGCAAGATTAAGAGTTCCAAACTAGGGAAAATTGGCTACACCATTGCAAATCGTCAAAAGAAATTGTACGTGTGTCTCTTGTACAGACTATCTCAATATCCGCAAACTTACCTGAAAATACTACTTTGACAGGGTTAAAGGTCAATTTTTACCCTTTCACATTGGAGAATGTTTTAGCAAAATGCCCTTCCTTTGATGCTCTCTCAGTCATTTCATCGAGAAGGTTATGGGCGACAGCCCGGTTTCACCTACCGCCCCACATCAACGCGCTTCCGCCCCCCGGCCATCTCCGGCGACCTGCCGCCTCCGCTTCGGTAATCACCGACCATCGCAGCTGTTTCCTTCTCCCTCTTCTCCGCCACCGTCGCCCGGAGCTCCTCCACCTCAACGCCGCCGCCCACCGGCATGACGCCCATTGTCGTCACCCTCGACGCCCATGGTGCTGGCCTCGACGGCCATGGTGATGGCGGAGGCGCCAGACGGGGTTCGGGAGCCGCCGGGGGCCGGAGACGAGGACGAGGAAGATGTCGGCGCACGGTGAGGGAGGCGACGGCGGGCACGGAGAAGAGCGCGACAGGGGAGCTTCGCGCGTCGCCACGTCGCCTCGGTGCTACAGAGAGAAGCCTTCATGGCTCCGGGGGCCGAGCGGGCGCATGGCCAGGTACGCCGCGTTGATGTGGGGCGGTAGGTGAATCCTGGCCGGGAAAGCTTACGGCGGGCTGCGACGGTAGGGCGGTAGGGGAGACGCGGCAAGGTGGCAACGCATGGGTGGCCGGCGAGGTGTAGCGGAGCTCGCACGCAGCCCTGCATCGCGACGAGGGCGACGCAGTAGAGAAGGGGGCAATGTCCCGAGCCGGAGGAGGAAGAGGAACGGGGCTTCTGCGTGATTTGGATTCGATCTTTGCCTTGCCAAAATTGCGGTGTTTTGCTACCAATAATAATTCAGTAAAGTATAATCATGCTGGATATAACCAAATTTTGGCACCAAACCGATGAGCGGAGAAAATTGGCTCGGTATTTAGATACGACGATGACACGTGGGGCCTAGGGCCAGATGATCATGATACGTCAAACAATATTTTCTAACTCAATGATCTTTGATGGTACGGTCACAAAGAGAACAAGAGATCTGAAACGCTTTTATAATTTTTGAAGAACTAAGCTCACATTTTTAGATGAGTTTTAAGAACCAATAGCAGCTTGTATCATACCATCAGGGGATCTTTTTTGCTGCATCTTAACATTGCAAATTCGACGGATGGCATAGAACCAGTTTCCCGCCGAACTATGGATTGATAGGAATGAGGGTTGACTGCCAAGCAAAGAGCTTCCTGGATGGCTCTCGACTCCCTTTTTTTGGCTTGGTTCTTTTCATTCGAGAACATCATGGTTAACTCAAAAATACACTTTCCGTATGGGATACTAAAAAATAAGTATGATGGTTCAAAAAGAAAACAGACAGCTCGATGTATGTTTCAATACGAATAAGATCTATCTTTCTTAATTTACTATGTGAATTTCACTTGCACGCAAACTAGATAAACTACAAGGCATCACCGTTCAGGAAACAAAGCTCCCAACAGCACCAACACATCGAACCAAACGAAGTGTACAGGCAAACAGCTGAAAGAAGGAACTTAAACCGAGTACCTTCCAAACCATGGCTCTCTGCTTCTCACAAGCCGCAACAGTAACGTAGAAGATGCAACTTTAGCAATCAGAAAGTAGGAAAGTCTCCCAGAAAGAAGAAAATTCTGAAAAACAAGAAGCAAGCAGCATACAGTGAGCTCCAAGTAATTGTCAACTAAAGTTTATGCAAGAATGATAAGCAGACGAGCCCCCGGATATACCCTTGTAAATATTTCTAATTTTCTCTCAATGCATCGGCAGTGCTGCTGTCAGGTTAAAAAAAAAGAATGGGTAGAGTTAGTAGCAGTAGTAAAATGGAAGCAATTCGACCTACTAGCAGAAGTGCGCAATTAGTGGTACTAACTAAAGTCCATGACTCAATTCTAAAAAAGAAAAAAAAATTAAGTCCATGACTCTACTAGTAAATAGTAATTCGAAAAAGGAGATCACACTAGTAGCATACGTAGCCGTCCGAGAGCGGAATAGCAACATATTTTCCTTTCCGAAGAAAAGCAAAGAAAAGAGATTTGGACTGAGACCTAGAAGAAAAGTGACTTGAGCAAAAGTGATCATGCATGTGAGGCGACAAAAGCAGAAAATTAACACAACTATATTATTACGACGAAGACGAACTTCCGTTAGCGCATAGGGATGTAAGTGGCTGTCCACTTAAAGTCCACTTAAGCTCACATAATTATAAAATCAGTAAAACTAGTTTAAATTCTTATATATAAATTTTCTGATTTGAATATCATGCGGGCTTAAGCGGGTTTAAACGGCTACCCACTTACATCCCTACTAGTGCACCAACAAATCGAGCCCGGCCCGTGTTCTCTCCGCGCGCACCGAAACCCGACGGAGAGCAATGGCAGGTGCCGAGGAAGAAGAAACGAACAAGGAAACGCTGCAACATTGATCTAAACGGGAAGGGTGCTATCGATCGCCATATATAGCAGGCAGGGGAGTGAGAGAGAAACGAGAGGGTACGACGGATCTTGCTTACTTACTCGATGGGTCAGTCTGGCGATGCTGGCCGCTGGCCGCCGTTCAATACGTATACGTGATCGGCGATGGTTTGATGGTCCCGTGCTCCTACGGAGACTCTGCGGTGAGCACGAGAGGAGAGAGCTGGCATGCATGAGACTATGAGAGTAGATAGAGAGAGAGAGAGAGAGAGAGAGAAGGGGGAGGCGCGCTTGCTTACCTGGCCTCTCGCGATGCGGTCGCCGACGACTCGCCGGCGATGTTCAGGCGCGGGCACAAGGGAGTCACGAGCAGGAGCGGCGAGGCAAGGAGGAAGAGACCACGAATGGAGAGGAGCTAGGATGGTATATTTAGACTATAGAGGTGGTTTCGGTGTGGAATGGAAAAGGGATTAAGGTGGAGTTTTTCCCGGTTGTGATCCCGTTTGGGCATTTTTGCGGCTTAATTCTGCTTGAATTTAGTCTCCTTTCAGTCCTCATAGTTGCCCCCCTTTATCATTTGGGGTGACACTTGGTTTTATCTTGTTTCCACGGTATTGCAGCACAATATTCAACTAAACAACGGTGGGATGTGTTCTTAGTCAAATTTCTCACCTTTGGATCAGCTCATAGATTCATGCTCGGGCCGACAAGGTCTTCGCCTTCTCTAATTGGTTGTTGCGGATCTAAGGCTCGGGTCGACTGGTTTAGGTCTTGGCTCACCAGAGCTCATCTCTAAAATTGGCGTGAGGCGGTGGCTGGTGAGGTGTGGTGAGACGGTGGCGACGTTGCCTAATGTGGGATTGAGAGGAAAGCGGCAGGTGTGGCAAGTAGGTTGCGCCGGCAGAAGGCGGTGCATGGCAATGCCAATTGTGTTTGGGTGGTCACCTCGAGACTGACCAATTTGAGCAGGCCTCACCAACACTGGAGTATAGTAACAAGGTGATGGGTGGTAGCAAAGTATGACAAGGATTTAGAGGGGTGAGCATAGAGCTCTGAGCAACAGCGTGAACTGAATGGTCCAAAAGTAGAGGGCATAAGTGCCGGCCATGATGTGGTAGAGCTGGCCTTTGGGAGCATGGAGGGCTTCCGCGGTGCTGACAGCTAAGATAGGAGAGGTGGAGGTGAAGAGCACAATTGAAATATTAAGATTAAGCACAATGAGGGAAGAAGCAGAGAATGTGAGATATGACGACACATTATAAACTCGTTTCGCGTTATCTTGACGCACGTTTTTTGTGCATGGACAATATATCCAAAGTGAGAATGATAAATTAGAATTGTGTCCACATATTAGTGGTACATATATTTTTTCTCACACAGGTAAAAATTTTTTTATAGCAAGTATTTTACTTTGTTAGTGAACAAATTGCGTGCTTCTTTTTTGAATGTTTAGCCGGCTTGTCTATCTAGTAACACCTGTCACGATGACTAACGATTAATGGCATTAGTAATTATCTCAACGGCCAGCCTGTTCGATGACTAACGATTAATGACATTAGTAATTATCTCAACGGCCAGCCTGTTTGCAACGCATGAGACATTGGTTTGTTTCTAAAGAATGACATTGATTACTTTCCATTTATCGTTAGAAATATAGATGGTAGTTTTTGAGTGTCGCCATTCATATATGGATACTCATCATTTATGAGTTTAGGAACTACATTGTTAAGAGTAGCACTAGTAACCGAAAGCCCTACCCTACAGGGGAACCTCGGCGTTGAATTACGTGGACACGTAGGAGTGGGAGAGATAGTGGACACCATGGACCTGCCATCCATTGGCCGAGCTGTGCACGTTGGCCACGGCAACCTTTTTGTCCTCTTCCCCAGAGTGTACGGCGCGACAGCCCGGAGTTCGGAGAAAAATTAGAGACGATCAATTCATGAACCGGCTAATTTAGATGGAGCTATTTTGAAAAATAGGCTCTAAACTACCGTGAATATCATTACCAAACAATGAATTTGCATAAATGGCTCAAAGAAAGCTCCGCACTCGGATACATAGTAGTCTAAAAGCAAGTCGGATGATCGAACTGGCCAAGTTTTCGGTTTACATGCTAGTCCAACATTTGATTCACCGACTCACTTGCCAGTTTTATATGTACTAATATTATATGTATTTCACATTCTATACTATAGAACAAATGATGATGTGTATGTCAGTTGCTATGAGATTGGTGCATGTCATACACCATGTCTACCCGTGGGGCTTATGTTTCATAATTTAAGGAACTTTATGCTGGCCAAAGACTACATGACCAAGCTTCATATGGTAGTTAACTAGTTTTTCAAAAATAGTAATTAACTAGACTTATCTAAGAATTAGGATAAAATGAGGTCAGTCACGCTAGATGACTTCTTCCCGGCTCAGCATGTGGACAACATAGTGAAAATGTTTGGCTTCAACGTGGCCATCAGCATCTCCTTCGCTTGGCTTAGGTCGCGAAGCATGGTCTCAACTCGCCGCGCATCCATCCCATGGTACCAAGAAGGCCTCGCTCCTCACCAGTTCTGGCCTCCCAATCTGATAAACAAGCTCTTTCTTAAGATCTCAACTCGGTAACACCTTCATTTTCCTCGTAAGCCTCACTTATTTTCAGCTTGTTGGCGAGAGGTTGGCCTCGAGATGGCCATGATGAAGGACGCCCTACTTGGCACTTTGCATTTTTGCTACACCGGCATTGAGCTATTCTGAACGGTTGGACCTAGTAGTTTGTAACACCTCACTCCCAGTAAATCATAACCTTGGCTCCCGCCCCCTTCTCCTATCTTGTTAGTGATGATGATAACACCATTCCCTTCTTGTTTCTCCCCCATTCAAAAATGACGAATCTTGAATTGGACATGGTGGCCAAAACTTGCCATCTGCCTTTAAACAGCTGGATCGCAATTGGAGGGCTTAAGATCCACGAGTCCACCAAATATACAATAGGTTTTCATTTTGTTGATAGCATAGCTACAAACTGGAAAATTCACATTTTATTCCCTACATGTAGAAATGATAATTTTTGTAGAATGTTTTGAAACTTGTAAATGTACTTTTTGAATTTTTTTTAAAATAACGGAACTGGGATAAAAACAATCTGCTCTCTGTAAAACCTGTCTATACACCGGGCGCACCTGCCAATTTCACCAGCCCTTTCCCGCCCAATCCCACCGCCTCAAACCTCTGCTCCTCCACGTATCCACCCCGGCAACGGCCTATCGCGCCGGGCGCGTGACCGCCTCTCGTCTCTTCTCCCCTCTTCCCTCCCAAAAGCAGAAGCCTCGGGAAGGAACATTTGAAAACCCTAAACCCTCACCACCCAAGCGAGCAAATACCCGCGGCTTCGCAGGCAACTCCGGGCGATTCGAGCCGCTCCGTTCGGTCGGCTTCTCCGATTCGCTCCCGGATTGCTCGATCCGGTCGCCATCTCGCGGGAATCGTTGCGGATTTGCGCGTGGGAGTGGGATTCGATCGAGCGGGCTCCCCCAGCGCGCGGATCTCCTGAAGCTTCTAGAACATTCCGAGGTGCGTGGCGTACGGTGCGGTCGGGTCCTCCAGTTCGTGCTCGGTGGTTGCTCGATTCGAAAGGGGCTTCGCGGGAATCGGCCGCGGATTCGGGGGCGCGCGAGGGATCGTAATGGCCGCGCCGCGTTACATTCTCGCCATGGTCGTGCTCGGCGCCGCGTTTTCGTCCGCCGCCACGTTCACCGACCCCTCCGATGGTACGTTTGCTCATCCCCGATCCGTAGCGATCGATCTCATACCCCGTGAATCGCGATGTCTCTACTCTGCGCGCATATGCGCGCACCTGCTTGCCGTGGCTTCTAAGAGCGCGTATGTGACTGTGGTTGCTTGCTTGCTCGTGTGTGCGTGCTGGCCCGTGCGCGCACGTCTGGGCTGGTCTGCATCACTGTGATGGTGCTTGCGCGTGCTCGTTCACGGTCTTGTCTTGAGTCTGTGCGTGCTCGCTCAGGTGTTCAGGTCCGTGGTCATTGGCTATGGTTGTTTGCCGGTTATCTGTGTGTGCTCACACTTGGGAATAGTGTGTGTTACTTTTGGCCCTGGCCACATTGATGAAGGTGCTTATGTGCCATAATAAGAGCCTGCATGCTTGTGTGCTTGTAAAGTACTTCCCTTCGTACAGCTACATGTGATTCCATCCTGTTGTCTGTGTATGTATCTTGCTGCTCTCAAGTTTTTAAGCAGTAGACTATAACGGGTTCACAGTTTTTTTTTGGTTACTGTTCTTTGGTTACTTTACAGCGATAGGGATTTGGGCATTATATCACACACTGGAGTCGCCATGGCAGCTTTCTGGGTGGACATCCATGGGTGGTGACCCCTGTGGTGGGGGCGGTGAACGTGGATCGTGGCGCGGTGTGTTTTGCAAGGACTCATCTGTTGTGGCTATGTAATTCTCAGTTCATTCTTAACTTACCAATCAGTTTTGCCTGCAAATTGCTGATTAATTGACTTCAGCATTTTGCTGTTTTGTTACTTCCATGTAGAAATATTAGTGGGCTCGGGGTTGGTGGGTGGCTTGGCCCAGAGCTGCTCAAACTCCACTCGTTGAAAGAGCTGTGAGTTTCTTGTTACAAAGTTTGTTATATCTGTTAACTGGTCATGATTCTGCAATTCTTGACTCAAATTTTGGTTTCTGGTGCCTTTGATGCGTGATGATGATAGCGATGTGAGCTTCAATAATATCGCTGGTGAAATCCCGCCCAGTTTACCCCCAAATGTGGAATACTTGTACACTCTTCTTGCCTTTTTTGCTTATCCCAAGCTGGGTTAAATACTTCCAAATATGAACTATGAGTGATGTCACTATGGTACGGTGCGCTTTTGCAGAAATTTGGCAGCCAACAAGTTTGAGGGGAGTATACCACCGTCATTGCCATTGTTGCACTCCCTGAAATATCTGTGAGTTAATTTTCGGCAATTGGAGCACTTGGTACTCAACATTTGGATGCATAATCAACTGATTGATCTGTAATCTTTGCTGCAGGAATCTCAGCTATAATAAACTCTCTGGAATAATCGGTGATGTTTTCGTTAATGTGGAAAGCTTAGTAACAATGTAAGGTTCCCACATCTTGATTACCTGATCACTTTTCAAATGTAACCGTTTTGTGCAAAACAAACATTTTATTGCACTTTGACCCTCAACAATAGGCCGCTTGCAGCATGATGTGCATTTTGGTGCAGCCCAGAACATCTGCATTTAGTATATCACCAAATGAATCATTGGCTGTAGACTGCGGCTTTCATGTGGAATATGTTCTTCGTGCACATCAAGTTTTTCTAAACGTTTTGCATTTTTCTTTTGTACAATGATTTGTTCTATGTTCCTAAAAAATATCTTCCAGCTCATTTTGTTTGTTAATACAACCACACGTTTTGATGCTAAAGTAGTTCCTTTGCGTCTTTCATGCTCTGATCCTATATATTTTTCTTTTCAAATTTATTTTAGTTATAGATCTTTCTGTCACTTTGTCTTATGTTTGTTTCCCACCACTTTCAGGGACTTATCATTCAACTCTTTCGGTGGTGACCTGCCAAGATCGTTTAGTTTGTTGAACAACCTTCACTATCTGTAATAATGACGTGCCTTCTGAGCTATTTCATGCACATAGATGCATAAATTGGTTGATTAAAAGTTTCCTTGCCTTTGCTTTTGCAGTTATTTACAGCATAATGAGTTCACGGGATCCGTGATTTTGTTAGCGGACCTTCCATTGGTAGCACTGTAAGAAATATGGCTGGATGGTATCAATATTTGATTTGCCATTCTTATCTATTAACACTGATGATCATCAACTGCTTGCAGGAACATTGAGAATAATAACTTCAGTGGTTATGTGCCTGGAACTTTTGAGTTCATTCCTAAGTTGAGGTATCCAATTCTGTTATGCATTGCCCCGCCCTGTCCTTCCTGAGGATCTTGTGCGTATCTGTATGCCTTGATTTCATATCTAGTAAAATAAGTGGTTAATCTTCTGGTTAATGTTCCAGGATTGATGGAAACCAGTTTCAACCAGGTTTCAAACATTCATCGTCCTCATTTACTAGAACCACCCATTCACCTCCACCTCCACATCGGCCTCCACCTCCACCTCCTCCAGCAGTTAAGCAGAATTTAAATCACAGGGCAAAACCTCCGCAGCCTTCTGTCGGCTATGCTTCTCTGCATAGTCCTAGCCACCATAGGAAGTCACACTCTCGAGTGACAGCTGCTGCAATAGCTAGTGTTGTTTGTACAGTTTTTGCACTCTTCATTGTTGGATTGGTTCTGAAAAGCTGGAAGGGTTGTACATGCGGCCCGAAGAGCACCACTAACAGTATCAAGTCTTTACCCGCCAATATGGAAGGAGGTAGCACTGGGAACTTTATTAATTTTTGCATAGCCAATATATGCATTGGTAGTTGATGGTCATACATATTTTTCTATCTTTTTTGGTTATTCTTAGTTTCTTACTACTCACCATAAATCTAGGACTGGGAACTCTAAATCTGGGAGACATCATAAACCCTAAACCCTTGTTATTTTCAATGCTCATTTATCGAACGATACATCAAATTCATCTATATACATTTTGCTTTCATCCTTGCATGCTGCATTAGAATGTATTTTTGGTACAGACTTGCATTCTTTCACATAATTGAAATTCGTATATGTCATCTTTCAGACCCTAAAGCAAATGAGGTCCTGTACTCTTGGAGTTCTCTTATGATTGGCCGTGAGACTCCCTCTAGCAATAATAATGGCATTAAACCTGAAAGAGTTCCCAAAATAAAAAGTTGGATCAAGACATCCAAAAACCTTCTACCTGCAAAACAGTTTCCAGCAGTTGACATTTTGGCGGCTACCAAGAACTTCAATGAAGAATGCCTTATCGGTGAAGGTTTCACTGGCCGAGTTTACAGAGGCGATTTTCCTGATGGCCAGGTATGACACTGTTATCATAACAAGCGGACCATTATTACCTTCATATATTGTTTGTTTAGTACTTATTTTGGAATAAGCTCTTGAACCTAATTTGCACAGCTTGTATGTTAGAGTCCTAATAGCTGAATTGAGCTTTTATCTGGTTTATTGATTATACTAAATTGGCTTCTTTTCCTTGTCTGTAAGACAGTTCGTCTTGCAGTATTGGGTGCTGTGGCTATGCTTATTCTTGATGTTTTGATAAGATTTACAGTTCAACGTACAAGGATGTGGGCATTCTTAGTCTCTCATGTCACTTTTCAAAGTTATTATCAGAAAAGAAGTTTTTTCCAGTGGTATATAGGATTGTCATTTTCCTAAATAGTGAAGGTATCGAATTTGTACAGGTCATTAATTTTTTAATCTTTATTGTATATGTCATGCATTTCTCGTTGTATGCAGCTCCTGGCTATCAAGAAGATCAACATGGTAGATTTGTCATTATCAGAACAAGATGAGCTCATGGATATGCTTTGGAATATGTCCAGATTAAAGCACCCCAATATCTCTTCTCTTGTGGGCTATTGTGTGGAGTTTGGGCATTGTGCGCTTCTATATGAGTATGCAGAAAATGGCTCTCTTGATGATCTTCTGTTTTCAGCAGCCACAAGGTCCAGGGCTTTGTCATGGAAAGCTCGGATGAAGATTGCTCTTGGAGTTGCCTATGCTCTGGAGTAAGTACAGTTTCTTTGGATTTGGACTCCCACCAAATTTTCTATTCAGTTTTGTTTTGTACCGCAGGGTAATCGATTACACCTATCTCATAACCTTAATAGCTCCTTTTTGTTGTTTAGTTGAACAGATGCCAAAATTTTTAGACATGTATACTGGAATTATAATTCCCGGATTTTTGATATGTATGTTTGATCTCTGCAGATACATGCATTTGACATGCTCTCCTCCAGTTGCTCATGGAAATATTAAAGCTACAAATATTTTGCTCGATGCCCAGCTCATGCCCTACCTTAGTCACTGTGGATTAGCGAAGTTAAGCCATTTTGTCGCCACAAGAATGGTCAGTGCTCATAAGTTTCCCAGTTACCAAGGATATTATTACTACTCTGTGAGTTGATGAAAGCATGGTGATGCAATTAATATTTACTCGATCAGTTCTAGGGTCAAGATGCCTCTTGGATGTCCAGTCAGATTCATGGATAAACAGATTCATGGGGTTTTATCCTCACACTTGAACGATCTGGAATTTGAATTTGTGGCAGGGACGGATGCTGAGGAATAAAAATGACCCCTCCAATTGACAGTTTCAATTTAAAAAGGAAAATAGTTTGCAGTTTCGAACTAAAATTTGTACTTCTGATGGCACGATTGAATATAACTGCTTCTACTCACAAAAGAGAGTAGGCTCTCTCGCTCTCTTAGATCAGAACTTGTTCTCGTCCAATGTCAAGGCTAGATTACCTGACAGGTACCTGACAGATTCATACATGTGCTATGTGGTAATTTTGAAGTTTTGGCATAATATTTGATTAATTATCTGTCCCCTAGTCCCTACAACTACCCGTGCCCCCTCCAAATATACACAATAGGTGGCAGAACCTGATGTTATTCAATCTTGAATGATATGCTGCACTATATAAAATAATGTTCCTTTAAGTTGATCCTATGACCATTAACAATTCCTCACCTGAAAAAGCAGGATTCAGAAGCTCTCAGCGGTGCTAAAGGCTATGCTGCCCCTGAGCCTATTAGCCCAGGAACAGATAACATCAAAGCTGATATCTACAGTTTTGGTGTGGTTTTGCTTGTTCTTTTGACTGGGCAAAAGGCTTTTGATAGGTATGTAGTCACACACACTTGTACCAAAGTAGCAGTCTGATTTCCTAAAGGAATCTTTTCCTCTGCAGTTCAAGAAGGCAGAATGAGCAGTTTCTAGTTGATTGGGCATCTCCACATCTCCATGACCTTGATTCTTTGCAAAGAATAACTGATCCAAGAATATGTGGCTCTATGCCACCTAAAGCTATCTTTGCATTAGGAAACATCATCTTGCTTTGCATCAAGGTAGTTCTCCATTCTCTCTAGTACACATTGTTTTGTCCGTTCTAACCTTGCTGATAGATGTCAAGGTAAAAGCTGAAGCACTCTTCATGCTGCTACCCGAAATTCTTAGAATGTGCTAAACATAAGTTGACAGGCATTATAGCTGAAAATGTCATAATGCTTATTGCACCAACTTGGTTTCAGCACAATTTTCTACCACTAGTACTTATGGTATTTGTTCCTTCAATGCAGGAATCACCAGATCTCCGCCCACCGATGACAGTCATAACAGACAAATTAGTAAAGCTTGTGCAGTCAACAGGTTTTCAAAAGACAAACGCAGCACCGCACTTGGAGGTTGATGCTCAGGACCCCTCTTTCATAACAACCCGACCGTATTTCGAGCCATCCTCTACTGGTATCTCACTTGATAACGCTGCTCCTTTCTTCCTATACTCTTCATATCGAAGGCCTAATTTGATTGCTCTGATCAGTCAGTCAGGGTGCAACCGGGAGCTGCATCTCCTGGTGATGAAGACGTGCCCTTCTTCCTGAACTTTATCAGATCTCATGCTACTTTATATCTCGAGGGAACTCCGAGTATCTGAAGCGTCGCCAGCTCTTTCTGCAATTTTCTGTTGATGCTAATTTGTGATTCTGTGTTGAGACACACTGACAATGGAAGACATCGAGACCGTACGATGATTGACTACTGGTTAGTGACCGAAACACTATTCTCTTGCTCACTAGTCAGTATGGTAGAAATTTGTGCAAGCATGGCTAGCAGTACTGTTAGCGTTTTATCCCTTGTAGTGCTAGATTGGACTCGGTTGAGCTCACCTGGCAATGCTGCTTGGAATGCTCTTTTTGTAAGTAATAACTAACTCCAGTTAGCAGGTCCAGGCTTTATTCATTCCTCACTCCTGTATAGGTCAAGTATATGCTCGTTGTCTCGAAACTGCGACGACAAGATGCTTGTTAGTCAACTGGTTTCCAGTGCAGCATCGATCTGGCCTGATCCTGAGCGTGTAATGGTACTCGGTTTACATGTCTTGCTGTGAATAATTTTTGGATGATATGTGCCGAACTGATATGATATGATATGATCTGATTTGTCCATGCATGCGCGAAGATGCCCACTCTTTCTAAAAAGTAGTAATCATTTCCTTTTTTGAGTAACCGGAAAGTCTACAGCGGAATAACTACCCATTCAGTGTTCTGTTCTTTGCTATCAACTCGATGAGCTGACATTCCAAAGAACCTTATTATTAATTAATGGCATTCTAGTAGCCGAAACACACTAGTAGATGCCACTCCCGGTCTGAGTGTAACGGGAGCATGCAATCTCTTGGTACATGGTGTACATCTTATTCCCAATCCTACATGCAACATTGCAATACCCCTTAGCTTTGAGCCGGAATCAGATGGAGATGCTGTTGGGGATGCCCCTCCCGGTGACCCCAGGCTCTGAGAATGGCTTGAGCAGCTCGTACGGCACGATTCCGGCGCCGCACCTGTTCTTAAGGTTGGTGTTGTTGTTGCGCTCGTCGACGGTGCCCTCGACCTCCTTGAGCCTGCCGCTGAACTTCTCGAACGCCGCCTTGATCATGGGCTCGGCCAGCCACGCCGGCTCGGCGTACTCTCCCATGTACTCCTCGTCGGGTGAGTGCGAGGAGAGGATGTCGAGCGTGGCCATGACCTTGATGGCCTGCATCTGCGAGGGAAGGCTCTCCAGCAGCACCACCTCGGGCTTCTCCATGAACTTCCTCATGTCCGCCTCGTGGGGCTCCTCCACCGGCATATTCTTCCGCATCACGGTGGGGCGGTTGGGGAAGTACCCGGCGAAGTGGTACTGGCCGAAGTTGACGGCGGCGTGGTGGCCGGAGGTGACCCACATGATTGTGGTGAGGATCTCGACGAGGCTGTCCCGGGTGTCGCACGCTGGCCACCACGGCTCGTCCTTCTTGTCGGCGTGCCCCTTGGTGCGCACCTCCTCCCACCATGCCTGTAGCTCCTCGTCGCCGGTGATGTCCCCGTTGGACTTGTAGTAGAACTTGACGTAGTCGGACGCCCACTGCTTGATGGAGTTCCACACCAGGATCCCGTCGTTGGCGTAGGGGTAGTCCTTGATGGTGAGCTCGAGCTCGCCGTCGTCCCGGCGGACGGCGAGGCCCCGGCTGATGAGGTCCTCCGGCAGCGCCTCCGTGTTGAACTGCCACGTCGCGCCGTAGGCGACGGAGCTGAGCTCGATGGAATACTTCCCAGGCCAGAACGCCTCCTCGATGATGCCGTCGGCGTTGATGAGGCTCTCCCTCGCCAGCGCGTTGATCTCCATGGTGTAGCGGAAGTGCGGGTGCAGGAGGCGGTACACGGGGTGCATCCGGCTGAGCTGCCGGTGGGTGGCGATGATGTATGGCTCGACGCAGGCGTGGGTGCGCAGCCAGTGGCTGACGAGCTGGTGGTAGCCGGTGTCGTGGGTGAGGACGTGCGCCTTGGCAAGCTTCCACAGCCACGACTCGGTGGAGTCGGGCCCGTGCGTGAAGGCGCGCTTCCACTGCGGCTTGGTCAGCGACTGCGGCCGCGTTAGCTCGATCGCCAGCGGCATCAGCGTGCCCTCGTCGGTGAGGAAGAAGACGGTGCGGGAGCCGTAGATCGTCGTCTCCGGGAGCTCGCGCACCCGGTGCACGTACGGCAGGAACACGTCGTGGTAGTCCAGCATGAAGAGCCGCTTCTTGGCCAACGCCTCCTCCACCGTCATCAGGCCGTTCATCATCTTCTCCAGGAGCTCCTTGGTCAGCGCCGACTCCGGCGGGCCGTACACCTCCGGGTCGAGCTTGCTCACGATCGGGAATTCCTGCACACGTACCCCATACCTCGTTAATCGAACTGAATTAAAGTAGAGGATTAACTCAAAGATCTGGAAAATAATTACTGAAAGCAGCGTATTACCGTGAGGAGCCGGATGCAAATTGGGTTGCACCCTGCGAGCGTCTGCCTCGCGAACTCCTCGTCTCTGAACCACGAGAACCTGTCCCCTGCAAGCCATGCACGTATATGTCCAAGGTTAGGCGTGACATAGTTAGACATGAAACCAAACAGCAAATAAGAACTCTCTGAATGTGGAGGTGCTCACTCTCGACCATCTCGGGGACCTCAAAGCGGAGGACGTGCTCGGTGGTGTCCTCGATCATGCGGACGACACGGGGGATGGTGCCGCCGATGATGTCGAAGGAGGAGCCCTGGTCGACGGGGAGCGGGATGCCGTCGCTGTAGAGTGCGTCGATGGCCGGGAAGTGCGAGAAGCAGCGCGAGTTGTTGAGCAGCGGCCGCAGCGCCGGCAGGACGGCATGCAGCCCCGTCCTCAGCGTCGTCGCGCTGAACGTCCGCCCCTTCACATCCGAGAACTGCTCGTCCCGCGGCACGTACACCGGCGAGCTCCGCTTCTCCGTCTCCGGGTCTGCAATTCATCGCTTTCATCCATCCGTTAGAACACAGAAATTTACAATTCACAATGCCTTAGTTCTAATTGATTGATTCAAATCAATGACGTGTTACCGATGACGGTCTTGGGACGGCCGGTGCGGCAGCGGCGAGGGTAGGGGTGCTGCTTGCCGCCGAGCACGGGGCGCTTGTGCTGGATGTTCTTGTCCGGGTCGCCGAGGTCGTTGTACACGTCGTAGTCGTAGACGCGCTCGGAGAACTTGCGCTCGCCGTGCCCGTCCCCGCGCAGCGTCTCCAGCTCCTTCTTCCTCAGCGCCTCGATCCCCTTGGGCGTCTGCGACGGCAGGTACGACTGCATGCAACACCGCGTCACCGCGTCATTCCCACAAACTCCATTAATTAATCGTCTCCACATGCGCAGTAGTGCCCATGCGTGCATGCATGGTTCATGCTACCTGCCATATACCTTGACGCATGGCTGCTATGGCCTAGTTACGTACCTTGACGGTGAAGAAGACGCGGGGCTCGGGGTTGTCGAACTTGGAGTGCACCCAGGAGTTGACGTCGAAGGTGATCGCGGTGCTCTGGTCGTCGCCGGTGATGAGATTGATGTCCTTGATGAACATCTCCCTGTGGTGCTCGTTCTCCACCAGCACCGCGCCCACCGGCCCGAACGACGCCGGCACCGACAGCTTCGCCTCGTACGTCCCCTCCTTGACCGTCATGTGCGCGAATCCCTTCACCTTCTCCCTCTCCGTTCCCGTCTCTACACGCACACACACACAAATATTTCCCTTAGTCATGTACGTAAAAAATCAAGCCAATAACCATGCATGCATGGCGCTGAGAGAGAGAGCGAGAGAGAGAGAGAGAGAGAGAGAGAGAGAGAGAGAGAGAGAGAGAGAGAGAGAGCTGAGGAGTGAGAACCCACTGGGGTCGAGGTCAGAGCTGACGAGCTCGAGGAGGAGCGTCTTGCCGAAGAGGTCCTGGAGATCGTCGAGGCCGCGGGAGACGTACATCTGGCCCAGAGCCGGCTGCACGGTCACCGTGGCCGTCACCGTCAGCGGCTTCTCCTTGGTGCTCACGGACGTCGTTGCCGCCTCCTCCGTCGAGGCGCAGCTTATCCTGCCACGCGACGCGAGCCTGCGCCCGCCGCCGCCGCCGGCCGCTCGCCTCTGGCAGCTCGCCGCCGCCGAAGCGAAGAGCGGCGAGGCGGCAACATTGCTCTGCGCGGAGAGCACCAAAGGATGCTTCAGATGGTTCATCGCCATAGCTCGATCGAGAGCTAACCGTGGTTCGGTTCACGTTCTTTGCTTGCTTAATTTGCCCCGATCGATTGATCAGCGAATTGAGAGCGCTAGCTACCACGTAAAACAGCAGAAATGGAGAGGCGATCTCTCGCTCTCCGCCGTTCTTGTGTCCGTGGTGCGAGTGATGCAGCATGAGCGAGTGGTATGGGAGGTATATATGGACTATGGTTGGTCCGTTTTCGTAGCCGGTACCCGTAGATAATGTCGTTTTGGATTCTTCAGGGTGCGTGTTGCACGTGCGGCGCATCGTGAAGGAGCATGTGCATCGCTACTGCCAGCAGTTGCCACTTCGAACGATTGCAGATTAATCAGAGATATACGTTAGAACAACTACAATCGCGTAAGGAGTACAACTCTGTTCCTAACCATAAGCATTACGGTTGTAATAGCAAATCCATCTATGATTCTAATTACAAGATTGCTAATGCCCAGTCACAGATTTTCTAAAATCTCGGACCACCGAGCTTAACCATCGGATTAGTCTTAGGATTCATTAAATTAGCTTTTTCTTTTCTCAGGTCTGTTTTTTGGACCGTGGGATACATAGAGATCTAATGATTCACCTGTCGACTAAGGTCTGGCCGGATCTTTTAATTAACTTCAGCAAACATTAGCCAGTTTATAAACATCAAAACCATACAAAACATGTATGAACAAGGAGGACCACGTACATCTAGCAGTCTCAATTAAGTCCCAAATTTCCGCCTCTGGTGCTTCCAGTACCAATCTGAGTGGCTCTAGGCCTGTGTGGAATTATATCTGGAAATCCAAAGTTCCACAAAAGATGAAGATTATAGCGTGGAAAGCAGTTGTTGATGGCCTACCTACTATGTCAAGCAAGAAAAGGCGCAGCTTAGAGATCTCCGATTCATGTCATCTCTGTGGCATTGAGGCGGAGGACTCGTTCCATGCTTTAGTGTCCTGTCAAAATGCAAGCCAAGTATGGGATCTTATGCGTGAGGTATGGCCTCTTCCAAAGCAGAGTGACCTGTTTAACTCGGGACCGGAGTGGTTGCTCATCCTCCTTTCTAAGTGTTCAGCGGAGACACGGGACCTTGTTATCCTGTTGATCTGGCGCATTTGGTCCTTGAGGAACGAGATTATGCATGACAAGTATCCTCCGCCCCTTTCCGTTTCTAAGCACTTCCTGATTAGCTATGCCGAGTCTCTGTTCACGATCCAACAACGAGGCGACCGAGATTTGCTGAAAGGGAAGATGCCAATAACTTCTCCCCATCTTCCGGAGTTTCTATCTACCCAGCTAACGGACTCCCATTTCCCCAACAAGGCCTGGTGTCCTCCTGAGCATGGCTGGACGACGCTGAACTCCGACGGGTCTTTTGTGCCGTCGGACGGTTCAGCCGGCGTCGGAATGGTGCTGCGAGACTCTGCGGGTATGGTGCTATTCACTGCGTGGAGACAAATGGAGCATTGTTCAGATGCTTTTGAGGCAGAATTGCAAGCAGCAATGGAAGGCTTATCTCTGGCTATGGTCTGGACGAACTCCCCTGTGATCCTCCAAACAGATTGCGCCTCTATTCTCTCTGCGATTCAGGTCAAGACGTGTGGAAGCTCCAGATATGCGTTTCTCATTAGGGAACTTCAGCTCCTATTGTCTAGCAAAAGGGCATCTCTAATACAGAAGTGTACCCGCTTGCAGAACAAAGCTGCTCATGTGCTTGCCCACTTTGCCCGGGTCGAGCATTGTAATGGTTTCCTTTTGAATGATGCTCCCGGCTGTGTCCGGTCCCTGCTAAAAACAGGTTGTAATCCTAATATCGAGTAATCTAATCCCTGTTTTCACAAAAAAAAAGGAGGACCACGTACATAGGAATCTATCTAGGGGCACCTTCGACCAAGTCTAGGTTAAAGACAGATAGTACACATCAGGAGGGAAGAGTGTGGCTACGAGAGAGAAGGGGATGATAAGACAAGCCTGTCACCAGGCAGTGCATGTGACTGCACATTCGGCAAATCTCCCTGACGTTTCATCGACTACATACAAGAGTGTGCAGAAACAGAAGCCCTCACGTTTCACAGTTCTTCCTTCTTTTTGCGCCACACATCTCACCGGATTGGTCACTCGCAGATGTGATGTGCCAATGCAATCGTGACAGCGGACAGCGACACGAGCAGGGCCCTCGCCGGCCCACGAGACCCACCCGGCTCTACGCACCGGACAGTCGGTTCCGGCCCATCGGAAACCTTATCCGCAAGGGTCTCACCGGCGAGCGGACGTACACACGGACACGTTCACTACGCATGTTCGAATTCTTTTTAGGGTTTTCATGTCAAGGAAAAGGAAATTACAAACCAAAAAGAAAAGAATATAACATCGCGTTGCACCTTGCATATTCAAATTCACATCAGATTGAATCTTAATGCTTAAAGCACCGCTAGCTTACATCAAGCAAACACACATACAAGCTTGGCATACATTTTTGTGTGTGAAGGCATACATATTTGTAAACATTCACTGAAGATCAAACAATAGGCCTCCATGGCCCTATAGAAGATCAAACATGCAGCCTACAAGTCTGCAACTTCCTGCAGTAGATCAAATAAGTACGAGTTAGCATGTAAATTGTAAACTTGATTAGCACACAAGTAAAAGTCCAATAACGCATAAAAACCTAAATATCCTAGGAGCTTCCTATTCATAGAGATGCTTTTTTAATTATACGTTCTCTTGTATATCTTCACTCAAGCATCAAGCATCAAAAAGTTGTATTGTCATCCTCGTTGTTGTTATTGTTATTTGACTCGTTGCTTTCGCCTCGCAACAAAAAGGTGCGCGTACAACTAAAAGGCTGGTTTGCATGGATTAATAAATTAATTCATCAACTCGGAATGCATGCGGATTTTCTTTGTCACGACAACGACACGCTGACTTGGATATGTGATTAAACATGACCTTTTTGGTGAATCAATAATCACAATAAGACATATATTGCAGTACGTAGTTACATAGTCCAAGCTAGAAAATGTTACATCCGTAGCAAAGTCATATTTAGTTCATAGCTACGACTCTACGAGTGTTTAAGTTTGCTAAGACTTTTTAACATAACTCGCATAACTTACACTACTACAGAATGGGTCATAGAAGACCCCACATCACAGGCGGATCCCAAAAACCCGTCTCTGTTACCGTAGATCATAGGCGATTTACAAAGAGAAACGCCTTGGTTAACTCGGAGAGATGCGAATCGCCTATGATAATCATACATCACAAACGGTTTTTTACTAAGAACCGTCTGCAATATCGGGGTAACATATCGCAGGTGGTTCTTAAAAAGAACCGCCTGCAATAAGGGGATTATCATATGCGGTTTTATTTGGAAACCGCCTGTGATAAGGCGCCCGAGACTTAATTGTTGGGGAACGTGCTACGCAAAACAAAAATTTACCGCGCACAATCCACCCCAAGATCACTATCGAGGTGCAGGCAACGAGATCATACCTTCGACGATCACGTCAATGCAGCGGAGAAGTTGACCGATGTCGATGAAGTCCGCAGACTCCCGCAGCTAGGTTATACCTCCCAGCCGCGAGAGCGATCTCCTCACGAATAGTTTGCCCGATCGAACGCCGAAGTATACGACGTCTCCGAGGTATCCACGCATACCGGATCAGCGACACCGCGGTAATGTGTGGACCAGCACACAAGAACAGCGGGGATCTACGAGAAGGAGAAGCAGCAGCGCGCCGGCAGCTGTACTAGATCCAATCTAGAAGAGAGAGAAAAAGAAGGCTGTGGCCAATCTAGAGATGGCCAGCCTAGGGTTTAGGGCTGCTTCTGGGGCTGCCTCTGGGGCTGCTCGGGATGCCCTTTGAGGTGCCCTGCCCCTCTATTTATAGGGGTTAGGGCAGCTCTCCCTAGGCAGGTGGAGTCCTACTCCAGCAGGGACACCCTGTTGGAGTTGGAGTCCAACTCCAGCAGAACCTTCTAGAACTTTCGGAACCTTCTAGAATTTTTAGAACCTTCTAGAACTTCTAGAGCCTTTTAAAACTTTCCGGAACACTTCCGGACATCACCGGAACCATCTGGGACCTCCCGGAACACTTTCGAGATCATCCGAAACACTTTCGAAACCCTTCTCTCTCGTTCTCCATAAATCCTAGCATTCCTAAATGTCGCTAAAACGTTAAGCGTGTGACCCTATAGGTTCGAGTATATGTGGATATGTCCGGAACACCTTCCGGTCAATAATCGTCAGCGGGATCTGGACACCCATAACGACTCCCACATATCATCGAAGATCTTTATCGAGCGAACCGAGTATTACCGCATATCATCCTTTTGCCTCACGATACGTTACACAACCCGAGGCGAGACTTTGACGGTATCCCTGTGATCAACTCCTTGATCACCATACCTAGTTATCCTCGTTACCGGTTTGTACTCTTTTCTGGTTTCCGTATTCCGGTATCCCCGTGACTAACCTTTTAGTCACAATACCTGGCCAGGCGATGCTGGACACCGTAATACCGAGTGGGCCCAGAGTGTATCTCTCCATCGCCGGATGGGCAAATCCCAGTCTTGAGATATCTAGAACCACGATATACTTTCTAGTGTACCTGAAAGTCACCTTTATAATTACCCAGTTACGGAGTAACGTTTGATGACCCCAAAGCAACCATCCGGTATCCGGGTCTACGATATTCTCATGGTCTAAGGACGTAAGTAAACGTTAACACATAAAGAGAAGATACTGACAACATGTTGACGAAGTGATCTCGCAGTATCTCATAAGGGGGTCTATCTAACACCATTGTTACCCTAACAATGTGTTCCCATTATTGTCGGCATCCTTGTTACATTAACAATGCCCATGATCAGGAAAACAAGACCATCAACAATACATGAGCTAGTCTAGAGGCCTGACTAGGGATCTGAATGGTGTTTATTATTCCACACATGCAATTAGGTTTTCCTCTAAATCTCATATTCAAGAACCAATGCAATTCTAGCATAGAACATAAACTTAATCATGAACATGAAAATAGAATAATAACAACTTTATTATTACCTCTAGGGCATATTTCCAACAGTCTCCCACTTGTACTAGAGTCAATAATCTAGCCAATGCTTAAACTCCTAACACCTATGGCATTCCGGTGTTGCTCATGCTTTGCTTGTGGTAGAGGCTTCGTCAACAGATCTGACACATTCAGGTCCGTGTGTATTTTGCATATCTTTACGTCTCCACGCTCCACCAATTCACGA
Organism: Stipa capillata; assembly: GCA_019208055.1. Taxonomy (NCBI): domain Eukaryota; kingdom Viridiplantae; phylum Streptophyta; class Magnoliopsida; order Poales; family Poaceae; genus Stipa; species Stipa capillata. Next base: position 71,398 of record JAGXJF010001145.1, read on the forward strand.
ATGATGTGGAATCGGCGTTGTATATGTTTGGACTTCTGGTGGGACCTTGGCTCCTTGGCCTGAGCTATGGCGCCACTATTGTCACAATAGAGCTCCATAGGATCCAGCGCACTCGGAACCACACCAAGCTCGGTGACGAACTTCTTAATCCAAACGCCCTCCTTTGCCGCTTCCGAAGCGGCGATATACTCAGCCTCCATTGTAGAATCCGCCACAGTGTCCTGCTTGGAACTCTTCCAGCTCACTGCGCCACCGTTCAGTGTATACACCAAGCCTGATTGAGATCGAAAATCGTTCGGATCTGTGACAAAGCTGGCGTCGGTGTAACCCTTTACAACGAGATCTTCGTCACCACCGTATACGAGAAACATATCCTTAGTCCTCTTCAGGTACTTTAGGATATTCTTCACTGCTGTCCAATGATCATGACCTGGATCACTCTGTTATCTGCTCGTAACACTTAGAGCATAGGACACATCTGGTCGTGTACATATCATGGCGTACATGATTGACCCAATCGCGGATGCGTATGGAATCTTACTCATGCATTCTCGCTCATCAGTTGTCGAAGGACACTGATTCTTGCTCAATCTTTTCCCATGCGACATCGGTAAGAACCCCTTCTTGGCGTTTTTCATACTGAACCTCTTCAGTACTTTATCTATATATATACTCTGGCTTAGCCCTATTAGGCGCTTTGATCTATCTCTATAGATCTTTATACCTAATATGTATGCTGCCTCGCCTAAGTCTTTCATTGAAAAACTATTTTTCAATGAAGTCTTAATATTGTCAAGAAAAGATACATCATTCCCAATCAACAATATGTCATCCACATAGAGTATTAGAAATGCTATTGCGCTCCCACTTACTTTCTTGTAAACACAAGCCTCTTCGCAGTTCCTGATGAAGCCAAACCTTTTGACCACTTCATCAAAGTGAAGATTCCAACTCCGTGATGCTTGCTTTAGTCCATAGATGGATCTCTGAAGTTTGCATACCTTTCCAGCATCCTTTGGATTGACAAAACCCTCGGGCTGTATCATATACACGTCCTCGGTTAGCTTCCCATTCAGGAACGCTGTTTTGACATCCATTTGCCATATCTCGTAATCGAAATATGCAGCAATCGCTAGAAGAATCCGAACAGAATTAAGCATCGCTACGGGAGAGAATGTCTCGTCGTAGTCAACTCCTTGAACTTGTCGGAAACCCTTTGCGACAAGTCGAGCTTTATAGATGTATACATTCCCATCGGCGTCTGTTTTCTTTTTATAGATCCATTTACATTCGATAGGCCTCACGCCTTCAGGAGGGTCCACCAAGTTCCAAACTTGGTTCTCGTGCATAGATTCTATCTCGGATTTCATGGCGTCTAGCTATTTAACGGAGTCAGGGCCCATCATTGCTTCCATATAGGTCGCAGGCTCATCGTTGTCTAACAACAATACCTCGTCCGAAAACCACTGTGGTTTCGTGCGAATCCTACCAGACCTTCGTGGTACAGCTGCTGGCTCGACCGAAGTCTCTACATCACATGTAGGGGCTTCCGTATCAGTCATTGTGGGGAAACTCCGGAACCACTTCCGGCGTTGTATCACTTTGACCTAATGACGAAGATTGACCAATCTCATCGAGTTGCACTATCCTCCCACTCACCCCTTTCGCAAGAAACTCTTTCTCGAGAAACACACCGTTCTTTGTGACAAACATTTTGCCTTCGGTGCGGTGATAGAAGGAATACCCAACAGTTCCTTTGGGATAACCAACAAAGAAGCATTTATCCGATTTGGGATCGAGCTTATTTGGTTGTAAACGCTTTACATATGCATCGCATCCCCAAATTTTAAGAAAAGACAAGTTGGGTTTCTTCCCATGCCATATCTCATATGGTGTCGTTTTAACGGATTTAGATGGTGCTCTATTTAGTGTAAAAGCGGCAGTCTCTAAAGCATAACCCCAAAAAGACAATGGCAGTTCAGTTAATGACATCATCGATCTTACCATGTCCAACAAGGTTCGATTACGTCTCTCGAACACTCCATTCCTCTGTGGCGTTTCGGGAGGCGTAAGCTGTGGAACAATTTCGCAACTCTTCAGATGTTTGCTAAACTCGTAACTCAAATACTCCCCTCCGCGATCTGATCGCAGAAACTTGATTTTCTTGTTACGATGATTTTCTACTTCATGTTGAAATTCTTCGAACTTTTCAAAGGTTTCAGACTTATATCTCATCAAATAGATATACCCATATCTACTCAAATCATTCGTGAAGGTAATGAAGTAGAGGAATCCACCACGTGCAGCTATACTCATTGGACCACATACATCCGTATGTATGATCTCCAATAAGTCAGTCGCCCGTTCTACGTGGCCTGTGAACGGCGTTTTAGTCATTTTACCCATTAGACAAGGCTCGCAAGTGTCAAATGATTCATAATCAAATGACTCCAAAAGTCCATCACAATGGAGTTTCTTCATGCGCTTCTTTCCAATATGACCCAAACGGCAGTGCCACAAATAAGTGGAATTCAAATTGTTTATCTTGCGACGTTTAGCGTCAATGTTATGGATGTGTGTATTACCATCAAGATTCATAATAAATAACCCATTCACAACGGGAGCATGGCCATAAAACATATTATCCATATAAATCGAACAACCATTGTTCTCAGACTTAAACGAATAACCGTCTTGCAACAAACATGATCCAGAAATAATGTTTTTGCTCAAAGCCGGAACATAGTAACAATTACTAAGCTCTAAAATAAATCCTGAAGATAAATGTAGAGGTAGGACACCGATGGCGAGCACAGCAACTTTTACTCCGTTCCCGACGCGCATCGTCACCTCATCCTTTGCCAGTCGCTTAGGCCTCTGTAGTTCCTGCATCGAGTTGCAAATATGAGCAACCGATCCGGTATCCAATACCCAAGAATTACATTGCGGACCAGCAAGGAATACATCAATAACATGTATGACACTCATACCTGAGCTGGACTTTCCAGACTTCTTCTTTTCTGCCAGATATTTCTTGCAGTTCCTCTTCCAGTGTCCCTTCTCTTTACAGAAGAAGCACTCAACATCAGAAGTGGCGCCAGTCTTGGACTTCTTAGGCGTGTCAGTCATACTAGCACCCTTGGATTTGCCCTTTTTCTTAGACTTGCCCTTCTTCTTGAAGTTGATTGTTTTATTCACCATCATCACATGACTGGCATCCTTCTGGATTCCAGTCTCAGCAGTTTTAGGCATAGTGAACAATTCACCCATACTCTTTTCCATCCCATTCATGTTGTAGTTCATGATGAAACTACTATAGCTCGGAGGGAGGGAAGCAAGAACAAGATCAGTGCCCAACTCTTGGGAGATTGGAAAACCTAGCACATTCAACCTTTGCGCGTACCCAGACAATCTGAGTACGTACTGACTCACTGAGCTGCCCTCAGCCATCTTGCATTCAAACAAGGCTTTGGATATCTCATATCTTTCAGTCCTTGCTTGCTTCTGAAACAAAGCTTTCAGCTCCTGGATTATCTCATAAGCAGCCCAATTCTCAAAACACTTTTGAAGATCAGGTTCCATGGAGGCAAGCATGACGCACTGTACTGTAATGGAATCATCGCTATTAGATTGATAGATACGAGTCTTATCATCCGTAGCGTTAGCGGGGAGTTCACCGAGAGTTTGCGATAGGACATAGTCCTTCTTGGCACTCTTGAGGACAATCCTCACATTACGGTACCAGTCCGTAAAGTTGTTCCCAGATGAATTCAGTTTTTCTTTCTCAAGCAACGCGCATAGTGAAAGGTGGTTACGGGTGCCATAGATTTACAACTTAAAAACAAATACACTTTAGACATTGTTCATGATTAAAGCAACTCAAATTAACACTTAATTAGAGTAAGCTCCCACTAAAACCAATATCCCTCATAATTGATTATTAGTGATTCAAGATCCATGACTCACTTACTCCACCATTGATGTGACATCACTGATGACGGAATAACGAGACCGGTAGGTCAATATGTCAATCATATCCCATATGACTCTTGTTCATCTTTCGATGAGTGTGTTCCGAGCCCAAGACGATCTTGCAAAGCTCGTCAAGACAACCGAATGCCCTGCTGCGCGAACGGTTCGCGCCCGCCTCATATATGTCAAACCTGTCGTACCCATGTGACATGGCGTACCTCAGAATGGCAAATACTCCAGACGGTGCTACACTTGGAAGAACACTAACTACTTTGATATTTGTGTGAGGGATCACCCTATTTAACAACGTCTACCACGCATTAAACAAGGTGCATAAAAGGGATTAACATCACATGCAATTAAATTATTGTGATATGGTATAGCCCCTTTTGTTGAAGAAAACTTCTTCAACATCTTTTGGCAGAAAACTCCTTCTTCGCGTGCGGCGTAGCGTCGAGGTCCATCGATATAAGATTGTCACCACCATGTCCTTGCAATTACAACTATTTGCTATTACATAGCTAATAAAATAAATGCATTACATGGCTTTCTAGTTGACGCGTAGGTCAATACAATAAATAATGACAATCGTATTGGCTCCTGCCGATTGCCGTACTCATGACACGCAGGTCATGACAAAATTAAAATTACAAACACTTTGCATCTCATACAATCACATTGCATCACATAGGCTATACCACATATCACATGCATACCCTGCAAAAACAAGTTAGACGCCTCTAACGTTTATGCTACAATACGTGGCTTTATGGCTACGTTGCAAACCGTTTGCTACCTACGTTACCATAAGCACGATTGCTCTTACAGTTATTTAACTGTCGGGGTGTATGGAATTGGAGACTCGGAAATCTCGAACCCCGTACTAAACTTCGTCATACGCATGACCCCCGTGTAGATCACATCTACAAGCCCGCTCATTGCAAATTTATCTTTATCAACTAAAGTGAAACCAAAGTCATCCTTAGCATGTCTCGATCCGAAGATCGTAAGGTTCGTCGGACCTCTGAAAATTTCATGATGCCGCCGAGATCAAAATTTTGCAATGAGAGGGAAACAACAAGAAAATCCGGTGGTAGATCTCATCTAACACCCCGCACATCATATGTGCAATGCCGCATATCACATATGCTCTAGTCGTACCTACAACTACGCATAGTACCGCTTTGATACCACTGTTGGGGAACGTGCTACGCAAAACAAAAATTTACCGTGCACAATCCACCCCAAGATCACTATCGAGGTGCAGGCAACGAGATCATACCTTCGACGATCACGTCAATGCAGCGGAGAAGTTGACCGATGTCGATGAAGTCCACAGACTCCCGCAGCTAGGTTATACCTCCCAGCCGCAAGAGCGATCTCCTCGCGAATAGTTCGCCCGATCGAACGCCGAAGTATACGACGTCTCCGAGGTATCCACGCGTACCGGATCAGCGACACCACGGTAATGTGTGGACCAGCACACAAGAACAGCGGGGATCTACGAGAAGGAGAAGCAGCAACGCGCCGGCAGCTGTACTAGATCCAATCTAGAAGAGAGAGAAAAAGAAGGCTGTGGCCAATCTAGAGATGGCCAGCCTAGGATTTAAGGCTGCTTCTAGGGCTGCCTCTGGGGCTGCTCGGGATGCCCTTTGAGGTGCTCTGCCCCTCTATTTATAGGGGTTAGGGCAGCTCTCCCTAGGCAGGTGGAGTCCTACTCCAGCAGTGACACCCTGTTGGAGTTGGAGTCCAACTCCAGCAGAACCTTCTAGAACTTTCGGAACCTTCTAGAATTTCTAGAATTTCTAGAACCTTCTAGAACTTCTAGAGCCTTTTAGAACTTTCCGGAACAATTCCGGACATCACCGGAACCATCTGGGACCTCCCGGAACACTTTCGAGATCATCCGAAACACTTTCGAAACCCTTCTCTCTCGTTCTCCATAAATCCTAGCATTCCTAAATGTCGCTAAAACGTTAAGCGTGTGACCCTATAGGTTCGAGTATATGTGGATATGTCCGGAACACCTTCCGGTCAATAATCGTCAGCGGGATCTGGACACCCATAACGACTCCCACATATCATCGAAGATTTTTATCGAGCGAACCTCGTATTACCGCATATCATCCTTTGCCTCACGATACGTTACACAACCCGAGGCGAGACTTTGACGGTATCCCTGTGATCAACTCCTTGATCACCATACCTAGTTATCCTCGTTACCGGTTTGTACTCTTTTCTGGTTTCCGTATTCCGGTATCCCCGTGACTAACCTTTTAGTCACAATACCTGGCCAGGCGATGCTGGACACCGTAATACCGAGTGGGCCCAGAGTGTATCTCTCCATCGCCGGATGGGCAAATCCCAGTCTTGAGATATCTAGAACTACGATATACTTTCTGGTGTACCTGAAAGTCACCTTTATAATTACCCAGTTACGGAGTAACGTTTGATGACCCCAAAGCAACCATCCGGTATCCGGGTCTACGATATTCTCATGGTCTAAGAACGCAAGTAAACGTTAACACATAAAGAGAAGATACTGACAACATATTGACGAAGTGATCTCGCAGTATCTCATAAGGGGGTCTATCCAACACCATTGTTACCCTAACAATGTGTTTCTATTATTGTCGGCATCCTTGTTACATTAACAATGCCCATGATCAGGAAAACAAGACCATCAATAATACATGAACTAGTCTAGAGGCCTGACTAGGGATCTGAATGGTGTTTATTATTCCACACATGCAATTAGGTTTTTCTCTGAATCTCATATTCAAGAACCAATGCAATTCTAGCATAGAACATAAACTTAATCATGAACATGAAAATAGAATAATAACAACTTTATTATTGCCTCTAGGGCATATTTCCAACATTAATATAGTCGCGTCGTTTCATGTTCTCTTCGTTAACGTTTCATCTTCCTCGAGCCCCCTCGTCTTCTTCGCCCCCTCATCTTCTTCGCCCCCTCGTCTCCTTCACCCCAAGCCCTATATAGCAAATGCACGCACCAACCCCGAGCCCTATATAGCCCATCGTCGCCGGCCTCCTCTCCTCCTCCACCGTCATCACTGGCCTCCGATCTACTCCTCCACCGTCGCCACTGGCCTCTCCTCTTCCTCCACCGAGTACGGTACGTATGTCGTGCGACGTCTCGTTGCCGCACGCCTCCACTAGATCGATCTCCTCTCCTGGCCAGTCAATCTCTCCCTCGCCACGGAGGTAATAAGCCGCCCTTGCCCTCGCCCTCTCCCTAGATCTTCCATATATGCTTCTAGTACTGTTGTAGCGGTTTGCATGCATATATTATAAGTTGCCATATATGCTTCTAGTGTTGTAGTGGCTTGCTGAATGTGATGGATCAACAGGTGCCTATCATAGAGGGGCCTAGATTAACATTATGGAGTTAGGAATTTTAGAGTTTCTGGAAGCATGTCCTCCTGTAGCTCTTAATTAAGATTTTCTTTTTGTATGTCATCAATATATGATCTTGCCTGAATTAAGATCTTTAGGGTTTATTTATGTTGTATGAGAAGTGTATCATTGCAGTAACTAAAATTCATGCTTTTGATCTATTAGAACTAGTTTCAAAAGAATTATTTTAATGTACTAGTCTCTCATAATTTATACAATATCATTGCATATATATTTTTTAGATGGACAAGTCATTTGATCAATCCAAGAAACATAAGATGGACTCCGAAGCTACAGGCGGCTCTTCTTCGGCCAAGAAGTTTAATATTTTTTGAACCAAATAGTATTGTGTGATGAGTAATGCTTTATTTTTCCAAAACTGAATTAATATGGTGAATGCAAAGTTAATTCAATTCTAAACTGGTTTTTCATTGGAATATTGTAGAGTTTTGCTGACGATGCAGAAAAAAATGGAAGAATTTTAAAATCTCTCAAGTTACCTGCAATGCTCTGAAAGTATAATTTGGAGCTACTAACAATGTTGTGTGTGCTAATGTTGTGGATAGAAATTTCACGCTATCTTTCATTGTTGCCTCAACGCTTGAGGACTTTCTTAGCCATTCAAAATTCAGGGTTGCTGACCACTACATCCATGGTGTTGTTCTAGTTGCATTTGAAGAAGACAAAGATGTTGATAAAGTCACTGTGCAAAACTTCAGATGGGGTGATAGCTTGATTGGATTCACCAAGATTAATGCTCTGGCTCAAGCAAGTCCAGATGTTGGTCGTAAATTCAAGGCGTTCAGCTTTCCACCTGACGATGAAGAGTAGTTATTTTTATCTTGTTATATTATGGGTTGGAACTTCTGGTTGTGAACCACTTTAATTTCGTTGTTTCTTAAGAACTATATGCTTTGTTGGTGGTTCATATATATATAATATTATCTGTGATATGATATGAATGTGATATGATCTGTGAGGTTTATGTGAATATGATATAATCGATCTGTGAACTTATGTGAATGTGATATGATCTGTGAAATGATATTCGTGTTAAATAACATCACAGACGCTTCAAATAAAAACCGCCTGTGATATAGGCTCATCACAGGCTGTTCGTAATAAGAACCGCCTGCGATATAGGCTCATCACAGGCAGTTTTATAACCGCCTGTGATGACAGGGGATCATCATAGGCTCTTGCTTACAGATGGTTCAATAATAATGGTGTTTCTGAACCGTCTATAATGGTCTTTTCTGTAGTAGTGTTGCCTCACCTGAATAAATCTTGCGAATACAATTATGTGTAAACCTGGAGGACTAAATATATATATTTGAATGCAGGAGCACCTTGCACCAAATCCAGGTTTGTCACAGGCAGTACACATCGATCAGTTTGAGAGTGACTACCAGAGAGATAAGATAGGGGCCGGATGGACAGCCTGTCACACATACTTGTCAATGCATGTGACCGCACATTGGGCCTCCAGGTCTCTCCGATATGTGATCAGTTCACCTACAAGCTTGCAGAGAACACGTTTCATATATAGATAGATGTGATACATCTTACTTAGCAGATAGATGTGCATATGCAATAATCTCGCGAGTTACAGACCGTATGCCGAATTATGCATGCATGCACGACTCTAGTATTTTCCCATCATGTGTTGGCAACAAGTAATTAAGCGTGTGTTGTGGCGAAGGTGGCTTGACGGAGTTTGATGTGTGCGTACACTTTGTAAAAAGAAAGAAAAAAATAGCAATGTAAGTTCTAATGCTCACTGCCGGAGTTGTTTATGTCCGTTCGATGGACAGTCCAGATGAGTTGCAAACGTCTGATAGTGCTTATATTCTGCGTGCCTAGCTAGCTAGACACAGTGAAATCGATCTAAATGGAGCACCCGTGCACATGAGCTTAACTAAGCAGGGACAAACCATCAACCCAGAGGTTAGCTAGCTAGCTAGCCAGTAGCTATAGCTACCGATGCATAGACAGCGACCAGAGATAGCGAGACTAGTCCTAACAGATCAAAGACGGATTTCTCCTCGGCTAATCAGAAACCTTATCTGCAGTGAGAGGACCAGGACGACTCGCTGCATAGGCCGCGTTTTCTGACAGCCATGGATATCTGTACTGCGCGCATCTGATTCGGCTGCCAATCAGCTACTACTACTGCTTTAGATTCTTTTCGTGTAGTCAGTGCATACAGCTGCTGGAGATGAGCAGATCGATCGATGGACCACACGTACGTACGCGCAAGATGCGTGCTGTGCTCTACTGCTTGAGGTGATGTGTTGTGTACTGTATGTACGTACGCGCAAGATGCGTGCTGTGCTCTACTGCTTGAGGTGATGTGTTGTGTACTGTATGTGTGTGTGACAGAGTTAGTGAAGTACGGGCGCAGAGCAGTAACTTGTGAAAAGCCTGAGAAATAACTATAGTCATCTACTGTCTCATCAACCGATTAAGGGCTAATGTAAATATTAGCTTCCCGATATGCACGCAAGCCGTCCTAGATATGCACGCAAGCCTCCTGCGTGCTCTCGAGAGAAAAAAAAAGCTTTATGTGATGCGCAATAAAAGTACTCTTTCTGTTAGAAATTATATTGCCATTCAAGTTCAAACTTTAACTAACAATAAATATGTGAAATACGCACACGAAGGGTATTTCAAAAACACTTTCTCATGGTTGTGATTATGTGATAGAAAATTAATATTATTAGATTCTTCTTCAGAAACACTTTCTCATGGTTATGATTTGATAACAGTTAATGAAATATCATATAGATAATTTACGGTAAAAGCATAAACATAGTTAATCAAAATACGCATTATAATTATGAATGGAGAGAGTAAGTATCTTTTAGATGTTATGTTCAAACATTAAAATTTACATATTTATTTATTTACAGTTTGTTGACTAGGGCATATTTGGTTCATAGCCACACTATGCCAAACTTTGTCATAGGTGTGATAACTGTTTATGGTTACTGTTTATTTCATTGTCACAGTTATGGCATGTCGCACTTTCTTAACAGTCTGTCTCACCTGACATAGACTAGGACTTTTGTCAAACTTTACCAAAATTGTGACGACTAATCTCTTCATCACATTACCTGTAGCAGTCTAGTAAGAAAAATGTGGCAAAATAAGACTATCAACCAAACATGCTCCGTGGTACAAGTTATTGATTACATGTTGATTAATGTAGAAATTAGATTTGCTATGGTTGTACGGCAATTCTTTTTGTGAGAGTTGTATAACAGTTACAATTTTTTTGAGCAACCGGCGGGAGTTCTACCTATTCATTAAGAATACAAGGATTGACCGGTTAGTAAAATTAGCTGAAAACCGATACAAAGGGTGCAACCGCCTAGCTAAACTAGGCCTGAAGCCCCTCACATGCCAACTATATGGCGAAACACAATAGACAAACACGCCACCTAGATACCTACAACTGATGGGCATTCGACCACGGCTTGAAGAGATCACTGCCTCACAACTCTACCAACAGTCCTTGCCGTGCGATAGCAAACACTGCAACCCCGTTGAGTAGGCCAGATCCGGCGTGACACATACAAGGAGCACAGAATTCCTGGCAGGATTCAGAGAAGCACGAGAGTATATTTGCGATATAGATATTCAATTAAGTTGTATAACTAATACAGCTCTATTTTTCAAAATCTAGATGCACAATTACGTGGGTAATTCGGCAAGTTTAGCTGGTATGCAAATTGAGATGCATACAAAAATTTTGTTATCGTGACAACCACGACCCGCAATGACTCGGATCTGTTCTTTTCTGTGGCTTCCGTGAAGTGCATGTTATACGAGCTCCATGGAGTATGTCGGAGTACAGGTCGATCGGACCAATAATACACCAGTTATGGATCTCCCTGGTACTTTCTACATTACAAGTTAAGAACTCTTTGAAATGCAGGAATTCCATGGCACATAAATTAGCATCTGAATTTGTGACGGCACCAAACATATCTTAGTTGTTATGAAGTTCTGACGGCACCGTGTTAAATTTCACACGTCAAGCAACCCATGCCAAAAGCTCAAACTACTCAGGAATGAAAAACACTTGAGCTCATGTGCAAAATGTGTTGTCCATCTTAGACGGAACGAGTCGCCTTTAATTAGTCAGATAAAAAACATATCTCCTTCGGAATATCAATCCGAAAATAACCCAGCGACTACTCGGTCGGCATGGCCGAACGATCCACCCTCCCGGGTTCGAATCCTGCTCGCGGGACCGCCATCCACGTCGTCGTTGACGAGGGCCAGAAAAGCCCTCCGCCCATCCTCGAGGCGTGCTGCACGACGCGGCTCGACGTCGACGGACGCGCAGCGCCATCAAGAACCGCCAAGCTGGCGGACAAAACAGAGACACCAACGTGAATGGCCCGTACTGCATGCATCTCCAGGCTCATAGTCATCTGGATCTGGCAGCTGCCAGTACGATGCTGTTGCGACGTAGGCCAGACCCAACGTGCACAGGTAAACTGGTAAGGCCCTGTTTAGAACCCAAGAATTTTCACTTGGGAAACAGTTCAACAATTCTCGCAATACTTGGGAAAAGATTCCCTGCATCCCCAATGGGGCCTAAGCAGGCACATTGCGGTCCCTGCTCGTAGACACTAGGTCAGTTAACGGGGGAGAACAAAAGGTATTGAATACTACTAATGTTACTGATATAGGGTTGTAAGATTACGAATAAGAAATCAAATGTTTATTTGGTTTTTCAGAGTTGAGTGATTAATAATCCTTGTTACATATTCGTGGAACTTATGGAGGGGCAAAAAAAAATGTCTAACCACTGAGAACCGAGATCAACATCCTAACCACCGACCTCACAGCAAAAGGGAAATCTTTTGGGGAGAAACAGATCAAACTACTTTGCAGAAGGGGGCAACACTACATGTTCGTTTTTACATTCTTCTTTCAGTACTACAGGGTGGAAACGCAGGCGGAATCCGCTCCTGGGTGTAAGGTCAGCTTCGACATGTGACGTCGAATGTTTTGGGGTCGCACCAGGTTGGCGAAGGATAAACAGTCTTGCGGTGGTACGCTTCCGAGGATGAAAGCAGCCCAGCACACGGCAGAGTTAATCGCCTTGCAGACAGTAGAGCTGGCGGATGTTGCCCGTAGCTGACGACATGAACCCAAAGTGTTTCCAATACTCAATGCACAAGATAGAACAGAATGAGGTTACAACCAACAAGACTCCATTATCAGAAAATATGGTATATAAAACTAGTATTGTAGCATTTTCTACCAAACGTAATCTGTAATAATTGGTTGACCTTATCCATTGCAGTTCACAGAGATCTCATATCTCACTATGTATTGTATAAACAGACCTGGCGTGATAAGATTCAGCAAGCCATATAGCATCACAGATGCAGATACAGTCAGCAAGCCATATAGCATCACAGATGCAGATACAGTAATAAGCAAGCCAAAATAATAGATCCAATTCCGCTATAGCTGATATGCAGCAAAAGGAAGTCCAAAATTGCAGATACATGCACACGGAGCTGGAAGCCCAGCAGCGGTTCCAGGTCATTATGGATATATGGCGCTCATCCTCTATACTACACCTAATTTTGGAAATCTACAGCCCAAAAGTCACTATGTGTTTAAGCTATTAAGCTAAATAAATGCTACATACTTACAAAAAAAAATTATGGCCTCTTTGATTGCATATTGTAAAAACGCAGGAATAGGAAAAACACAAAAATATGATACGAATGCATGTGCAAAACAGAAGATTAAAAAACACAGGAATTGAGCTTGTTTGATCCGTAGGATTGTACAAAAGAGGTAGTGTGGATGTCTAAATTCCTATGAAATTCTTTTGTTTTTGTATGCTATAGTATACCTAAGGACTTATTCCTAGAAATCAAACAGCCTATTCAGCAAAACTTCCAAGGACCGGAATCCTCCAAAATTCCGTTGATTCGCATGATTATCAAAACGCAGGAATAGAAAAAAACATAGGAATTGGATGTCGAGACATGTTGCATCCCACAGGAATTGAAAACACATGAATAAGTACTAGAAGTTGTTTGGTTGCACCGCAGAAAAAACGTAGGAATTATCTTTAGGGGTTTGGTTCATGTCATAGTTGTCATAGAAACAAAAGAAATTTTTCTGAAATTTTTCCTTTGGAATTGCATGCAAAGTAGTGCATATGAAAAATTACTGTAATTTTCAATCCTACAAACCAAACAAACTTTATAGGAAAAATTCCTAAGGAATATAATCCTCCAAAATTCAAATTCCTTTGAATCAAAGAGGCCAGTATGCACATTTTTGTTTTATTGATGTAAATGTAACCAAGTTTAGGAATGTGCTACAGACTTCCCACGAGTGAGAAGTCTCCTCAGGCTAAGCAGTAATTACTAAGTTACCGCATAAGTGCATATCTATAATGAACATTCTGATTCTTGCAAGTTGGTTTCTATGGGCAAAGCAATTAACGTGGTTCTACTGACAATGTACTTTAAAGAATTAAACTTTCAAATATTTATGCAATTCTACTAACGTAACAGCCAACAAGTGTCACATCATGAAGTGTCAAGATGCTTCACAATAGATTGAGGAGCTAGCAATTTATGTAGTTGTACTAACTTAACAGCCAACAGGTTATCATGAAGTGCGAAGATGCTTCACATAGATTGAGGAGCTAACAACTAAGCAAATTATGCATCTAGCTATTATAGGCACCAAATTGAAGCCTTCACCGTGGCCAAGCATTAGGAAGTGTCGGGCCGGAGTTGGACATCACTAGGTATTAGGCATTAGGGCTACCCAGCAGGTTATAGGGCCAGTCATCTTGGATATAGGTGGTGGGCATCAGTCACCAGCAGGTTATCACCGGTAATACTGTTAAATATGGTAATAACCAATATTTTGACTAGAGAAGGAATAAAGACGAGAGGAAAGCCCATATGCCAAAACTAACAAAAAAAAACTGCTCCGAATGGCCTCCCTGCCAACATAAAAGAAACTCCATGAACTCTAAACTGAAAACTGGCTAGGTTACTAAATACCGGTCCTAGTTAATTTTAGCTGGTTATCATGTTTACCTGAACCCAGTTTTGGAAACTAACAACTATCAAATAATTGCACAAGCGTCGTGCACATCTTCTAGCACAGAATCCTGCTTGGAGCACCAAACCAACAACCAGACCATAATTAAACTTAGGCTAAGATATCATAGGCATGAGGTACCCTGACAGACATAAAAAATATGAGAAAAATAAAACTAAGATGTGTCATGTGCACACATGGGCTGCATGCAGGTCATTATTGGCACACAAGGAAAGCAGCCGAAAGCAAACAAATCTGTTAGATATGATTAGTTAATATTCTCCTTTTAGCTGCATTGCTTTGGGCATTAGACCAATTAGTTGAGATAAGATTGGGTTACATTCCAATTAGTTAAGTTAGATTGGATTGAATGCTATCTTTAGTTGACGTTGTTCAAGCCTATCTCTATAGAAGGGGAAGACACTGAGAACTGCAGGAATCCTCCTGACAGTATTTACCCGTAACTAAAGTAATGAAACTGCTGATATTGATGGAGATAAAAGCACTAAAGGTGACTATTAGCATACAAAAGAGGGGAATGATATGTAGATAATGTATAGATGAAACTTTTACCATATAGCCATTCTTTGAATTGTGCATGAAGGGCACTTGCAAATTCCTTTTTCCTATTCTCATCAAGTTGCAGCTCCCGAATAGTCTTTTGAATATCTTCCAGAACAGCATGCTGAAGATGATATGACATGTTTAGGAACGCATGACTTTTAGGAGTACCAAACAGTAAAAGAGATAAGTTAACAGTGCAGCCATACAACATGAACAAATCAATCTTAATTTGCACTATGAACTTAAGGTAGTGTGCATTACTAAATTTAAATAGAAACACCTCCCTAAGACAGACAGGCTCTATTGCATTTAATCATTTAATATACCTTTTTACTTTGGGATGCCTGATAAATTTCAGGCAATGGAAAAGGATTGCATTTTGTAGGTTCTTGTACTTCATCACCAAACCAATTAGGAATCTGCAGAAGGAAATTGTCATGCTTTAACATTTAATGCCAGAGAAAATACTAGTGCTATTGTGAAAAGCCAGTCAAGTCCTGACTTTAGGCATTCTATCATGCATTCATGCTTCATATTCCCACTACTGGCTGTAATCAACATGAGTTTGCAGAATGGCCTCTCTAATCTCTATTCAAGTGGGAGAAGAATGGCCTCTCTAATCTCTATTCAAGTGGGAGAAGATGACAATACAAGAAAGATGAATGAATGGGTTCAGTCTGGGACAGGTTGCCATACTCAAATCCATCAAGAGTCAAGACAGGCAATGAAAAATGGTACGGTGACAGACTGATGGTCTACATAGCTAAAAGCTCACAATATTACTTGACATACCAAAAAGTTTGTGAATAGATCAGGATCTACACAAGTAGCAGATTCGGCTTGAACATCAGAAACCCCAGCAGGATGGGATAATGAATCGTGTGGATCAACAACTCCCAATACAAAAGGTTGGTCCCATTTGTTGACAGAGGGATCTACACCAACTTGCATCACATGCTCACCCAATCTTGGATAGTAAGTATTAAATGGAGCAATCTGTTGATACATGAAAAGAAAACTTTCACAATATTAAAATTTAAACATCAAAGCATTATTATTACTATCACACAAACAAGTTCAACATTGATCGTCACACCTTTTCCAGCTGTAACCTGAATACTATGATGCATTCAGAGGGTATTCAATGGTAATGAACTATTACTCGTCCATTAACCCAAGTAGACGATTAATCTGCTGCTTTCCCACTTAATTGTAACAACATTTTTTTACTCCTGATTATAGTTCACTGGTCTTAGTTATCGGTGTGATGACATACGTAATATGTACCACATAACTGAAGTATGAACCTTAGAATATTTACATCACGGCTAGTCACATGTAGCGATACAACATATCGTAATCATCATTTCCTTGTAACTAAATAATTATAAATCTATATCAATGCATTATTAAGAGTTCACAACTGGCCATTATAGCAAGTGTGCCACGAGCATATACGTTCTACTACGCTGTTTACAAAAAAAAAGTAACAGAACCTCACTTGTAATTTATGGTTGTCCCCCACAATAAGGGGCTGGTTATTTACTCCCAGGTAGAAGATGCACTCGCGACAGTTGGCAATACAAATTCGTTTTGCAGCTGCAATAATATGTACTCTTTCGCAATGCTCCACTTTTACAACCTGACAACATGAAACATTATATTTGTCGAGTGTGATTAGCAGCATAGAGGCAAAAATAGCACAATTGAAGTGACCAACAATTATCTACAATCAGAGAGTTTCTCATTTTCCTCTTTGCTGATATGCATATCTAAGACCACACTCGGTAACCCAACTCGAAGCAATTTTGATCTATCTCATAAGAAATTTACAGTAATGCAGACTGAATAAGAATAGCAGGTCAATTTATGGTCCAAATAATAATATGAATCAGTTTCCACTCCCTATTGCCATTATTCTCATCATCTCTATTTTTGTATGGGGAACGAAAACACTTGAATACTCATGTATCTTCTCTCAGCGGCAGGGTTGACTCAATTAGCACAATGGCAACTGTTCCTCACTTCCACTACAATTTATCTTCTGCAGTATTGCAAAAAGTAGAATCTGGTAACTGCTGTCCACCAGTGACTGAAAACAACAAATATGTAACATCTGGGCAGTCACATTTTTTTGTTGCATCTGAACATATCAAACCTAATATCTATTATACAATAAAATCTGGTAACAGGTGATTTACAACTACTAAGGCCAAAGAGAAATATGCTAGAAATTCTCAAAAAGGAAAAACATCTACCTTCAATTTGTGAACAGCAATTTTATACACTTAGATTTCATGTTTGGCTTAGAGATATATTAATTTGAAATAATTCTCACGAAAAATTGAAAGCTCTAGCTTAATTTGGTGGACTGTAATATTAAAGGCTTAAATTTGATAGTGGGCATAGAGACATAAATTCTAGCACTATAGATACAATTCAAAGGTCGAAAGTGTATTAGTTTGCTGGATGGACCTGCCTCCTAATCTTCTCTTTCACAATAGGGGAGAGATTCAAAGTAACTTGTGCTAATTGAATATGAAAAGTATGTCAAATGTATTTTGTTTTCAAAATAGGAGTTTCAAATTTTGGAACTGTGCAAAAAAAACAACTTTATGCGTTTTACTATATAGCACAACACCACACAAGTGTACAGGTCATTCAGCTAATTTTATGAATAACCATGACAATGGCAGGTCATATGCTATTTAGCTGGTACTAAGACATAAACTGCAGAATCTCAACAAAGTCCATGCAGCTCAAATAGACATGTGGCAAGGCCATTTCAAGTGCATCGAAAACGCATGTAGAATCCTTTTAGAAAAAATCTACATTAGAATAAAGCACAATACTAAGACAATAACAAAGAGAACTGAATCCACAAAACAGAGGGTGTGAGGAATGACCGAATGACATGCATACCTTACCAACAGCACCAAGAACAACAGTAGTATCAGAACATCCATACACAGTAGCATACTTCAATGGTGCTAATATGTAGATAACAGAATCATGGCAGTTCAAAACCTACAAATGCAGTTTGTAGTTTGTGTTAACAATACTGAAAATTCCCAGCTCTGAGGTTCCAATATTGAATAAACAAAGAAGCTACAAGAGATCAGATCATTAAAACACAGATGAAACAATATAAAACATATTCAACACAGACAGCTAGAGGCTACAGGTTGCTCCAAAATCTCCATCATGACAGAAAGGTCTCATATTGGTTCTCGATTAATGGCCTGCACATTTCTCTTCTGCTTCAACCTTACATATCCCGATCAAAGTAATGCTAGTAATGCTAGTTTACATGATTATCTCCTTAATTATCCAGACGTGGCTACAGTACTCCACTACAAATCCAGTGATCAAAAGATTCTTGAGTATGCTTAAAGTGGCACACTGGCACCAGGATAATTGACTAAATTCAGTTATTAAATCCAAGCACTCGAAAACTCCTGAAACTAGATTTTGCATAAACATTTTTTAGTGTCAACGTTACATTTAGTGGGGGCAATGCAAACATGCTGTGATTCAAAAAAGAGTCAAATCTCTTCAATTTTTCAACAACCAAGTTGGCTCTTGGTAAGCAACTACAATTCATACCTTTACTGAATGTCCTTTGACATCAGATGAATGCTTGACAACAGAAGTTTTGGAAAACCCCTCCACAAATGTAGAATTTCTGTGGAATGCAGGATTGACACCAGTAGGTGTGCTGTTCCTTGGATGAATTGTATTTGCATCAGCCATGGTAACATCGAGATCAGACGCAATCTGCTGGCTCCCTTCCTTCGCTGTAGACTTCTCAGTATAAAATTCCAATGAAGAAGCTATATTCTGCAAAATCCAGTCATGGACCTGAGCCGCAGATACCGGAGCAGCAGGCATGTCTGGATCAGAATTTGCAAAAAACGTGGCCGCCTGGCTTAGGGATGTTCCCTCTGAGAAATGTACCAGAAACCCAAGGTGCTCAAAAGTCTCCATTGTCAGTACCTGCACAAAAGTTGGTGCAATACAGTTATGAAATCTTTGGAGTTCACATTGTACAAATTAATAGTCTATCTTGTTCAACTGCACAGTATCATGTAAAAGAAGTGAAGAAAGCACAAAGCATACACATCAAGATCATCTTTCATGTTTCCTGTCTTAAGATAAAACGAGCCCACCTATTCTGTGAAGTCCAAACTAAGTTCTTTTGTCAAGTTCCAAGAAACCATCACCTTCAGAAAATGTCCTCAAATGTAAGGCCACATCTATCCTCAGTTGCACACAAAGACGAGATATCACTTGGGTCATATGTATTTAACTGGATCAACTACGTGCTATCATTGATCTTTTGTTTTATTCGTTTGATACAATTTGTTGTTAGACATATCTTTCTGGGGGTGGTTCTGACCTTTGAATACAGTTAAGACCTAACAGGCCAAAAACGCATGCCTCATAATCTATTTGGAGGTACATAAATATAAATAAACTCCACTATCAGTACATCAAATACTGTAATTTTATCACACTTTCTCTCATATATAGATTCACTCTGCTAGGACAGTAAGGTGGAGAGTAAAAAATAGTCAGCTATATATAATGAATAGAAACAAGTTGAGCAACTTAAAGAAAGAAAAGGTGACATACCAGAGAATCATCCCCCTCCCCGTCAACTGAATCAGCTAACAGAGTAAGAATATTGGCCATATGCTTTTGCAGATAAGATAATTGGTGAATTTCTTCATCTGCTTGAGAAGGTATAAAGCGACGGCTATTACTACGTACAAGCTGCAAAACAATATGAGTAGGAATGACTAACTCAAGGTGATATAAAAACTATAGATATGCTACCTACTCAAAAGGAAAGGAATTATAAGGGTGCCGAATAGTCCTCCAAGCAATAATAAAGTATTAAGAAACATACTAGAGCAGATATTGGTTATCTTTATCTCAAGTTCTCAACATGAAAAGAAAGCCAAGTATTTATGTGCTAAACCTGGTCTGGGGCAAGGGCGATTGGGACCATTTTGAAGGATCAGGATTGACCCAAATGGAACACCTATCAAACTAAGAAACTATGTAAACAAAGTCAAGGTTGCTTCTGTAAACAATACCAAACATGCAACTGGAGTAGATAAGAAAAACCTCAATTGTTGATAGATTTATTACAAATTGCAGGGGAACAAGTTCTATGCAGGTGGCTCTCAATGCAAAGGAACATATATAAGTAGCGGACCATGGAGTAATGGATAAGCAAACATGCAACTGGAGTACTTTATTAAATCTATAACAAGGATGGCCACACTGATCACTACATTATAGTAAAGCATTTCAAGTTTGGTTTACAACTAACAAACAAATTGCAGTCTCCTACACTGCCACATGGTTTTACTTAAGCAGTTATTCATTCATGATGAACAACATAGAAAACAGAGAACCTGGATTTACTAGTAAAAAAATAGCTCACTTAACAGTATCGAGTACAATCAAGTAGCTATCCAGAGTCCAGACCATCCGACTGTATCAGAAAATGCAGCTCTTGTGGCACACAATTTTTTACTGCAGCATATGTCCTACAGTTTTGAGTACTTTACAGATCCATGTTCTTTCATTTGAATAACAGGGCAGTACCCCAGTTCAAGTTTTATTATGGAACCAAGCAATGCCAGGCTGTTAGCAGTAGCATAGTAGATGAACGGCAGCACAGGATGCATCTGGAGGACAGGGTGCTCACAGCACGATCATTTAAAGATCAATGGTGACTGTTCAAAGGCCAATTGGCCATATAATAAAGGCTATGCAATGAGAAAACATGGGCTTTCCCTGTCACAGATGAGCTTCAGAAATTTATGGTGCTAGCCCAAAAATCCAGTGTTGAAAGACTATAAGTTGTTCCAAATATAAGACAAAGGCGAGGACTATGGCCACAAGCGTAACCATCTTAGACATACAGCACTACCAAAATGATACCTCCTATATAAAACAGAGTCTTTGCAGAAGAGTTTGGTCACGAATGTCCAAGTCTCCAATTACATGGTGGTGATTTACTAGCCCGAAAACAAGTTCAAGGATACAATTACCAGAGTACTGAAGGGGATGAACGAAATGTATGGTGAAACATGTCACTTCCCCTGATTTATGCATGGAGGCTGTCTACATCAGCTTCATATGAGTACAGGATGATAGCGGGCCCTTTGGAAGGTCCGTCGTTGCAGATTCATCTAACAGTAATTTTGGTAGTATGTTTCCGATAGTGCCATTGGAATTGGGAATGAATGGGGGTCCAGCATAGCACAACTTCAGCGCAGCCAAATAATTCATTCATGGAAAGGTGAGGAAGGGCTGTACTAGTTAGATTCAGCGTCCCAATTCCGTTATTGTGTATACCATGTCGAGTTTCCAAATAATGGCAATTGTTAAACATAACTGGTCTAATTATTCCAGCTCCTAGCTATTATGTTCTACACGAGCAGCAAAATTCAAAACAACGCATTCAAATCAACAGGGCCTGATCCTGACCTGGATCGGGGAGAGCGCGGACAGGTAGCCATCGAACGCGGAGGTGGAGGGCCAGACGTCAGCGACGGCCGGGGAGTCCTTGTGCGGGCGCGGCACGAGGCGCTTGTACGACTGGATGTAGAGGAAGAGCAGCACGTCGCGGAGGTCGGCGTCGCCACCCCCGCCGGTGCCCAGCGCGGGGTCCTCGACGGGGAGGACCGCCGCGAGCGTGCCGAGCGCGAGCGCCGCCTGCTCGGGCGGGATCTGCAGCGCCTCCGCGAGCGCCGCGGCGCCCACGCGCCCACCTTCTGCCGCGGCGGCGTGGGGCGCGAGCTTCTCCTTGAGCTGGGAGAGGGTCTGCGCCAGCGTGCCCTCCTGGAAGATGAGCTTGGGGATGGGCAGGAGGCCGTGCTCGAACGCCTCGCGCCGCGGGCGGAGGAGCGGGGTGGAGGCCGCCGACGCCGGCGGCAGCGTCGGCGTCGGCGGGTCGAGAGGCTCGTCGGCCATCGCCGCGGGAGAAGCGGGGAGGGGAGGAGATCTGGGTGGGAGGGGAGCTGAGGGAGGAGAGTGCGATGCAACCGTGGAAATGGTGAAAAGAAAATCACCTTTGGTAAATTTTACGATTATCTAATTTCAGACATGGCAGGAACAGGTAAGCATTCCACCGTAATCAATACTATTAGGGTGTGTTTGGTAGCTAGCATGCCTTCAAATATTCCCTCCTCAATTCACTTTTTACTGTTTGGTACGGTATATGTGCCTCTCCTGTCATGTCCATCTCAACCTACAAATTAACCCCCCTTAGCCATGCCCACATGGGAACCCATGAGGTGAGGTTCCCACCTCATCCTGGCTGCCTTCGTCCCGAAGAAAATCTCTGCGCAACCCACTAAGCCCTCTCAGCACAGCATATCTCAACAGATACAGCGCACCAAACAAGATCTTAACTCAGCATGTCTCAACACATACAGGCTACCAAACACACTGCAGTTGTATACACTCAGCATGTCTAGACTCAGCATGTCTCAGGAGAGAATAGCCATGCCAGAGTAAGATAGCTACCAAACACACCCCTAGTTGTAGACATGGTTCATTTGCTTGGAAGTATTGTTTGTTTATGGATATTATTTAAGGTGTTTTACACATAAAATGTTAGAATTAATGGGCTTTAGGCCCATGTTCTAATTAATTCCTGGAAAATCTCGAAGGCCCATATGGTTGCATGGCAAGTGGTGGAACTTAGTCCCACATTGCTAGTGGAGAGGGAGCTACACCAATATATAAGGCTTGGTTTTCTACCCTCCACTAGAGCTTGAGAAGATGACTAATACACGCGCGCTCCTCCTCCACGCCACGCGCGCGTCGTGTTTCGTGATCGAGCCGAGCCGAGCTAGAATTTGTGCGCGAATTTTTGCCACTCGGGATAGAGGTTTTGCACGAATTGTTAACGGACGCGTTAACCCGTGCTTATTGGATTGCGGGACAGTTACCGACTCAAACGTGGAGTCGTGAAGTCCCACGATCTACCCGAGCGGCTATATGAGGAGGAACAGGGCAACCCTAGCCGTCACGCTTTTTGCATCTGCTTCCTCGTTCTCGCGCCTTCCACCGCCGTTGTTCCTTTTGCTACGCTGCCTTCTGGCTTTCCCATCCCGGCGACCGCGTACATGGCCGTGCGGGAGAGCAGGCCTCTGGAACCCCGCCTCTCGAGAACCTGTACCGGGTGAGGGGCGATAAGGTTTTTGGGGAGCGTCTCGACGCGACTGCTCACGACCGATCTGCTCCTTCATCGACGACTGCACGACTGCCTCGACTGCTTCCTCGTCATCGGACAACTACTTCGACTACGAGGACTTCATCACCATGGCTTCTGACGCCAACGCTGGATCGTTCGCCGCGGTTATCCCGACGTACGTGTTTCTGTATTTCTGCTTTGCTTTTGATGCAAATGAAATAGAGATGCTAGCCTGTTGTTTAGCTCTCAGTTGCATGTCTAGTTCGTCTGAGTTGGTTTATCCTATTTGCGCATGTGTCATGATGTTTTTTTAGGTTAGATTAATTTGAAAATTGCTAATTACTTCAACATAAAAAGAAGAATAACGGTTTAATAAATAAAAGTATTATTTAATTATAGGATGATTATATCGAACCATATCATTTGTATTGAATACTTTTTAAACGGCGAGAGTCAAAAATGAACATGACATTTGTCAAGCATAGGTGCCATCCTACCGTTGCGTAGTTTTCTTTTTCTTTTTCTTGTAATATCATCTGATTTTATATTGATAATGTAATGAGCAAAGTACTTAGGTGCTCAACGTTTAAGTACCTCACGTTTGCATTGGATAGATAATAAAGATGGACAACATTTAAACTGGTTCTCGATTGACAACAACAATGAAAAAATAGATGAGACTATAGAAATCTGTAATGACCCCAATTTGCAATCTTGTGTAAATGAGATTCTTGCTGATCATTATGTAAATAAGTTACATGTCATGTCATCTCATTTCTGCATTTATGATAATTAAAATATCTCAAATTAAAACCTTGCAATTTGGACCTAAAAATCAAACCTAGATAAAAATTATGAAAGCAATATGCCTCTAAAATCATTCGTGATTATTTTTATGAGTCCTAAACACCTCTAGGAAGGCCTTTGAAATTTTTTAAGTGGTTTGGAACTAAATTGCATATTTGAATAAAGTGTTATTTAAATAAGTCCCAAATTAGCAGAACTACAATATATTAATTGAATGGATTTTTACTTATTCAAAATTTATGAATTTTTTTATCTGTAGCTCATTTCCATTTATGAACCCAAACATAAATTTTTCATAAATTTTTGAGTTATTTCACCTACTTATAGTTCAAACCTAAAATTGAGCGTATTTGGTTCAAATATGACTCAATTTAATATAATAAAATTTATATAGGTTATAAATATTCTAAAGACCCTGATTTAAAAACCTATTACTGAATCACGCAATAATTCAAAACCTAAAATATAACAAAAGTAAAAAAATAAAAAGGAACCCTAATCTACTCTGGCCAGCTTTCAGCCCGACTTACTCCACAGCAAGCTGAGCCCACTTCTCCTCTCCTTTTTGTTTTCTCCTCTAGAAGACTCTCCCAATTGATGAGACTTCCCTCACTCAGATTACAGGACCATTGTCAGGTTGTCACCCCCACATGTGCGGGCCCCACCGGCCAGATCTTCTTCTCCAGGGTCCCATCCACGCGTTGAGCACCTTTTGTGTGAACGATGCTGTGGTGAGCCTCTTGGAGGCGCTTCCTCCATAGACTCCATGACCCTCCTCCTTCAATCTACATCAGCCAGTGCCTAATGCCCTCCCCTTTGAGCTCCCGGTTGCGATGGAATCATCCTGAGAAGCTCCGACCGACCTCTACTTATTGAGACATATCGCGCGGCTCCGACCTCTTCTGAGGAAACCCACCACATCACTATCTTCCTCTCTCCGTCCCTTAGTCACAGTAGAAAAATCAGATCAACTCATCCACAGAGTCGCTGGGAACGCGAACGACGTTCCAACTTCGGTGGCCACGTCTATGGAGAGCTACTGGCATTCCGCGGCTCATGCCATCCGGTAGGTGATTCTTAGGACGTGAAACTTTGTAATTTAGGTTCTTCTCCTCATGTGGGACTAATCCCTTTGTTTAATTTGGATTTCACGCAAGAAATTGCTGGATCGAGGTGTTCTTCCCCAAGTCTGGTCAAGTCCTTCACGGCGACTACCTCCATCACCCTGAGACCACCCTCGTTGTCACCCCTGATCAGGCCATCCCTCTAAGCCGAGTGGTGTTGGTGGTACCCATCGAGCTGCCGGTTAGTCCCTGGCCGTCGCTCGTCTTCCACATCGTCACCTGTCACCGTTGAGCTCGCCGGCCAGCCTCCTCCCCCGCTTCTTCCCCCAGCCACCATCTTCTTCCTCCTCCTCTCATATTCTTCTTTCTCCTCCATCGAATGGTTGTCGATTGGTCACCGCGTAAGACTAGAGGGCGACCGGTTAGGAAGTAGATTTTTCGTTGATTTTTGGTGGACACATCTCGACATCAGGTGCTAATTAAGAGAGGTTTGCATAGAACCGTATATTCTTACAAAAGACTCCCATGATAACCCTCGATCCAAACATATAGCCCTATCTTTTCTTTTTCAGAAAAAAAGCAAGAGCTCTGCTAAGTTTTTTTTAAAGGGAGAGATTTTAATTGCAGAACGAGCTTTTGGCCTGGAAAAGCTCAACCATACTTATAGTGAAAACTTCATCGAAACCATGTTTAATTATTTTTAAATTTTTTTAAAAAATACAGAATGTTGGAAGGGTGATATTCTACAAACATGTCGAACTTCAAGTTCAAACTCATATTCATGTGGGAGGTATGTAAAAAACCAATTCAACATGAAAGTGATGTTTTACTGTTCATTGCTAAATTCATTTTTTTCATACCTCCAACATGCATTTGAGTTTGAACTTGAAATTTTACATGTTTATAGAACATGACTCCCCACAACATACTGTATTTAAAAAAAAGTAAAAACGTAAACATGATTTCTACATGTATTTTCATCGGTCTCCACCGTAAGATAATTTCCACCGGATATTTTCTCATATTTTATAGTACTCACTTAACATTTAGTTGCTGAGTTTTGGTTGTTATCTTTTTGTGGTAAGCGACCTAGGGGGCACTAAGCCTAGGGCCGGCAAAAAAGCTCAAAGCTCGTGAGCTGGCTCGGGCTCGCTCGTTAGTGGCTCGGCTCGTAAATATAACGAGCCAACGTATACTTTTCAGCTTGGTATCTTAACGAGCCGCTCACAAGCTCGCTAAGACTCGTTTCATGATAGAGTTAATCTCACAACTAGTTTATCTAATAAAACATAAGCTCAATCGCTTGTTTGATTGACATTTTGTACAAGACATTGTATATATAGAGTTTTTATCTATGACAAACTTAATTCATGGCCATTGAACTATGTAAAATATTAGTTATGACATTTTAGAACTTTAGTTATGTGTATGGTCTGTTTGAAACAATTATTTATTTTCTTGAAATGCCTTAGGAAACATATATATGCTAATTCAGTTCAGAGCAGTATATGTTAGCATAATGTTTTATTAATAATCGTCTCTAATGTCTGGCTCACGAGCAGGTCGAGCTAAATAACCAACCGAATCAAACTTTAATTTTACCTTATTAGCTTAATAAGCTGAGTCGAACTTTTACAAGCCGAGCCGAGTCGAATCGAGCCGGTTCGGTATCCAACCCTAGCTAAGCCCACGTGAACCGAATCCCGTTAGGCCAAAATCGCCAGGTAGCAGGAAAATTACAGGAAGCGATCACTACCAACGCCAAAAGGAGAATTACACGGGGCAGATCACACGGTGAGCCCAGTTCTCTACAATACACTTACGGAGGGAAGGGGAGCGGCGCCGGCCAACGCCACAGGAGAATGTCCGAGGCGGTGACGTGAGCTTAGGTCGTGATCGAGAGAGTTTCATCTCCGAAAACTTTAGCATTCTGGCTTTCCAACAGATGTTCCACAAGATACCAATGATCACAGTGGAGCGAAGCCGACCGGCGGTGGCGGAGCCAGACAACTGGTTTGCACTACTTCGATCTGGTTGTCATAACACGCATGCATGGACCTCTTAGACGTACTTGACTTTACCGTCAGCTTGTAATTCACGTTCCTCTGCCCTTCCCGTTGCTTTCACTTCTGACATTCGCCTAGCAACTGCTCTGCCGTCTTGCAGGCGACCTGGACGACAGCATCGCGGCAGGCTCCAGCTTCTTGCGATAATCTGATCGAATCCACTGGTTCCGTTGACCTTCATTTGTTTGTTAGTCCGTTCGGTGTTTTAATTTTCCTCTTCTGTAGTTAATTCCAAGTCTGACCCCATGCGTGATTGGAAGGTTTCTGCGTTAATTAATAGCGGAGTTGTTTAGCTAGGTTTTGTGATTAACCAAATTAATCAAGTGAGAGGTAACCTAAGGGATCGAACGGGCGACTGGTCGGTGACAAAAAGTGTCGACAGCGTAGTTAGCAACATCATTACATCAGCCTGAGGTCATTTTCTTCGAGTAGTCTTCATTCGTCACGTGAGTCTCCCAAGTGAGGCTAGCCAATTTATTCAGCAAGCAAAAATGCACCGACCAGATCTACAGCCAGGATTAAGGTTGGATGCAATTGTTTTTCTTTTCTTTTTGAAATCAAGCTATTCAGAACTTAGTGTCTCTTGCTCTTATACAATGTTAAATTTCACACGCAATTAACTTATAAGTTTGAAGCTTTAAGAAAAGATGGACAATATACCACCGAGTACTTATGCAGGTAGCTAGTCAGTATCATTAGTCTATTCTATGCTACTAAAAGGTACGAGTTTGGCAGAATTCAAATAATTTTAACCATTCATATAGTCAGATTTGATGGCTCAGAAATTAAGTTTATATCATTGTAATTAGCTCATAATTGCACATTTAAAAAAGAGTTAAGGAAAAAATAATTTTTACGGTTGATCTTCTGTTCTATTTTCCTCTCCTAACAACTAGTTCTTCTGGCTTGCTCCAGATGCCCCATGTCAATAACCAGTAGATATGATATACTTTGATAGGTATACAGATAATATGGATTTGGTGTAATATATATTTGCAAAATATACATTACACGGACCAGACTACTAATATTTAGTTAAAGTGTGTGTATAGCTATGTGATGGCAACCAACTGTACCGAGAGGAAAAGATCACCGTCTTCCTCTAGGTGTATGCGTATGTCTATAAAGCAAATGGACATGTGTAACATCACTTGTTTTGGAATTTGACAACAATATAGTTCCAATAGATCTTCCTGCCTCCTCAATTTGTCTAGGTTTGGTGAAGAACCGAAGATAGAGTGCATAGATGATTAGATGCAATGCATTATCTAGGTTTGGTGAAGAACCGAAGATAGAGTGCATAGATGATTAGATGCAATGCATTGTCTGAGGTCAACTAGTAGACATGCATGCATGTGTATTAATTAATTTCGACTCCAACCACACAGAAATTTACTATATGTGCATGGCAATAATACTGCCAATGCATACCTCTGTTTTGTACGCGGGCAGCCAGAGAATCAGAGATGCAATTATATTTCTGGATGCTTGACTTACAACAGACAAATTAAGTGTTCATAAGTGTCTGGAATTTATATGACAGACAAAATGAGCACTGATTTTCTCTCTCCTAGTTTTCTCATGTCAAGACAGAAATATAATTAATCATCATATCTCTTGAATAAGGTGCTCACGTTCTCTTTCCTTTATTAGTTTGCTTCTGAAATTTTTGGATATATATTCTGGTTAACTAGGACACTGAATGTTTTCTTATTTGCCACTGCAAAAATACACATTTTATGAGTTTACCATCGTACGTGAACACTTTTTTTCCATGAAAATTTGATCTATTACACATCACTTGTTATTTTATATATTTATAGCATATAGATCCTGATAGTGATAGCTAACAAAAGAAAATCCCTTTAGTACATCTGCAAAACCAACTATTGCTGGTTCAAACCAAGGTTTATTTCCCAGGACCCAACTAATCCCCAACCTAAACTCAAACAAGTCGAACAAAACGGCTGGATGGTTTCTTTCACTTCATACAATTAAATCGAATATTTCAAACATTTTAAATAATAAGCATAAAAAACAGCTCAAAACCCGGTCGTCCCTACCGACTCCATCCAATCACACATCGTATTCTAACCTTTTAAAAAAAGTATAATTATTGTCTAGCTTTTTCCAAGGTTTGCAACCACTCCCCTTATATTTCTTGTACAAGCACTCAACCTCAAGCTACAAGTCCTCCTTTTGCTAGGTTCCGTTCAGAAGAAGCTAACGAATCCATCCATAGCTAGGAATAGGAAGGGAGAGAAGCTAGGAAGCAAAGAAATAATTGCGGCGACGATCAGTTTCTTCCGGATCAACCGGAGTTCAGATGTCAAGAACAGGAGCTGGTTTCTGGATAGGTTTTGCTAGCTGTTTCAGTTCATAATTTGGGAGAGGATAAGCTAGCTAGCTAATCAAGGTAATCAAGGAGATAGTGGTGCAGAGCTAGCTTATAGAGTTGATATACTAGCTGGGAGGTGTTTGTATGGGGGAGAGGCCATGGCAGCAGCCACATGAGCAGGCTTTTTCTTGTCCAGCACAAATCGGGATGATCCAAGCTTCTGCTACTACCTCCTCCATCCATGGAAACATCATGTAAACCCTAACATCATGAAAGTGTATTTTTTTTCTGTCAAGTAAAGCTTTTCTTCACGCCTCTCTTCTCCCTTGTTATTATTTTTCTTCACATATTTTCGTTTTCTTGAAAAAAAATTCCATCTGAGGCTGGGGATATTTTTTTTCATGTATTAGTTATGATGCAAGAATTACTCGGGATGTTTTCTCACAACATAAATATTTTATCTCGAGGCTTAGGGATGAAGTAAGATGCTATACGTCGGAGTTTGTGTACTAACTTGTATGAATACTTATGATGTTAATTGTTTGCTCCAAATGTAAAGAAGGCGATGGTGCAACTAATTGGATAGCAGCTACCATAAGAAACTTTCATTTCAATTTTAACCTTTCTCTTCAGTTTATGTAATATCTCCCTTTCTCCATTTTATTTCTTCCTATTATAGCTATATTTCATTCAGAGAACGCTTCTGGTGGACTTGTTCAGAATCTCAAATTAAGCTTGTTCCAACGTGTCTTATTTAGTTTATCCCCTTTCTTGGATAGCTTTTCTCTCATTGAAAACCTTAAAATATGTAGAGATAGGAAACTAACCTACAATGATGACCATTTTGCAATATTCCACTGTATTAATTTGTGCAAGTGTAGCAGAAAGGAACCTGCTGGGGGATATGACGACTTGGCAGAATTTGATCAAGCCCTCTTCCTCTACCTCAACAGCCAGGATCAAACATCATCAGCTCAAGAACAACCGCGTGAGACACGCTTATTTCTCTTAGAAAACATCAGAGTTTTCATAATTTCAGACTTCATAGTTTGCATGTAAACTTTCTTGGATCATAAATTTAGTCGTACTTTTCTGGCATGTCATCTACCACAATTTAACATGAATATGCACGATGGTAATGAAATCTTATGGTCTTTTTCCTACTTTTCACGCAAAAGCTTCTACTTTCTGACATGTCAACTTTGCCCCCAAAAAATTTCTCTAGTTGGAGGAGAGGGACATATAACAAATACCTGTTGATGTGTTCTTGCATAAGAACATCTTTGGCAGAACAAGGCATGGACATGTTGCTTCCTTCGGATTTGCTATTTTTAAGTCATATGATAAATTATTATTTTTAAATTGATTAAGTTATATATCATCAATTTTGAAGTTGCACAAAATTTTTATGCAACTTTAGGTCTAAAAATGTGAAACTGTCCAGTTGCATATATCTAAACCTAGAGTTGTACACAGCTTCAACTACCTAATTAATCGTTAGATAAAGAATCAATGCTGAAGATCAACGTAGTAGAAATAATAATTTCTCGGTCAACTTAGAAATTGACACTTCCTTCTTCATTCAATTTCTCACACTTTCCATTTGAACAATCATACATACGTCTTTTTTTTTCACTTGATCCGTCTTTTATTTTATTGATTAATTATGAGTGTGAACTTAAAAATTCTCACGAATATGGTGTTGAAAATTTAACAATGTCACTGTGTGTACACATGTTGCCGTCTTCTTCTTGCGTGCACACGTACGCGTGACGTACGCTGACATGCACGTGTACGTTGTCTTCCGAAATGGTCGCATAAGACTTCTTCTTCGTCGTGTGTGTGCATGCAGAAACTCTCAATATCTTCCCTTCTCGGCCAATGCACGTCGTCGAACCTTCTCCAAAGGCTGCTGCTGCTAACTTGGCGTCCAGTGTCGTCGCCGGTTCTTCGAAGCGGACGCCGCCGTCCAAGCAGCCGTCGTCGATGGCGGCTCCGACGGTGCCGGAACCGCCTATTTCTGGGAAGAAGACAGCCGTCAAGGTTAGCTTTAGCTCTAAGAGTCTAAGTTCTACCTGTGCATGCATATGCACAAGTACATACTTCTTATGGCATTTTCTGTGTTGTGAATTGTGATCACTAATTAGAGAGAAGGTAGCGGCACTGGCGGCGGCGGCGCCGGTGCCGGCACGGGCAGCACGCCGTCGACCTCGGAGCAGGAGGGCCCCAGGACGCCGGACGCCAAGACGCTGAGGAGGCTTGCGCAGAACAGGGAGGCCGCGAGGAAGAGCAGGCTCAGGAAGAAGGTACGTAGTAATTACTAGTGATTAGTTACTGCCAAAGGGATGTGATTAACTCGTTCGCCTAACAACTTTCAAGTTAAAATTTGGTGTGTATAATTAGGCTGGTGAAGTTAACCTACCACCTAAAAGTTGCATATAGGAAGTACTGTCCTGCTATAGCTAGGGCCCAAGGGTTTTCACAATTACATTTCTTGGAGAATTTAGTGCATGTATGATGATTGATGTTTCATTTGTCTCTTGTGTCAATGTCTACGTGTAGGCTTACATTCAAAATTTGGAGACAAGCAGGATCAGGTTGTCCCAGATGGAACAAGAGCTGCAAAGATCCAGACCTCAGGTATGAATATATTTCCTGAAAGAGATATAACACAGGTTTTGATATGAATTAACCCAGGCAAAGTCTACCAAGAAGCCACCCAAACTCCAACTACTAGATATGCACTGCGACTCGTGCTCCAGGTGGTGACGTCCTTCTTGTCCAGCAAGGTTAAAGTCAGGTTTCATCCGGAATTAAGGCCAGGGTTCATCAGGACCAGCCTTAGATTTCGGGTGACTAGAGCAAAGGACGTACGATGGAACCACCGACCCTGGGAATGGAGGAGGGATGGTGCATGGGGCTATCAGCGGAGGTGCTGGCCATGAGTGCCGAGTTAGTATAGGTATCGGGGAGGCAGATACACTAGCGGTGAACCATTGGAAATGGTGGTGGGTTTGGTGATCTAGGGCTGACATGGAGGTCAGTGGTGGAGAAGGCAAGGCTGTGGTAGAGAGTTGAGATGGAGCAGAGCGTCACAGGTGGTGGTGAAGTACGTGTGTCAGTTTGTGGAGATAGAAGCCATTCGAAAGTGTTTGGAGGGGACCAGAGAGGTTAGGATTGGGTATGGATTATAATGGTGGAAAATTTGAATAACTTTTAGGGACAAAACAACTGAACAGACAGATGAGCGTGTGCCGTATTTATGGAGAGTATACACAGGTGTGTGTTAAGTTGGGCAGCACCAACCCTTGTTTAGTGGGACCGGTAGAGCCGTTAATATTTTCTTAGCGTGTCTTGGAGACTAGTGGTGCAAGTGTGATGCATGAGTTATGTGTGCTGCCTTATACTCTCGCGCAAAGAGTAACCAAATGAAATAAAAGATTATTTAAGTGTCTTAATTATATAAAAATTACATCTACGGATGTAGTTGCATTTCTGAGTATGTTTTATGATTTGATTATGCATGTAGACGCAGTTCTGAGTTATTATATATTATGTGCTATTTTCCGTTGACAATGTATAGGACCATTGTAGGAGCTTAAGGAAAATCATTACTGATCAATTAATTTGTTTCATGGATCTCTGCACACAAATTAATCAATAAAGGGTGCAATCTTGGGTGGCGGAGCTGGCATCGGAGGACTAAGCCCAGGCATGCACTCGAGCTAAACCCAAAACCTGTAATCTACATGTACACATACGTTTGTGTTGTGATGATCATCACGTGTGAAACAAAACGAAAAAAAAACCAATTTGATTAGCAGAGGCGGCATGGTTCGACGCGGAGTACGCGAGGTGGGTGGACGAGCACGACCGGATGATGCGGCACCTGCGAGCGGCCGTGGATGAACAGGATCATGATCGGCAAGCGCTGGCGGGAGCGGCGGACGACGGCCAGCAGCAGCTGCGGCAGCTCGCGGACGCCGCGGCGGCGCACCACGTCGTGCTGGTGGAGCTCAAGGCCGCCGTGGCGAGGGCCGACGTGTTCCACATCTTCTCCGGGACGTGGCTGTCCGCCGCCGAGCGCTGCTTCCTCTGGATCGGCGGCTCCCGCCCCTCCGAGCTCATCAAGGTTAGTTAACCAGCTAAGTATAGTTAGCTACTTAGCTAAGCCAGCTAAAATGCGTGTAGTTCTTTCCAGGCCAACATACCGGCATCTTTATTGTCTTTCTTGCTTTTCTTGGCCGCTATGCATATACGCTGTAGTTGTAGGACATATACGCTGGTCACAAAAAAAGAAGAAGAAATATATGCAATAATATATCATACGTATTTGCATACATTAATTAAGGATAAATGCAATTACTATTTGGTAATTAAGGTGAAGAGAGAGATCAGCTCTCCAGAACATGAGGTAGAGAGACACGTATATATGATGGATTAGCTATCTAACAATCTAATCATAAGTAGGTGAGAGGTCCCATTTGATGGAACAGTTAGGCCTTAGGAAGTCTTTGGCTAAGATGAATTAGTAGAGATGCTTGATTGTGGTTGTTGTTTTCTGTGTTGGAAGAAAGTGTGTTGATATGCAAGAGAGTTGGTGGAGTGGTAGATGGGGATGGAGGGATGTGTACATGTGTTAGCTAGCTAGCTATTGCATGCTTCTAGATGGAAATATGGAATGGGGGTAAATTAAGCAGTAACATAATATCAAGTTAACAACTCATGATCTATTACCTTACTGGTCTCATGCTCCAATAATATCTCCACTACCAAATTAGTGCTGATATTTGTCTCATATAGAGTTGAGTTTTCCAAAATTTGATCCATCAAATTAATATATGTAAAACAGTAGATCGATCGGTTGTATGTAGTTTTTTCTGAATTATATTTTAACAAATTAGTATAGCTAACGGATGAGCCTTCTCTTAATTAATTAATTTCATTGGCTCATAGCCAAACTATACATGTCGCACATCTTATAAGTGCGGATTGTAACTCTTCCATCTCTGATTAATGAAATCTCCCTTTCTCTGTAAAGAAAAATAAGTTAATTTCATAAAAAATAACTGTTATAAAAAAACAGATTGTGACGCGACACGTGGAGCTGCTAACAGAGCAGCAGGTGGTGGGTGTGTGCATCGTGCAGCGGTGGGCGAAAGAGAGGGAGGAGGCACTAGACCAAGAGCTGCAGGCCGCACACTGCTCACTCTCCGACACCGTCTCCTCCGCACTGCTCTCCCCCTACCCCGACATGGCTAATTACATGGTCCACATGTCACTCGCCATTGCCAATCTCTCCTCCCTGGAAGCTTTCGTCAGACAGGTAATTCATTCAGCTGTATAGGTCTTTTTAGATAATGGAAGAAAGATCAAGTCTGGTCACGTATATATATGGTTAATTATTCTTGCTCTTGCTAGCTGGCTAGCTTGCTCCCTCAAATAATTAGCACTAGTTTACCATGACCTAGTACCTGTCTCGTTAACATATGATAGTTGCTGATGATTAGTGCCACCCCTACTACATTAGTTAGGTAACTAAAACTAATTCAGCATGATAGTTTATGGGAGAAGATGAGACAAAGCTTGCGAGTTATCATGTGCAACCATTCTTTTTAGATCTCTAATTAAGGTGCATGGACACATCGATCAACGACAATGAGAACGTCAAAGTAGTGGAATAATAATGGCTCCATATATATGTGTACAAGTATGGATTTGGTACTATAAGTGGGCATCGAATCCCACCACCTGCCTCCTCTCTTCTCCTCACTCTTTCTTCGCCTTCCACTCACCGTTAGTTTGATAGTGTTTTCTGATTTGTATTTTATGTCTCTATATTATGCATCATTATACTCTCGGTCATGCATGAACCAATCATATTTAGGTTGTATTAATTTAGTTTTATGCATACGAAATATTGAAAATGAATGAATAATTAAGTGATAGTTGAATTTATACCACATTAATCAAGCTCTAGACAGATGACACTTATTAAGGTGTTAAAAAAAATGTGTGCTACAGTAAAAATAATAAAAATATGTAAATTCCAAAATATAAACTGAGCTGGATCTAGGATTGGTATAGCCTACGGGAACAAGGGTATATTCCCATATATGTACATGTTTACATACGTGTAGTATTATGTCTATTCATTCCTAGAAGGGCCAACGTCTTTCTTGAACCCCAGGAGCTAGGAAAGCTAACAATGAGAAGAAAATTTCAAGGGTTTATTACTACCTTGAGAATTAATTAACTCATGTATATGATATGATATGATGCAGGCAGACGCGTTGAGGCTCCAGACGCTGCACCGGCTGCTGCAGATCCTGACGGCGCGGCAATCGGCGCGGTGCTTCCTCGCCGTCGCCGACTACTCCCAGCGCCTCCGCGCGCTCAGCTCACTCTGGCTCGCGCGGCCGCGCCAAGACCAGCCCGGCGCCGGCGGCCTGATCCAGACATAAAAATTCTACATCACGTAGCTAGCTACATATACCTAGAGGAGAAGATAAATATATAACTAATGCATGCATGCATATACTGAAGAAATGATCATACTTGGTACAGTACAGACAGGGGTAGTTTCAGGTAGAGATGGTCAGATGGTGATCCATTTCTTGCTTCTTTGACAAGAGATGGTTAGGGGTGCGTGCAATTGTGTAATTAGAAAATATAAAAATAAGAATTGAAATTGATAAACTATGATGTCAGGGGCGAAGCCAGGCAAAATAAGCACTGGGTTCACCTTAATGAAACTATGGGGTCAAACCAAGTGATGATAGTACTAATTAGTAATTTAGTATTAGATTAGTGAAAATTCGTTGGGTTCAGTTGAACCCAACTCCACCACTCTGGCTCCGCCCCTGGTGATGTGTGTGAGATATGTTTGACTGGCTCTAGTTCTGAGTGTCCAGATACAGAGGAGTTGGCATTGTGAATGATCTTATTGCCAATTAACAATGAACAAGTTACTGTAGTCTTATTGCCAATTAATGGGGTGTTACAAGTTACAAATGCGATCTACAATCATCCTCTCAACCTCGGGAAAACAGATCAATTAAGACACAACAATCAACATGTCATTTCTCAGCTCTCTTTCTAAAAGAGAAAAGGAATGTGTCTGTCATGAGCTTGCAGGGTTCAATTGATGTCATGCCACCGAGTAGACACAAAAACAGACATGGCTTCCCTTGCTATAATCTGTCAAGGGCGTCGACGATGGCCTTGCGAAACGAGTCATTGTGGAGTAAAAAAGAGGACACATGGCCTCCGGCTACCCACCGGACTTCTGAGCCCGGCCATGCCTTCTGGAGCTCCATGACTGAGTGTCTGGGAATGTAACCGTCGTCCTGAAACAAAGAGAATGCTGCTTTAGACTAGAAGCAAGCTCCAGTAGTAGACATTCTGATATCTGCTATCAGCAAAGGATTTCAATTTGTGAACCCTACGGCAACAAGATATGAACAAACAGAGGTTTGGATGATCATTGAATGGAGCAGCTAAAATGATGTTGCATTGCAATTCGCAAACAATGCAGAAAATATCTACTGAAATAAGATCTGTTCGTGGAAGAGTTGTAAAGAATATACTGAATTAGTGATGCAAGCTGATAGCGAGTTACTCTGTAAGAAATCTACCTAGCAGGTTAAGTATAAGACCCATATGGCGCGAATCATAATTGGATATGAACCATATACATATCATAAATAATAGGTACACTGAGACTAACCGTTGCACCAACAAAAATAACGGCCTGCGGGTTCTTTGGAACTGGAAATCGAGTGACATCAGTCAAAGACAGCACCGATCGCAACCTGTCTTTTACTTGCTCAATAGTGATTCCGGATTGCTGTGCTGCACCTTCCATCAAAGAAGTTGAATCCTGAGCTAATGCTACTGCGTCTTCTCTCAATGCATCCCAAGCTGTGGCGTGCCTGTAAAGTCCTTCACAGAAAGGTACCACAGCAGAATGCGGAGCAAGAAATGGTAGTGTGGCAATTGGTGTAGGATGCAAGGATCCAACCATTGCAGCATGTACGCCACCTGTTATTAGCAATGCTTGTGAGAACAATAGGAAAAGCACTGCATAAATAGAGAGTTTCAATAAGGTTCGGATAAGTTTTTTAAGTAAACGCCATCGGCCATTCTCATTATCAAATGGCACTTTTTATAATGGAAAGAAGAACAAATAGTGGAGATAAGTAATAAGATCTCTTTGAGCAAACTCAAATTTATTATCATCGGTTCATCACTTGTAAGGAATAATTGTTATTTCAAAAGACAGCAAGCATAGGACTCTTGGAAAACCAGGATAACATGAGAATGAGATGAGTTTGATAAATGAGCCACTGCAGGTTCTTGGTTCTTCAAGTTTATGATGGGCGAAAACTAAACTTGAGAGGTATTACATACCCATGCTGAGCCCACATATGCCCATCTTGCCATAACCAGCCTCAGCCTGCAACCAGTACAAGAGGCTGCGAGCTTCATCAATAGTGGCTTTTCCTAAGAGTAGCAAGTCACTCACACATTGAAGCTTTGACCCATGCTGCATGCTAGGACGCCGTTGTCCATAATAAGGGCTGCATTTCATTTGAGATCAGTCCTGCAAGTTGGAAGATTTGGTATCAAAGAAAGTGCAAGGCAACCCTGCTATACAAACCTCACCTCTCAAGAACCATTGTTGCAATGTTGTCCTTCAAAAGAGGTCCACCAAGACGAAGCCTTCTCTCAAATGAGTGATCACCAGTGCCTATACTATTAGAGAAAAGTTCAACTTGATTCACTAAACATCTACAGAGGCATCAAATAACATTAATCAATCTAGTGTTTGACCAGCAATATATACTCCCTCCGTCTGATATATAAGGTGTATTTTGACCGTCCAAATTCAAGCTATGATCAACAATTAATCCAATAATATGTGGGTTATGTGACACAAAATTGATACCATTGGATTTTTGTTCAAAAGTATTTTCTTATAATTGTGATTCTGTAACCATTAACAAAATATTGTTGAATAAATTTATGATCAAAGCTTGAAACTTGACAGTCAAAATACGTTCTACATATCCGGAAGAGGGAGTAAACAGCAAAGGCATAGAAAACTAAACTTTCTTATTCGAGGAAGACTTATCTAGCTTGATGATAATGGTACATCGAGATATAGAGTAGCATGGAATTACAGACTATGTACCTGCTAGATGGATCACACATGCCATCTTCTCCGGTGAAACAGACTTGGGTGTAAGAAAAGCAACTCTTGCATTGTGACTCTCAGGAGGCAATGCATCAATTAGTTGCTCATCACATGTAGTCCTGAAAACACCCTCCCGCAGACAAGAATTCTTTGTCTCCCAAACTGTTTTCCATATGGGCTGCACAGCAGTTGGTGGCCAGTTCTGGCAAGGTGCCTCAGGGAATAGCTGCTTCACCATCCGCTCTAACAAATCAAGTTTGGTACCTCCCCATCCTTTCGAGAAAAATGGTGTTCCTATTTTCGTGCGATGAAGGAGAGTCCCATATATGTGGTCCAATACATAATGTACTAACCTGATATTAACTGATACCATGTTCAATGGATGCCTGAATAATGTTGATTTCTCAAACTTTCTAATAAATTACAATAACGGACACTGAGAAATGCCTGCTCCACAAAGATTAACAATAATCCAAGTCAGCATATTCTAAGAAATTTGACGTATCAGGAACATTTAACGGTCAGCAGCAAAAGAATGGCTGTCAGCTTATCACAGACCACATGCTCGCTAATTTGGGTGGCTTAAAGCAAGAATATAACAAAGCTGAGAAGTCCACTAATTTGATGTTTTGGATAGAGCATAGCAACAACATGGAAGCATTGGATGGATTCACAACATACTGAACTGCAAAAGGAAAACTTTAAAGTTTGGGCCAACCGCCTAAGAGCATAGTGGAACTATCGAAAGGACAACTAACAGGGCTAACACTAAATGTACAGAACATATTTCTCCAGAGAAGTACCATCAATTACTTTTACTAGTTCGGCAGGATAAAGTCAGAAACCATAAGTAGAATTGAGAGCTGTCAAAAAAGAGTTGTGAATACGTTAAGGTTAAAGTGGAACCTTTTCCATTCACAGAAAAACATAAAAGGGCCATAGAACTAGTGATTTCCAGGAGATGAGAATTGAGGACTAGTGTTCACTTGTGCCCTTTGAGTACAAGCAAGCATTCCCCAGAGCAATGCAGCATGGTGTCATCAGATCCAAGGACCGCAGCCACAACATACAGATCCATGACAAACTAAAAACGACATCTTTCGCCAAAGGAACGCACCTAATCGAGGCAGATCTGGAAGAAATTTGCTTGAGCTTGTCCACAACTACCTCAAGACGCTCAATCAAGACGCGCTCTACCGCGTTCAATCCACATCGCGATCCGACTTTATGCTCAAACACATCCCGACCAAGCAGACGCCGAATCTCTTAAGACACCACCACGACGCACAACAGGCGGCCCGAACAGCGCACCTCCCTAACCCGCGACAACGGCGGCGAGACGCCAAGAAACCGCGAACCCACCTCGGAACCCCCCGAACCCGCTCGAAAAGACCCTCCTCTGCGGCAGGAATCGGCACAATCCGGAGCGAGATCCATGGAAAGCGCGACGGGGAGAGCTGGAGAGGGAAGCGGAGCCCGCGAGAGAAGGGGTCTGCCGCGCGACAAAGAAAAAAATTGGAGGAGTTCCGCGCCAAGAATTACCTCGTTGGATCCGTGGCGCCGCGAGGAAGACGGGCACGAGCACTGATCAGGACGCGCTAGGCTGCGGCTGTCGCTGGCGTGGGGATTGGTGTTGGGATGGAGATTGGAGAGGTCGCCATCGGAACGGCGTTGGTTCAGTTGCGTTGTCGGGGCGAGAGACGGTAGGTTGGTCCTGACACGTGGTTTTGGATACGGCTCACTTTGCGGCTGGCTGAGGCGTACAGGTGGGGCCTGAGGTGCAGGGAGCGGGGATTAAGTGGCGGATAAGGTGGGGGCAATATATGCACCGCGTGAGCGAGCTGTTCGCCCGCGTCCCTTTTACTAGAACGGAGGCTCGCGTTGCTTCGCCGATAGCTAAATAATTAATAATTAAGAGGTTTTAATTAAATAATAAAATATTGTAAATATTGTATTATACTTTGAAATTTTTGACAATAAATAGAACAAAAATAGTATTATGAGGATTCTAATGGACATAATTTGAGGCATATAAGTTCTAAGTCTTAAATGTGTAGAAAAAATGCACTCTATAAGAATTTAAAGAAATTCTGCTTTATACATTGTGAGTTATTGTATTAAAATTTTGAAATATGTATATGAGCATATAAATTGTAATATGAACTATTGAATTTGTAGTATTTAAAAAAAATGGAAGTATGAAATTGGTCTGGAACCAGTTTTTCTTTTAGCAGTTAGGTTATGTAAGTAGATATTGTTGGGTTTGTGTCTTGATAGTTAATGTTTGTTTTTTCAAAGCTCAGTATAGTAAGGAATTGGCATTTTTTGTATCTATAATGATTAAATTATATGGTATAAATTATATTGCATATATGTGTCTAATGAATATTATTGATGAAAGGTGAAGTTGCAGGTACATATGTTATATATCATACATTAACATTTGTGATATGTTAGTTATAGCAAAGAAAGAGGCATGGAAAGATTAAATATAGCCAAGGTATAATCCGGAAATATAATTGATAATATGAAGAAGTAGTAATAATGCATGATAACATAGATGAGCGCATAATAGAAATGGTAGTTCAAAAGGCTGGCATATATATATATATATATATATATATATATATATATATATATATATATATATAGAAACAGACTGCCAGAGATAGATAGATAATCAGATAGATACATAGATATATATGTTTGTCTTCTAGACATGGAAAGTTATGTAGGCAGTTGAGGTATCTGAATGCAGAAACAGGTTCCAAGATGATATTGAAGGAAGGGTCATGATCATAACATGTTGAGTTGAAGGCATCGATGATTGAGCAGAAAGGCCTCCATATATGAAAGAATACATGCCATTAGATTTAGAAATGGTATTTAGTTAGCAAAGTATAATATGAAATAGAGGAGATATGTGTATTTACCTTTCTCAAATAGAATGTACTGCCAGAGCTAGATGGCCTTTTTTTTTGTTGTATGCAAAAACACATATGTTTCCTTTATTAAGCTTTGTGTTTTGCACAAACCGAGTCCAATTTGTTGTTATATATTGTAGCTCGTTTGTCTTTTCCCATGATGAGGTGTATTTGATATTTGGCATTGTTATGTGCATTTTTGATAAGAAAGCAGTCAATTGGCTCATGTAGGTAGTCCTTCAGGTATCTCTTTGTGAAGTTTACTGTGAAGTACTGGATATAGACGAAGAAGATTGGAATAAAAATGTTATATATATATATTTCATCATGTTGCAATATTAGAACAGGAAATTTACCATCCTACTATTCGGAGCGATGAATGTCTTGTTCATTGTACAGACATAGCATGGTATTAGACGTTCTGCAGTACCAACTATCTGTTTTAAACGGCTTACATTTTTATTGGTCATTTGTACTTGATTGCCAAATACACATAAATTGCTCTAGCCTCCAATAAACAGGGGAGCACATGGGCCTTCATAAAATGGAATAAATATTAGTAAGGTATTGAGGCAGTTCTTATGGAAAATATATTATTATATTACCTCTTTTAATAAGTTTGTTTGATAACTTTGGTTTTCTAACTGCATGGTCGGGACTCGAGCTGTGCATTTTGTCTGCAATTTTATAAGGTAAATGAGAGCCAATTATATGTCTATCTATAGAACCTGTTAGATCCAAACAAGATTCATTCAAGCACATGTACTGATATGGAATGGAATAAAATGCAGAAATAACTAAGAAACCTGAGTTGCTAAATAATATCATCATGTCAGTTTGCTTAATAAGGTTCTTTGA
Source organism: Stipa capillata (assembly GCA_019208055.1). Classification (NCBI taxonomy): domain Eukaryota; kingdom Viridiplantae; phylum Streptophyta; class Magnoliopsida; order Poales; family Poaceae; genus Stipa; species Stipa capillata. The sequence goes on from JAGXJF010001145.1 coordinate 113,932, forward strand.
TAGTCTCAACTTTTTAGGTGCAGAAATATTGAATTGTTTATATTATTTGGAAAGATAGGATCTTTATATGAGATAGCTATAGGATTAGGCATCTTGTATGCAGCATACAAAGAATAAACAGTGAAAAATTTGAGCAATATATTGTATGTACTATCATCATCACTAATGTAGATGACATTGTCCAACTCAGTTAGCTTTCCAGTGCTGCGCCTATTACTAGAAGCATGCGTGTACATGATAATTTCATCGCTAGAGTTGTTCCCTTCTGAAAAGGTCGATGAAAAAATTAGTATATTGTGCATGAGTAGAAAAGGATAGATTAAATAATATATTTATTGTACCATTATGCTGACATTCTGATCTGTTGCCTTTCATGTTGAGACAATCGCCGGCCTACATAATAGGTTAATTATATTGCTATGTCAATATATAAAGAAATGTAAGAATGCTAATGAATTATAATGATATAGCGCCTTAGTACCTTATAATGATATAGCGCCTTAGTACCTTATATATATATATATATATATATATTGTGCAATTATGAGTTTGATCATTGCAATAATACTTTCGATATGCCTGACATTTGGCATAATTAATTGGGCTTTTGAACAGCAATTCTTTGCAGCAAATGTAAAGGTACAGATTAATTACAAATAAAAAGCTGCAGAGATAGAATGGAAAGGAATAAATGACTGGACTGTGAGAGATCTAACAAGTTCAAAGTACGAACAGGATCGATATCATAGAAGTATATGATAGATGATTACAGTTTATGACAAATGAAATTAGTACATCCTAGTTTCATGTGTGGTAGGGCCAATAATTTTATATAGCATTTAGAAGAATATGTAGTGTTTCATGATAATGGTAAAATAATTTTATATAGCATTTAGAAGAATATGTAGTGTTTCATGATAATGGTAATTAGGAATACCAGCAAAGATCAAATTGGTTATGGCAGTACTGCCTACAGCTATGGTCTTCGCTGGAAGTTGTGTGAAAGTACTACAAAGAACATTACATGCATTTCTAGGTATGGAAAGTGGTAGATGGATCTGATTTGGGTAATTTCTTAATCTTTGATTGTGCTGAAAATAGACATATGTTGTGCATAGAGACTGTAAAGATCTAGGTCAAATTTTGGAAGTAAATGTGGAATAAGAGGGTATGAACCAGCTAGATGTAAACGATCATACCTTTAGCGTGCTTTTTCCGTACTTGGTAGAGTGGATACAAGAATGGATGATGGCAGAGCTCTGGCGTCGCCGGAGAGATGGTCGTATTTGGAGAAAGGCGAAGAAAATGGAGTCAATGACGCAATTGATATGGGTACTCGAACATGCAGTGAGGTGACTATATATGTGTGGTGTCTTATGATAGAAGGCTAACTGAGTTTTTGTGTGTGACCTGGGCCGACATGTTCAGTTTTAGTGGGCCTCTGTTCTGTTCATTGACTGTCTCAGCCGGGTCAAGGGTCTATTTAGGGTGCTTGGTTCGTCTTCTCTTCAGGGTGCTCCATAGAAGGTCCTGGTGAAGGTCAGGTAATATCTTAGCGTTCGTTGCAGCGCAAGATCTAAAAGTAAGCATTTCTGGCTCTTTATCGGAGGTGTTTCCGTTCCTTACTTGGACTACTGCCTTGTCTTTACCAAAAAGAGTTGTTCTGTTAGCTGATCTGATCTTGTTCTTTTTTCTGTTCTTTATAGAAATCGATTAATGAGAGCGGAACTTTTGCTTTAAGTAAGGTACCATATATTATTATTTTTAGAGCGCTAGATTTTGGTCCTGTGAGGTACACATGTAGGGACCTTCAATGTTTGCTGTGTGGACTGCGAACGAGTGGTAGGTTTAGTTATTTTAGGTATCCTTTCTAGTGTCTATTTCGGTACATTGATTGGACAAAATGTAGTTCGTCAGTCAGTTCTTTGAATTCTATGTATTGTCCATAGATGAGTAGGTAAGATACGTTTTGTGGTTATTCTGCTAGTTCTGGTGTAGATCTGAAATTTTTTAAGTCATAGGCCTATATGAGGGATACTATTGAGTTTAAAATCTAATCTTTTCACTGTTCTGAGTTGATAAGCTTTCAAGAAATGTTTTGTTTGCATTAAAAGTTGCTTGATCTATGACTGTTAATTATCTGTGTATAGGAAAATCAAGGATCTTTTTGATCTATAAATTAATATGTGCCAATTAGTTAATAGATATTTTCTGTATTTGATTCTGATCATATATATATTATGTTTGTTTTTCTTTTCAATGCTATTATTTTTGTCTTTGCCAGATTGTTATTTGCATCTTAATGGCAACAATAGTATGTCAATGTTGATGAGCTGTGTCTGTACAGAGAAGTGAAGTGCAGCTTTTCCAGGACAAAGAAAGAGCAATGGCTAATATTGCAAGAGGTATTGTTGTTGGCTCAGTTATGTAATGTTATTTACCTATTAACTGTAGGAGGAAAACAATTATGTTGTACTTATTTTTCATATCTATATAGATAAATCATTTAATTTTCTTTCAATGTTGTGATAAAATTATTTCTTTTTTAGATAATTTGGATGTCATTTGAATTCCCCGTAAGGTGATGAGCTTATTAAGAAACTTCATGGAAGTCAACCGCAGTATGAATGCTGGCCTGCATATGGCAATCACTGCTGTATTGTAAGAACTGTTATTGCCACAAGAGAGGCTGAAACATCTCGTAAGCTTGAGGAAGCAATGGGATGTCTGGATGCTACAAAAGAAGGTGCCGAGGAAGAAGCAGCAATTTCCCTGATAGAATTGCTTAAAAGAACCTATAAGCTCGAAATTGATGACATGAATTTCATGGAACGGGCCAGAGCAGAGTATCGGAATGAACAGTTAGAGAAGCAATTGCATGTGGCTACTTGTACACATAATAGACAAATGAAGCAAATTGAAAATCTTACGAAAGGTTGCAATCAATTACTAGATGATATGAATTTCGTTCAAGCAGCTTGTGAAGATATCTGTGATGGAACTGTCACTATGCTTCCTATTGACTACAGCAATGGGACATTGAGAGACATGTTCTATTCAGTGCACTGTTTTAATGAATGGGTAGAGCAGAAGATATATGAAAGTACTGCACGTTTGGACGAACAAACAGAGATGGCCAAAGCAATGCAGTAATGAATATGTGTTTTAAGGATATGAATCAGACTATATCTATTTTGTTAAGCTGTGCTGTAGAAAAGATGTAAATATTGTAGAGGACTGATTATCTGTAGTTTGTTGTTCAGTGCTAAGTAATTTCGTGGCTTATCTATTTCCTGTGTATTGACAGTACTGGTATTGTTAAGTATGAAATAGTTGTTTAAAGAAGCTAATTAAGATATTATCTGTAGTATTTACTTTTTATGGTATATTTTGTTTGTTATATTACAAGGCCTACAAAACTTTTGTTGGCAAGGCTGATATAGTACAACAGAGGTGCAATCGAAAGGGAATATGAATTACTAATAAGGAAAGAAGATAGGAAATGGAGGTGATATACAGTAGAAGTGCTATATATGGGTTACAAATAAGGCTTTATCTTTAAATATAATGTTATGTACTTTAGTATTTAGCTACGCAAGTGCTTGTCCAGTTGAGCTGTTAATAGGATCATTACAAGCCTATGTGTCCTTGGAAATTGCAATGGTTGTCTAACAATCACTGTTCTGAATATTCCAACAACATGGCATTATTAAAGTTCTTCCGTAGCTGCTGTTAATTTCCATTTGATGTATAGCATATAGGATTAGCATTGAGAGTCATATTAATTTCCTTTTCTTTTACTGGTTTGAAAATATATTGATATGTCAGAAACAAAGGAACTTCTATGGTAATGTCATGGAGCATCAATGGCTATTTTATTAAAAGAATTATTTTGCAGTTTCCTGATATTGTACAATGCACTGTCTATCTGTTTGAGAAATAGGTGAGTTTAGGAGCTGTAAGGTTGCTTGTATTGCAAAGCACTGCATTCAATATTCAGTTCAGACCATGCAAAAGATCTGGTCAATGGCATTGCCTGAGTCTTTCACTCGGCATTAAACTTTTGATTCTTTTCAATATTACATCTCTGCTTGATCTCCCTGTTGAGAAAACTTGAAATAATTTACCATATAAATAAAGTAATAATATAGACTAATGTATATAGATAAAATATTATAACTATAAATTAGATAGCATGGTTTTTTACAAAGCTGTCTTGAAGAGAGGTAAAGACCAAATAGATAAGGGATAGTAGTTTATTGTTGATAGTACAAAAGGTAGATAAGGAACCTAGAAAAGCACAGTACATATCTATATCGCCGAGGTGGCATCATCAGCATGGAAAAAACAAAAGATATAGTCTGAAGCGATGAGAGGCTAGAGTAGTTGATACGCCAGCTAAGTTCTTCAATGAGACAAGTAGTAGAGACATGTTATTCTAGTAACTTGGATGCGCAGATGGTGATCCTTCCTGAACCTATAATTGTCGTAGAATGAATCAGTCATTAATCCATGGATATATAGAAAGCTTCGATGCCATTACCTGTAAAACACATGTTATATGACAGATAAGATCAGAGGAGCAACTACCTTTTTCCCAGATAGTCTTGCTAACGCAAATGCAAGATGTTCACATGGTGTTATTGGTGGAATATGTCCTATGTAGCATATAGCAACTTCATTTGGTCTTGATGCTAAATTAGCCGAAACAGAAACTTCCAATCCAAGGAAGTTTGCATGCTCAGTACAGATCTCTTGCAGTTCATAAAGCAAATCTGCAATAGATTTTCTGAGAGAAACAATGGATGCTGCTTTCTTCTGCTCATGTTCTATATATATATCTTGAAATGACATGGCTGTCTTAAGTTTCTTTTGTAAAATACTTATCTACCCATGATTGGTGTTATCAATTTCAATGGTCCGTTCCTTCAGTAAATATGTGATCGCTGCCTGACATGCATTTTCCATTGCACTGTATATGCTTTTAGTTAGCTCACCATAGAAAGTCATTTTTGCAGCTCTGGTTCTATCTGACCTTGTGGGATATCTATTTCTACCCATGCTCTGATTTCATCAACAGATTCATTCATAGTGCCCATTGAGTATATAGTGAGGCCCAATGATGAGGCAATTTCTGCCAGAAGAAGCTGTCGAGAAATGTATGCTTTTTGTGTGATCTGAATAATCAAGATAGAATTGTTCTGTGTCAATATAAGATTTTAGATATAAAGTATCAAGTACTGTACAGAGTTCTAATATGCAGTTCTGAAGTCTCATTTTGGAGGTCTTTTACAGGTTTTTCATGGATAAATGCAGAAATCTTTGAATGAATGAAAACAAATGATATTTCTGAGGTCTGAAACGATAAATTTATTGCCAGGAGAGGGAAATACATGGAAGAATATGAAACCTGAGATTACACCATAGAAATGATATAGCATTTATAAAAGTGAGCAAGTGTAGGGTGAGTGTAAAGGTTCATGGATGTATAAAGAATAAAGATAGGAACGGCTGTCGTTTCATACTCTGGTAGAAAATAATGAAATGTTTAATGAAAGATCAGTATATTTGAAGCTCCATTTCTTAGATGAAGCTATACTGATACTAATATCCTATACTCAATATAGGATCATGACGTAGAAACAGTGTAGTTAAATAACGGATCAAGAGCTTACCCCAGGAACATGGATGAACCTTTCATTGTCAGGTAGAGCAATATCAATGGTAGGAAAAAGAAGAGATCGACGAGCTGATAGTGTTCTATTGAAATCTGAAGGACATGAAACATGCTCGTTTTGTTGCCGGTATGGTGAAGCAGCACCATAAGGTACTGGACTGATATTCACTGGTTCAGTATATTCGCTGGATAGATCTGTTCTCGGCAGTGACTGGAATAGAAAGGAGCAGATTTACAATAGGGAAAGAAAAATAGAAGAAATAGTAGAGATCCTGTGCTCTGATGAATTACCTGTAAAGGAACTGTTAAGCTAGTGCAGTCACTGCACATGCTGTCCATGGCAGAGAGGGAAGGGTCAGGTAGCACTAGGACTACTATAATTAGTACATCGCATGTACTGTTATAAGGATGCTCGAGAATATTTTCTTTGATAGAATCGAGATATTGTGTACTGTGAGGGCCCAGCGAATGGCTTGTTGTCTGATCCGGTAGTAGCTCCTTAAGCTTCGAGTTATGATCATAACCACTCTAACTATGCCAATAACGTATAGGGAAAATCAATTTGAAGAAATCGCTTCGCACAGTCTTATTATCAAGCCTTTCATTAGCTATTGGATTGAAGAGCACATGGCCTTTAATTTAGTAAACGAAGCTGATGTTGCGATCATTAGATTTAAACTACAGGCATAAGATAGCATCCAAAATTTTCCCTGTGTTGAATATATTTAAATTTCAATGTCTTGCATTAGTACTTCTTTGTTCTATTATAGAAGGAGAAATTCTGGTTCTGTATGGTCACAGGATAATTAATCATCATTATCGACATGTTTGAAGACAAGACAAAATGCTTCACTGCATTGTACTTTCAAAGAAAAAGAACAAGAACAGAATTAGCATGTAGTTCGTTATCATCACGATCCAAGAAAATTGATCTTCATAGATCAGTCCAATCTTTCACATTGCAGGGCTGGCTTTTGCAATATAAGCCTCTATGGATTATTTTGAGCTGCCAGTTCTATAGAAAGTACAGGTATTGAACTGAAAAATACTGACCAATGGATGATAAAATAGAGATAGAACGTACTTAATAATACCATAGAATTTACATAGTTAATATTATCAGTCATTAAGTCATTCAGGTGCCAATATACGAGGCAGGCACAAGCATTTGAAGAGAACCCAAAAGGAAAAGGAAAGTAACTAAGAGCAAAGCATTATAGTGAATATATCCATAACCGGGCTAAACTAACCTAGTAAAGTACCAATATAGAACGGAAATAGTTATATTTACATTGCCTGAAACGGAGAGACAAGTAACCAAGACTAAGCCTTTAGATGTAGACAACCACGATAAAGTCTTGTGAATGAGGCAAAAGAAAGTTCTGTGACTACAACATTGATTTGATCTTTTCCTGGACCCAGAATTATAGCAATACGCTTTACGAATTATTTTGTAAAGATAGATCAAGCCTGGTCACCTACAAATGACAATGCAAATGCAATACAATTTAGCAAAAGAAGAGTTGCCATTAATTATGTTTATGTATATAAATGGGAAAATATATCTTAAATGAATAAGTCCATGGAAAGACCTAGATGAGATACGTACATATTAGAGCATATGGCTATTATCTTAGCACATAAAGAGAAAAGAAATATATATATGAAATTATAAACTCGAAGAAAGATAACGCACCTTCTTTGAACAGTTTCTTAGCAGCTGAAGTTTTTTTGGATTCAGTTGCTGGCCTGATATGGAAAGGAAAATTTAGTGCTGGTAAATATCAAAAAGAATTATAATGTGATTGATATCCTTTAAGAAACTATATTGTAGATATAAGGTTACTATATAACCTTTTCTTGCTCTCCTTTTGTCCAACAGAGGTTGCATCATCTCCATGCCTAGAAGCACTTGGTGGTGTGTTTGAGAGCTGAAATGATACATGACGTATATCATCCAGATGTAATCTCATAGGTCTATGTAAGAAAGAAAGAGCATAATCTGTTTTTAATAAGGTACTAACAAGAGGGGAATTTTGCAAAATAATACGATAAACGGTATGGAAAAATCTGTGTACGAGCAGAAGAGTAGCGAATAAAGAATATTTATATAGGAAAGAAAATGGAAATCATAGAGAACCAGAAAATAGGTCAATTATATTTCGAGAGAAACCAGAGATTGTATTGTGGTATGAGCACTCTGTGTTCGAATATTTGAATCATCAATAAGTTATCAAAAAGAAATAGATATTAACTGCTCAAGCATAAGTACTGTTCTGGATAGACATTTACGCACACTGGTATCATCAGCATTAGGTACATCAAGGTCAGAACTAAGTCCTGCCTGAACCTGTAACAGACAGAAAACTCAAATAATGACAAAGATATGGTGTATTTGGCTGCAGATAGAAGGCAGACAATATACTGTAATGAAATAATTGGATAATTAGATATTATACAACATAGGAAAAGAAGACGGACCTCGCTGATCACTGAAAGAGACTGAACAGGCACTATATCTGTGGAACTACCAGTTTGCTGTTTTGAAGCAGAACCAAGCGATTTAAATTCAAAACTCCTTGATCTTGGATGAACAAGTTCAATATTATTAACTTGAAAAGAAAGGTCTCCATACTGAAGGCCCCTTTCATTGATGCTCACATTAAGGGTATATTTCTGAGTCACAAGTGCTGTTATTTCAGCAGGAATAACATTTGTTCTACGTGTTGTGGCACGTATCAGTGCATCAACTTTCTTTCCAATAATTTGCTCAGCCACTTGAGCAAAGAACACGAATTGAACCTCTCCTGTATGGTCACCACCTATAAGACGCAATTTGTATCTGCAGATAAATAAGAATGCATATAAGGGAACAAATACCATGAAAACAAAAGAAGCTGTCGAAAGCAAAATCTATGCATTTACCTTGGCTCAACTGCAATGCAAGAACAGTTCTGATCGCTACAGGTAAACTCATTTCCTGCTGGATAAGCAGTTTTATGGCATCCTGAACAGGCTAAAAACCACAATGAACTTGGTTGTACTCTCATAATCGTAACATTGCAAATCATATTCTTTCCCTGAGTAGAATGGAAAGAAAATGTAAGGCACAATAACATGGCATTGAGGGAAAATATATGAGAAACATAACCGACAATCAAAAAGAACTTACAATGAATTCATTAGGATCTGTAGAAAGCAAATATCCAATCTCGACACTTTCAGGTTTTGACTGATGAAAGGCCCTGCGGTATTGATCTTCCTCAGCAGCAATCCATTCAACAATTGGTATCTGCTGGCCGATGCTAATGATAATATAAAATAATTGCAAATAAGAGGAGGGAAAATAGCTATGTGATGTCATATTGTTTTGAAGATGCATAAATAGTAGGACTATAACCTAGCAGAATAGGTTTCTTTTTCTGGAATGTCAGGGTCCATATAAATTTTTGCAGCATCACCGTAGCTTATGGTGTCCTTTCCTGTATTTTTCATAACAGAAATAATGATATTAAAAGGAAATAAGTAAATTAAATGTTTAACCAAAAGCATAAAAGAACATACCTCGATAATTCTTTATAAGAGTACCAACAAGCAGAACAATAAGGACCTTTGACTGAGCTTCCTTGTAAAAGCGATTGCCATCAAAGTCATTTGCATGAACTCCCCATAAGGCAACATCAATGATCCTTCCACTGGAAAATAACAGAAATGGAATAGCATGTCAATGGAAATAGAAGGATTACATGAGTTTTAAATCACTGATTTATAGTAATCAATACAGATTGTATAATTTTTTCCTATTCAAACCAGGAACATAAAAGAAGAATTAAGATCATAGATAGAAGGAAAGTGGTGTACATATGATATGCAGAGACAAAACCAAGAAACAAATGTAACTGCATATATCAAGAGAATAGCATACTCAATGTCCATGAAACGTAGATTTCTCTTAACAGAGCTAGTAGATTGTCTAGGCAACTGAACATGTAGAAGCTCAGAAATCGCTACGATAATGCCAAGAACATCTATATGACAAGCAAAAAAGGACAAGAATAGATGATTATCTATTGTAATTCACTCAATTGAGAAATAAAATGTAGATTGAAAGAAGAAAGGAGAAAAATCTCACCTACAAATGATTCTTTTTTTCCAACAAGGTTAGGTAATAGATCAAAAGGAGTGAGGGAGTACGCATAATAAGGGAAATCTGCTGGCTCATCGCTTTTTGGACTGATCTTTGTCCATGGTGTTATATTGATCATGAATCTACCTTCTACAGCCCTGAACATGTTGTTCGAAGATTGCACAAAAAAGTCTCGCAGTAGATACACATTGCCTTCTTGTAGAAGACCCTTATACTTTGGAGCATGTCCTGATGCTATCTCAGCAACAATCTTGTTTCCCTATTTCAATAATGTGTAATAAGTAGAACAAAATAAAAATAAATAAAGATAAGAAAGGGAAAAAGGAGCAAACCTTTTCATCAATGAGCACAAGATCGACATGGGCAAGTTTGCCATTTTTGACATAGTCCCATACTCGAGAAACACGGACACAGACTGTCACACGTCTCTTGGTGGGATCAAGCTCAGATAAAAGAAGCAATGCGGACTGTAATGACATGACATGAAACATAATGTATAGATCAGGACAACACCTTGAACTGACAATATTATAACAGCAAAGGCATATATAGAAACAATTAATATGTATTTGTCTAAGCATATACGATATATATATGTTGATATTAGTTCCATATTAATACTACTCTATGATAGAAACAACCTCACGATAGACAACATTTGAGGTCGTTTCATCATCATCATCATTGTCAATAATGATCTTAAGTCCAGCCCTAGATGTAACTCTTGAAATTGCAATATACAACAGGCCATGTGTGAAGACATGTCTTTTTAGATATATACCAATACAGTCCAATGTCTGACCCTGGCTTTTGTTTATTGTCATTGTATAGCAAAGTCTGATAGGATACTGGCGTCTTTCAAGCACAAATGGGAATTTAGATTTCTTGGATGTCAGAGTGATCCTAGGAATATAGACAGTCTCACCAATATTAGATCCAGTAATTATATCAACTTGGACAACCCGCTCTGCTAATTTTGTTATCACTAACCTAGTTCCATTACATAAGCCAATACTTTGATCAATGTTTCTAAGGAGCATTATAGGGCAGCCAACTTTAAGGACCAGTCTATGATGTGGGAAGTTGTTAATAACAATAGAGTTCAGAAACTCGGTAGGATATAGTTCGTCAAAATCACCTAATTTGTCATTCATCTTTGAAATGGAATCAAAACTTAGGTGTTCAAATGAATTGCGTGGTATCATATCTAGTATATGCAAATTTATCTCATCAACAGTATCATTATTAGGACAAACAATAGCCCAGCTCCTCAAATATTTTTCATCACTATAATGAGCAGCAAGATTAGTATAAACTGCATTTATGACGGCTTGCATGCTATCATCACCAGGTTTAATAAGAAGGTTTGGTGGTATCCTAACTGTATCAGGAGCAAAAGGATCATGTCTATCATTTTCATGGATTTCACCATTTCCAATAGCTAAGATCCATCTACTAAATTCAGTAAGTTCTTGCTGTGCAGCAAGAGATAGGTTTGGATTCAACAATCGCATGTTGACATGCAATTTCAGAACATGGACATGACCCATAACGGTGAATTGGTTATTGTTGCATTAATAATGTCAGATCGTGAACCACCTTCAATGACAAGCAAGATCTGTCTGAAATCACTACCTAAAACAATGGGCATTCCACCAAATGGAAGTGTAGCTGCTGTAGCATTAGCCGGTGCCAAAATATCACGTAAAGTTCTGTCTAATATCTCAAAGCAATGTCTATGTGTCATAGGGGTTTCATCCCAAATTATAAGAGAACATTCTGTAAGAAGGTCACCTAAATTAGATCCTCGTTTAATGTCACACATGGTTGTTTCATCAATATCTAATGGAATCTTGAAGCGCGAATGTGTTGTCCGACCACCAGGCAATAAAAGAGAAGCTACACCAGATGATGCAACAACAAGGACTATCTTCTTTGTGACCATAGATATGAAAGAACTGCATTCCAAACAAAAGTTTTGCCTGTTCCCCCATGACCAGAAAGGAAGAAAAAGCCAGATCTGTTGTTCATCACAGTACTAATAATTTGATCATAAGCTCTTCTTTGATCGGCATTCAGTGTGGAAGACATGGCAACAGAATTTTCTAAAAGATCTCCTAAATCATAAGATAATTCATCCTGAATGAGTCTGTTTGAACCACCATTATACCCCTTTGAACACTGCTGTGGTAAGTTAAAATTTGAAATTGAAGAACCATTACGCAGAAATAACTCGCTTAATTCTTCAATCAACAAATTTTCTAACTGTGTTTGAGGGAGTGTGAAATGCAGGTCATTAACCAAAAGACGGTATCTTTCTTCAATGTCATTAAACAAATATGGAGCACATTTATTATAGAATGCACGCTCGTTATCTACAAAACAAAACAAGATGATGGTGACAAAAAGATGTCTAAGCTGATATGATGTGGCCCAAACTGAAGCTTCATCAAATGCAGTATACCATTCATTGTCATTACCTAACAATCCTCGTCCTACACACGCCTCTTTAAATGTTTCATAGATAATGTCATTGTGTGTACGTAAGTGCTGAAAACTACATGCCCCTTTAACGACCATTAGAAGCATTTTAAGGTAAAAACGTTCACCAGCAGATGGATGTACATAGTAGATACGTCCTATTTTTTCACCATTAGCAGCTCTTCTTTTCCATATTTTCTCGGTTCTATCCTAACTCCACTCAGCTGGGAAATCACAATATGTTAGAGTCCGTGCATCAAGAAAATTCTGATTCGTCACGAACCATTCAATAAGCATGGTTTTTTCTGTGAAAATCAGCATAAGATACAATGTCATGCAGATTTGTCGCTATCTTGTAGGTCACAGTATTGCAATCAGGTAGATGAACATCTAATCGCTCAACACCTGGCATCTTAGAATGTAAACAAAATTCAAATATCCGCCATAATGCTTCATGTGGAACTAAGTGTCTGCAATCTAAATATTGCTGGATTTCATCGATTTCTTCTGGCTTTTTATCTCACTGTCAATTGGCTTGCCTTTTATAGTCTCAAAAAATATGTGTGATCTATCTTTTCCCTTTGTAACATATTTAAAAAGGTACTTAATGATCTTAGTTTTGTTGCACCATTCAACATTGCTGTGGCACTGAAATTTTTTAGAAGGAACATGTTATGTGGCACAACTGGTCTGTTATCAAGTTTATGACCATTTTTGTAAACATATCGACCATCTTCACGACGCCTATAGATTGGGAAACCTTCCTTATCGATAGCAGTTTGATCATGGAAAGACTTAGGATAATGTTTAGAGCAGACACCTTTTTTCATGCAAGGACAATTTTTGTTGCTATCACCACATGGACCATGCATCATAAATTCTTCAACAAGCACATATCCTAGCGGGTCAGTGATAGTATCAGGTATTTCAGCACTTATAAGAGAATCAATAATAGCTAACATTTCTTTTTTATGCGTATTCTTTAACCAAGTAAGAACATGTGCATGTGGAAGTCCTCTCTTCTGAAACTCTGTACTATGCAGCACTGAAAATACAAAAGATATTACCTGGGCAGATACAAAACTAAAGAAAAAATAATTCATCTCTACCAAGCATAATGAATTACCTGCAATAACTGGTCCAAAGACCACCCCACTCTTAATGTCACTAATGAACTCATCCTCTTTCATTTTATAGACCATATTGACAATGTCAGGCCTATCTGATGGAAGCTGACCTGGCTCATACCAGAGTGCTTCAGAGATTTCTGGCCACTTTGTATTGCATGTGAAAGTACTGAATGTGTCAGGTCCACCATGGACACGGACAATGGCCATTGCATCCTGATAATGCTGGACATAGTACCTCTTACCGCCAGTAAAAGTACCAGGTAATATAGTTTTCTTACCTATTTTATCAGCCTCTATGCACTCTTGCCCTACGGCATCACTTATATTCTGAAAATTATCAGATCTTAATTCATCTTGTTTCAAAATAAGATACCAGAGCCTGTTTTCTTCTATACATGCTTAGTAATCAACTTGTAATTGGAAAGTGAGCCTACCACAGCATGTATATGGATTATATTGTCTAGGTCTGTAGTGGCAGCAATGTGAGTAGTAATCTAACATTGTAAGAATCTTACGTGCTTTAGCGGGCAATAGATGAGCATTTGTATACTGCATTCCAAGATGGAATCCAATATCACCAAAAGGGAACAATAATGGATACTGTAGTGCCATAAGAGCAGGGTGCAGATTAGATATGTAATAAAGACCATGATCTTTATCATGTACTATGATGTCACGTTTATAACTCTCAACAGTGAAATCACCAACAATTAACAGTGAAAGATCATTATAGGTTGGTAGATTATATTGAACATCACCTTCCTGCTTTGGACCTAATATTCTTATGGCTATGCGCTGATCAGGATATTCCTGAATTCGATCTCTAGCAAGCCTAAATTGTCTAACAAGTGGATTGACCTCATCCAACAAAGCAAGAAGTTTTTCAATGATATCTTGATCCAAGTCACCATCTAAATCGCCATCATCAGATAAAGCATGAATCCTATTTTCAATTCCATTTTTGGTATCATGGATATAGAGCTAGGCAAATTTAGGTTTAGCACCATCAGATGGAATTAAAGTACCAATCCTATGATGCAGCTGGCCATTTATCCCGAACACATATGGCCCGAAACCATCATTCACACTTTGATCCACCTGACCGCCAAGGGATGTAAAATTAAATAAGCAGTTATATTGCCTTATATGGTTCATAAATTCACGGCTATTGTGATCACCATCAAATCGCATAAGACGTGCAATTGTAGGTGGAGTTGGCTGAAAAGGCTCAATATGAACACGACCAGCACTACAGCAACGATTATATATAACATGCTTTTTAGTCCAGCTAGATTCTTTCTACACACGTTCAGCCCACCAAAATAAGGCACCACAGTGCTAGCATTTATAACATGGACCTCCAAGATATGAACGGCCAGGATAACTTGCTGAATGATTTAACCAAACAAAACGACATATTAGAGACAAAACATCTCCAAAATTCCTATTAGATAAAAGGGATTCTGTGAAATAAAAAAGGTGCAGAAACTAACACCTTTCAGGGCTTCCATATAATCATGATTAAGTGGTAAAGATAAGTATCCATCAGTATTAGAATGACCGGGCAAATGCACTAAGGCCTTTTGTTTCCCGTGCCTAATTCGAGCAGCACGATTTTCCTTTGTATGTCGGGCAAGATACAATGGAAAGAAATCGTCACCTAACAATGCATGGTTAATATATTAATATAATTGTTAATGAATGGTCAACACCTAACACAGTGTTTCTATTGTATATAAAAGAGACAATCACATACTTGACCTTTTCAGGCTCTGATGATTCATATTATATAGCTCGGTAGAATATGTCGGTAATCTACCAGTCTTCTGTTTTTTTGATCTGAATAGGAAATCTATCCAATCCTACAACCGAGCCTGATGTTGAAGGGCCAGGCTCCCCATCAACACGGCGCGAACGCTTACGCATTTTGATCTAGCGTGTTCACTTAATTAGCAATATAAAAACCGTAAGAGCACGGAAATGTTACAATAAAGCACATCATATATCAATTAGGAAATGTAAGAAAATAAAGAACCATAAATAGGCATAAAAAATAACGTAAATAAAAATAACGAAGGAAGAACAAAGTCAACACAGACAAAGAGGAAGACCGTAGAAGAAATGGAACTGACCTCTATTGCCATAGCGAGATATCTGGTAAGTTATGCAGCAGATCTGCAGCTACAACCCACGTAAAAAGCACAGCTGCATTTATGAACATGAAAAAAGGCAAACATATTAAAGACATTTAAACAAGCAGGCAGCAAAAAGTAGTACATAGAAGCACTACCTGGCGGAAGAGAAGACACGTCCAGAGCAGTAAATGAACTAAAGCAGCACATTTGCAATGAACAAAATTGAACAAAATATGGCGCAAAGTTAGACAAGCACAGTAAAACATTAATTATAACCTAATAGTGAGCAACAACTATCAATATCAAGTCGGAGGACAACCTAGTAATAACGAAATCCTGATCCGTAACATATAGTAAACACCAACTAAGCAAGCTACAACTAAAAATACCAAATCTTTACAAAGAAGAATCGTAAGAGATGCACAAAGAAAAATCGTACTATACGAACCCACGCTGAACCAACCAAGCATGAAACTACAATCATCCAGCAACCAAAACGAAGAAAGATAGCAAGCATAAAGAAAACGATAATGCACGGACCTAAATGAGACGAAACCCTATATGAAGCATCACTGCACCGGTGAAAGGAAGAAACAAGAACACTAAATGGAGAAGGAAGGAAACAGAAACGATCGGAGCGTATTATATAAGCCAACAGACCCACTACACGAAATGTGAAGAGGCAATTCACTGTTCATCGACGTGGCGCTCTCACAACAGGAAAAGACCATGCGCTGGCCTGCAGCAATTGTACAGAACCGAAAACTCACGGCAGCTAACGATCCAGCACAGTCCGGAACAGCACTGCTGAAGAGAGTAAAAACGATCCAATTAAGTGATAAACAAGCAACTTACCAGAAAAGCCAAAGAGCCACCATGGCCATGACAATAGCAACAGATGGTGAGTACACCGGCATCGAGACGGCCGTCGGCCGCGGAAAACAACCGTCACAGAGCAATCCCTTCCGGCGACCGCTCCTTTCATTCTAAAAAACTTAATAGGCCCTTCCAAAACTCCTATCCACTCAGTTAATGGCCCGCTGAAAATATTAGAACAGAGTGGCCCATCACTACCACATCAAAATTCCGTGCAGCTCTAGCAATCGCTAATGATAGCTATGGAAGACAGGCTTACCACACCGAGACCATGGCAATCACAGACTACACGCCCACCGGCATCAATCAGAACCACCTCCGAAACATCAAATGTAAAGGAATCAGCCGTGCCTGACCTGCTCCGAGCCAAGCACGTACCCGACAAACCTTGGGGAGGAGCACGCGCCCGCTGACTTCGGATACAGCTACAAAGACAAATGCCGCAACAGCAAAAGAAGGTGCCCCGATACAGACAGCTGCCCGTGGACGCAACATTGTAAGCCCAGGCGGCGCTGCTTCCGCCTACCGCCCGGAAAAAATGACCAAGGAGCCGTCCGACGCGAGAAACACAAGAGAAAAGAACTGCGTACCGCCAGAAATGGAAAATAGAGGAGCCACCTCCCGCCGGAAATGATAGATTCACGCCCCCCGCCACCAGCGACCGGCGGCATCAAGCCGACACTATACAAGCGCGACCACTACCTGAAAACAGAAAAGAACGGAAGGAACGAACAAACAGGGGAGGAGAAAAGAAGGGGAGGAATGAAGAAATAGGGGAGGATCTCAACACCACCACCACCTGCCATCAAAAACAAAAAAGAAGGGAAGGAACGAAGAAATAGGAGAGGAACAAGCATCGCCGGAGAACCGATCTATCACTGCCGCCATAACCTAGAGAGCACCAAAAAAAATCACCCGATATTTTTCCCCCAGAACAGCATCGCCAACACGTGGGAGGAGCTCAGCACTGACTGGTCCATGAAGCCCACCAGTGGCTCGAGAACGAAGAACAGGAGAGGAACAAGCACCGCTGGAGAACCGATCTGTCGCCGCTGCCATTCCCTAGAGAGCACCGAACAAAAATCACCCGATTTTCCCCCGGAACAGCATCGCCAACACGTGGGAGGAGCTCAGCACCGACCGGTCCATGAAGCCCACCAGCGGCTTGAGGGCACGACACGTGGCGCTCGCCCGCGGCACCCGCCCGGGACGATCCAAGCCGCCCGTCCCGCATCCGATGTAATGGAACGCCCGGCGAAGGTGGGAGCTCCTGGCCTGCCCGGTTTTAATGTTATCTAATACGATAAGATAAGATTGATTCATCTCATTTTAGTTTTTGATAAAACTAGCACGATGTCCCATCGTAATTACACGAAAAATATTTTTAATTATATTTATCTTTTTACTTATATGTCATATTAGATCAATAAGAAAAATAAAAGTTTAAATCACGAACCGGCCTACTAGTCGTTGTACTAAGTCGTCTATTTATATATAATTATGATAATCTATCGGATGTGATCTGTTTAATTATCTTTATTGTTTTACCTGTACACGTGATATTAAATCAGTACTAATTGCGGAGAAAATATTTTTAATCATCTTCATTTTTTTACCTGTACGTGTGATATTAGTCAGTACTAATTGCATAGTAAACATTTTTAAATATTTTTATTTTTCACCCATAAGCGTGATATTAGATCAGTACGGGAAATAAAATTCAAGTCGTGAGTCAGTCTATACTGAGCCGTCTATTTAAGTACAGGTATGATGATCTATTGGATGTGATCTATTTAATTATCTTTATTATTTTACCTGTACGTGTGATATTAGATCAATACTAATTGTGCGGAAAACATATTTAAATATCGTTTTTACCTGTAAGCGTGATATTAGATCAGCGCTAATTGGGCGGGATCATCTTTATTTTCTTGATCTTTTACATGTATGCGTGACGAGAAATAAAAGTTCAAATCGCGAGCCGACCTGATATTAAATCAATACAGGAAATAAAAGTTTAAATCACGAGTCGACTTGATAGTCGTTGTACCGAACTGTCTATTTAGGTACAATTATGATTACCTATCGGATGTGATATGTTTAGGTACAGTTATGAAGATCTATCGGCTGTGATCTCTTTAGGTGCAGCTATGAAGATCTATCGGCTGTGATCTGTTTAGGTGTAGTTATGAAGATCTATCGGCTGTGATCTGTTTAGGTGCAGTTATGAAGATCTATTGTTTGTGGTCTACTAATAATAAAAGAGTCCACCAGATTAAGGCCCGGATGTTTTACTTATTTTGAGAATTTTTAGTTTTTCTCTAGTTTTTATTATATTATACTTTTAGTATATAATAGATATCTTATTTTTATTTTAAGTTAATTTAGTGATCTATATTACTTTGTCCATCGGAGAATATTCTCTTTAAATGGTACGTATTGTTTTCTCTCCAAAAATCAAACTTTGGTACGAGGGTATTTTGATATTTTCGGGTCTGATTTATAAACTTATTTTACTGAAAATGATTTAAATATTGAAATAGGACATTTTATTAAATGAGTAAAGTAAAATAGGTCACTATATCAATTACAGAGTGAGATGGATCATTTTATCTAAAATTAAAGTAAGATAAGATATTTTATTAATTTTTTTTTACCACGGTTCTCTGCCGCCGGTCCAGACAGTCTAGCTATCCTTCTAAGGGCCTGTTTGGTTGAGCTGTGGCTGTTGACAAAGCTGCTGTTGGCTGGCTGTCTAGAAAAGCTGCTGTGGCTGTGGGAAAGTGAACATATAGCTTTTAGTTGATCCAAACAATCTACATCAGTTTAGAAAATGAGCACTGAAGCTTCAGCATATTGCAAAAAGCTGATAGAAGACAACTTTTTTAAACAGCTGAATTTACATGCAAAGCCCACAGCTATCATTGGCAAAAACTACTGAAAAGCTGGCCGTTTGGTTGGGCTGTAGCTTTTTCCAGTGAAAAGCAACTGAAAAACCCAACCAAACACCCCGTAAGCTTGGTGGCCGAGGCTACCCGTCTCTTCACATATGCCCGCGCTTACGCAGGCACAATCTTGATTTTACGAGAGTATAGGATTCTACTCCACTATGGCTTCCTAGCTGTTGCGCACGGCACACCCTATTATGCAAGCCAGGTGCTCTCCGGATCCTATCGCCAAGTCAAACTCAAACTTAACTAACTCGAGTACTTTAGTATTTATTATTCCCTTTAGTGTTTATTCATAATTCCTGAAAGTGAAACCATTGTGCTTACTAGTTTCATATCAAGTGTGGAAGAGTTTCAGGCATGAAACGCAAGAATGCAGTGGACTTGGAGCAAGCAACTTGGCCACAACTGGCTCAACTCCGACGGCAATTCTGGCATAGCGATGTAACTCATATGCATCGATTGACATTAATCTCCGATAAGCGAGACGACGACAATTCTGGTATAGCGATGTAACATCCTCCCATCCTTGCCACTTTGCCAGCTTTGGTGCATCTCTCTTTGGCTATGATTTAGCAAACTCAGGTAAAAAGGTCAATCAAACCTATACCTAACATGTAGGTCAATGCGGTTGTTTGCTTTCAATTCTGAACCCTTAGCTTTGTCCACAGAGTTGAGTAATAATTAGGTGGTATACTAGGGTTCACCTTTTCAAATGGCTAAATTCTTGTGTGCTCCTGCAGAGCTGGAAAAACACCTTCCTGAATTTAAGACATACGGATCACCCTATACTAATGACATATGGGCCTAGAGGCATATCAGGGTTTTTTGAATAAGGACATATAAGAATTGGCCTTTCAGAGATTATGACGTCCAGTTCCTACTTGCGCATTTTTTTGGTTGCTAGCATGACCAAGTCTGAGCTAGGACATCCCGCTAAAACTTTTAGCGTAATCTTAAAATTCACTAGTATAACTGTAAAGTTGCTTAGGAAACTCAACACCAAAAAGTAAAATATAAAGCCATACGATGGTCGAAAGAACGCCTAGTTCAAGTTGATATATCATGTCCTAGTTATAGAGTGTACTTACATACACAACTATCAGATACCGCGTGGGTTTCTTGCGCTCTCAGGTTCTGCTCCTATTTGAACCTGCATGGCTCATTCCTAGCCTATCATGCCTTTGGGCCTCGAGCGGGCCTCGGCAGACCCACCAAAGATTCACAGGGATCCTGAAAAATTGTTTTTAGGATGTTGTGACGCCCATTTCTTCTGTGTCCTGTCGACCTAGCCCTCCCTATTGTTGCCTCCATCCAGTTGGCAACGTTTTCATGTCCAGTTCATACAAGCAAGGCATGATGAATTCAATTCAAGAAATAGATGTCTCAACTTATATGACAAACACCAAAAGCATTGAAATAAATGAATAAAGAAACTTCTTAACTCAGATGGCAAAGACCAGAAGCATTGTTCGTGTTTGAGTACACAAGATCCACACATGCACCAAAGTGCAAACAAAGTAGTACGTAGGATTCAAACAAGAACCACTATGCAAACAGAGTCTGATGCAATCCGTGAAATGGTCCAGAGAAATGGTCTAGATCAAAGAAATCATGAATCAATTTCATGATCAAAGCATCAGACAAATCATCCAGATCCAACAAATGTCCCAGACCCAACAAATTTCACGAAGAAAGAACAGATGAGCCAAAGAGGATTTTGAACTCATGAATAGATGAACCACGAAAGCATTACAAAAAAATGATGGACATGATTTCTTGAAGAAGGCAGCGCCGCCATCTCCCAAATGCAGTCGACGAGGACTTGGTACGGCGGGCCACCCCTCCCGGTCATGCGTAGTGTGCCTCCAGCCAACGTGGCCGCCACCATGGCGCGTCCGCCTCACGCACTGCCACGTGCAGGAGCAGGCATGCACGACATGTGCTTGGCAATGGCCTCACTATGAGTGCCACCATCTCCCGGACGTAGCCAACGAGGAACCGATATGACAGGCTGCGCACCCCTTGCCGCGTAGAGTACGCCTCCAGCTGGCGCGTCTGCCACATGCAGGAGCAGGCACGTCATCGTTGCCACGGCGACGTGAAGGATGTATGATGTAGTATACATGAAAGTGAATAGACTAGTTTCAAAATTTCTCTAAATCCTTCTTCAATAATTTTCATGAGATCCATAACCTTCAGAGAAGTTTCCCCATAAATATAAACATGCATATTTAAATATATATGTTCCAAAATATTGTAAAAGGATAGGATTGAAATATCTTGGTGGACTAATTCTCATTTTGCCTAATTTTGAATATTGAAATGAATATTAATAAAAATACAAATCCATAAGTGGAAGAAAATTAAATTTAAAATCCATGCCCCATATGGATGATCGGACACCGTGTTTGTGTCCGTAAAGTCAAGATAGTCGAAATGGACTACCCATTTGATGGATTCAGAGTCCGAATGGTGAATCTAGAGTTTCGACGAATCGGATGGCCGAGATAATTCAGAACTTTAATAGTAATAATAGTAACTACAATAAAAAAATAAAAGGGGCATAGGGCCTTGCCCACCACTTCCTTCCCATGCCGCTGCCCCCCATCTCTGCCTGGCCCTCCTCCATAGCCCTTTTGCCGCTCCTCCCTACCCCGTGCCCCTTTGCCGCTCTCCCCTGTCCACCGTGCCCCAAGTCCGATGGGACTCAGCGCCACCACCATCTCTGTCACCTCGTCGCCCTATGCACCTCCGCCCTGTTTCCCCTGCCGCTGTTCCTCTGCCTTGTGCCATTGCCTCCACGGGATGGGCCACCGCCTGCCGCTGTCGACGGGTCCTTGCCAGCACGTCGCCCCAGTTCACCACTGTCGCCGCCCTGGGCTGCCTCACCGCTCCCGTCGTCACCCGCCTCAGCCAGCCACCGTCATTCACCGTTTCTGCAGGGGTGTTCCTGTAGTCGCCTTGTCTAACGCCGACCCCGGCAGCCGCCGTGCTGCGGTAGGACCCCAGCCTTACATCGAGCTCCCTCGCTCCAACCAATCCGAGCTGCGGTAGGACCCCGGCCTTACCACCTCTCAATGGTGATGCACCGTCGACGGTGGAAGGAAGAGTGTGAAGAAGAAGATGGAGGAGCAATTGGAGACGGAGATGCTAGATGTGAAGAAAGAAGAAGAAAATAAGATAAAGGTGGTACCAACTATGAGGACGAAGGAGAAGCTAGAAGGTGACAGAAAGAAAAAGATAGAGGTGAAGGAACCCGAGCCAAAGTCGAAATCGATTCGTAACCACAACATCGTCGTCACCGATGTTCTTTGTGTCCACACGTCATGGGCCGGTAACACTAATGCCTGTGTATGATGACATATGCCGGGAATGCCGTGAAAGCAATAATTTGCTCGACCTCGGGTTTTGCTAGTTGTAGGTTTAGTATATGGCTGCGACCTCCCGAGGATGTTTCAATGTTGTTTCTTTAGTTATCATGACATGGACTTGAGAGATAGTTTGTAGATACCATCTTTAGCTTCATTTAGAATGTTTATTTGTCTAATTCCGATAAACCATTTACAAGTTATAGCCAAATTGCCCTGCTGTCCAAATTCTATTTTAATCAAAGTATGTAAATTTAATTAATCAAATATTATGTTAATGTTGGAATTAATTCAAGTATGTCATTGGTATGAAACAAGTTACATCTTAAATTCCATTTCTAGAGCTATTCATCTTGTTAGCACCTAATAGGTCATAATTTGCATTTTTAAGATGCCATGTGCACCTCATACATACTAGTAACATTTAAAATGTAACATCATATCCTAGTTAATTAAGCCTTTACCCTTAATTAGGAGATTACCTCCTAGTTGCATATTACATATCATGCATGCATTCAAATCATAACTTTATCCATGATTAAAGTATATCACGACTAAAAATACACCAAAATACAAAATGAATACAACATGCTCATGTTAATGTTGTAATTCATCTTCATTCACCATAGTCGTATTCCATGCATTTTTACCTTGAGTAAAGGAGATGCTTAGACTTGATTTGCTACCTTGGAGGTTGTTGCATCTTGTCGGGTTTCAACCATTCAGATTCTTTCCCGATCGAGCTGGGAGTTATTGCATATCTTGATCTGGTTGTCAGGCAAGTAAAGAGTTATTTGCTTGTTATGCAGTCATTTAATCTTATGTTGTATGTTTAAGTTTGTTGATTATTCAATGTCTTCTTTAGTATGCATAGGACTGAATATTCATCGGTCTATCGATGAGGAGATGTCTAAATTAAAGTCTAATTCAACTTTAACTTGTGAGTAAAAGTGACAAGAGGATAGTGATGGTCTCAACCTGGGTGTGAATTGGTCTGTCACCACCATTCACCATGTAACTTGGTCTATCAACACTAGTTACCACTTGTTGTGGTAATGGGTTGACACTAGATTATCCCTTATCAGCTGATAAATCGAGGGGTAGTGACGGTGACAACCTTGGGGTGAAACTGGTCTGTTAACAGCATTCACCAGGTAATTGGTCTATCAACACCATTACCACTTGTCGTGGTTACAGGTTGATCACTTGATTACCCCTATGAGCCACTAGGGATCTCTCGTGAGCATAACATGCGTGCCGTGTCGGGTTAGCCTTTACCCTCTCGAGGAATAGCTACCCTATGTTATGATACGGTATTTATTGTTAGTATCCTGTTATGTCTCTTTGTTAAACATAATCATATCTTTATTCATATCGTATTATGCCATGTTACTTTCTGAACTAGTATGTTAGGTTGGTTCATTTAATCCAAGCAAAACTAAGTCTTGAGAGTATGAAAGTACTCAGTGGAACTCCGTTCCAATTTTATTTGGACAGGTGAATTGGTGAAAAAGGTTATCACGTTTACCATTTGCTTAATTTACTCAATTGGCTAAAGATCTTGTGGGCATTGATTGGTTTTGATGATGGTCCCGTGGATCATTGGTTGTTATGCTTTATTTATGTTTCCGCTGCTAAGTTTAAAGTATCAAGTCATCAACTGCGACCTACAAGTCTTTTGTCTGTGAGTGTCTAAATTGCCCATGTCTAAGGGATGTGATCTATTATTCTATTAAACCTTGCTTTAGACTTTGTGTTATGGTCTCCAATTTGCTCACCACGATACACACTACATGAATGATATGAACTGCATGGACTTATGGTAGAGATCTGGTATCTGTACCTTGTATGACTTTGGTGATCTCTTTAGTGGAGTGACCCGTGAGGTGA
Organism: Stipa capillata; assembly: GCA_019208055.1. NCBI lineage: Eukaryota > Viridiplantae > Streptophyta > Magnoliopsida > Poales > Poaceae > Stipa > Stipa capillata. The sequence goes on from JAGXJF010001145.1 coordinate 138,587, forward strand.
GATGCTATTGCCAGCTTGGCAGGGGTGGGTAGTTGTGCTAGGTTTTCAAGCGATCCACTAGTCTGCGCTTTAGCCAACTAGGTTAGGGTGTAGGCACAGGTACCTGGCTCCTCTAAGCGATTGCGATAATCGTGCTAGAATATTGGTGCCATGCCTCTATGAGGGTGTTTGGTATTGTGTTTGACTTACTGAACGGTGTTTACTTCTGGCCGGCTTGACTAACAGTGATACATACAACTGCGTGTGCGTATGCTGTGTTGATTCGGTGTCGGACTACCCAACAGTGAATGCATACTATAACTATGGTAAGCGTATGATGTGTTGGGTGGTTGCTCAGCCTTTAGCGAAAAATCATTCTTTAGGTCACACGTGATTCCTGGCCCCAACAGCTTGGTATCAGAGCTGAGCTGACTATAGTAAATTTTTGCAAGTCGTCATTAGTTAAGGATTTGTTATTGTGAAACATATTTAGGAAACTAAAAGTGAGTTTCAAAAACACAACACGTAAGGTTGAGTTTCAAAAACACAACACGTAATGTTCTACTTATTCCTTATCTTTTCTGCTCATATCTGAAATTTCTCCTTATCCAACTCATTTTGGTTGTTAAAGTTTTATAAACAATTATCTCATCTTGTTTTCCTATACAATATGTCTCTCGAAGCTTTGGCCATTCCTACTCATGGCTTCTTTGTGAGTGGTACACCAAAGCTTGCTCTTTTGTGTACTTATCGATGAGATGATGATAGCTATCGATTTGGTGGAGGTTGACCTTGACGATCCAACTATATCATATGTAACGATATGCCTTAGCAATCACTAATCCAATCTCTGATGGTTGTTGACTTTGTCGTAGGTAAGATCAACCTGAATAACGAGGTTCGAGTTTTATAAGAAACCAAAAACCAGCAAGAATTGTGATAATTTGTAATCTAAAATTGTGAATATTAAATTGGTACAAGAGTTAGAAGAACGAATTTGAGATTCCACTAGCGATCTGAACAAGGCGGTAGTCCTACACGATTTGTAGATGCGAAATTTTAGCTGTAGCTAAACAACTCAATAAAACCTGATTCCTATAGGAGGCATACGGGGTGTACTTAAGGAGTTTTTGAGAGGATTTCTGTGCCGCCTAAGACAGGGATCTGAGACAACCTCTAAAACCTTACTTGGGGTGGAAGGAAAATCCGAGAGTGGCTAAGCTAGTTAGGAACTTTGAGATGTGTGCTAGTTAGGTTAGGCCAATAGGGCATGAGGCCCAAGAGTGGAAGAGGGCATTGTCCCTCCCCACTATAAATAGAGGGTGAGGGGTGCTTATCCCCTCAAGCCTTTAGTGAATTTTTTTGAGGAGAACGGCACTAGAGAGTGCTTTGGCCTGGTATGAGAAGCTTGTAAACACAAGGAAAACCAAGAAAATTAATACAAAAAGAGTTCCAAGAGAAGCCCATGTGTTCTTGAGATTTTTCCCTACTTTGAATTTTCATCTCTCTGCCTTTTCTTTTCTCTATTTTGAGTTTTCTTGGAGAAAAAGCAAGTTCTTTTGGACCTTGAAATTAATCTTTGTAAAATCGATGATCCAGTGATTTGAGGGATGGATTAGGTTGCTCTGATGTGTGAGAGGATCCCATATTGATTTCATTTGAAGATTCCTCACGAGCACCTAGAAATCAGTGGTTTGCATTTCGTCCAATCTTTAGGGCTGATTTGAGGGTTTAGAAAAAGGTGGGTCTTTGAAGGATATTTACTCAGATCTACCCTTGATCTATCATCACAAGACCCCTCTCTAACCCTGTGGTAGTATCCATCAAGGTTGGGTGGATGGATTTTGAGTTCTTTCGATTTTCGAGGGTTTTCTTCTTTGCTCGGTTCTAGAACAGCTGGTAGTAAATCAAGGAGTTCTCTTAGGTTAGATGAGCTTTTGATATGATTCCAGTCGAATAGCTCCGTAATCTCCGTGTCTACTACGGTGCAAAATTTCACTCATTTCTACCAAGTAGATCAAAATCTATGCGAGTTTCTTTGAGCAATAATCAGTCTGTTTTTGGGAACTCGGACACTTTGGATTTCACCAGAGACTCCGAGTTTTCTGAGAGTTCTCTTAAGATTGGATTTGCAAAGCATCCAAGATTTTCTCGGAGACTCCAAGATTGTTCCGGGCACTCCAAGATTGCTCTCTTTCCTCTTTGCATTGGGTTTCTGAACACTTCATAATTTTCTTAGAGACTCCGGGATTGTTCTAAAGACTCCAAGATTGTTCTCTATTCTCTTTGTATTGGATTTCCGAACACTCTGAGATTTTCTCAGTGGCTTCGGGTTTTTTTTTCTAGAGACTCCGAGTTTGCTCTCTATTGTGAGCAAGCATACAATCTTATTCACATAACATCGCATAAATTAAAGATAGGAATCTTAGAGAGCTTGCATGCTTGCCTTCTAGTATTGCTCAGATTCACAAGGGTATTCGACCTCGGAATAGTTGTCGTTGCTCGGTTCAAAGGTAAGCAATACATAAAAGCTAGAAACGACAAAAAAGGCCTAAATCAAACTTAAGAGGATAAAATATGCATGGAATACATGTAAAAGGCACTAAACAGAATTATGAAACTGATGCAAGTGGTTTCATCCAATTTGGAGCTCTAGACTGAAAGTTATGATTTTTCTTAGTCTCATATGTCATATCCAGGGTTTAATAATCTAGGGGTAAACAAAAAAATTTATATGGCAATAATAGTGATGAAAAGTGATGGAATAGCAACATACATGTTCCCAGGTAGTATTTGGTGCAAAATATTGCCACTTTAGTGTTAAGCTAGATTCCCTAATCTTGATATCTCAATTTTAGGGTTTTAGGGGCATTTGGCCTTTTTTGAAACTTTCAACCACAGTAACATGAATAAGTTATACCATACAATTCTAAAGATTTAAATATGATTTAAAAATTTTTCACCTCATTTGGAGTTCATAAATTTTCTATGATTTTTAGAAATTTAGGTCATTTTTAGCATTTTCTGTTTTTTTCTGAGTAAATCAGAAATAGATACTTTGCTATTCATCTGGTTGTTAACCATAGAGAATGACAAGTGGCCAAGGGCCAGCCCTAGGATGGTCAAGGATTGATCGGCCCAAGTGGCCTTTGGGCCCACCTGTAGGCCTCTGCCCCCTTTTCTTTTCTTTTTCCTTTTATTCTTGCAACCTATGAAATTTGAGACCTACATGTCATATTATTTTTATTTTTGTTTATTTTATTTTATTTCAAAAATAAATAGTGGGGTCCAAAGGTCAGCCACTCACTAATGGTTAACCGTTTTTAACTAAACTAACTACCGGGGACCCACATGTCATAGAGGTATAACCTAACTAATCTGACTACCTAATAGTCGGGCCCCACACATCAAGTTGCTCACGGTTAAACGCCGGCAAACCCGAGCGGGGAAGCATGGCAGTGCAAAGAGCTCGGGTGCTCCAGGACACGCATGAAGGCGCCGTGACCAACCACGGGAGTTGGGGTTTACCATGGGTAACGACTTGACGACGGTGAAGTTTTGGGTCGGCGTCGGAGAAAACAAGTTAATTATGGAGCTTCCAGGGTAGCCGTTGGGCCGACAGCGTTGCTAACGATGAAGAACGGCGTGATAGCATGGTCGTGCACTCGACAGGGTCTCGTCACTGCGTGAAAGAAGGATCCTGGCTAGTAGGCTCCACTGGCCAGTGACGAGGAGGAAGCAGAAAAGGGCGGGACTCCGAGCTGTGGGAGAAGCGGGAAAGGAGAAGGCGTGGGCAAGGTCCGCGGGGAAGGGAAATGGGCTGGCCCAGGGGAGAAAGGGGTTGGGCCTCAGGACGGCCTGACTAGGGTTCGGGTTCCTCTTTTCCTATTTTTCCTGATTTCTCTGTGTTCCTAGTTTCCAATTTTCTAGAGGATGCAAACTTTGGTTTCAAAAATTAAGAAAAATCACAGAGTCTCCCTAGAGGGTGTTCTATCCATGGTAATTTTCCCATGCCAAAAAAATGGCTTTCATGGTCATTTGAGCTCAAAGGTGAATAGGTCTCAAAATAGCTTTGAACTATAGGTATATGAAATAAGGTTCCAAAATTTCTGAATTTCTTTTGTAGAAGTTCACGAAGATATTTAAGTTACAAATATGAAATTTCATCATTTTTGGATGAGGGAAAGTTTTCCATTTCCAATAATTGGCAGATCTACCCAAAGTTGAAATAGATGGAAATATTGTAATTTGAAAATAGAAATTTGGGTTGCAAAAGCAAGGAAAGTTCTTAAGGATATTCTAGGGTTTCTAGGTCAGGTTGGGATTATAGGGAAGCTAAGTTGAGCTTTGGAGTTTCACAATTTCATGGAAGTTAAGCTTAGGTCAAGATTTTAGGGTTTCTAACCTAAGTCACTTATATCAACCTATATGATGAGAAAAGATGGCAAAATAATTTTTTTTACTTAGATCATCATGGATCTGATTACACAAGGTTTTTACAAAAGGGGGTTTTAGAAGACGGTGATGGCTGAAGCAGACAGACGAAATGCCAATGTTGCACGGTTGCCTCTAATAGCTATTCGTCACTACAACATGACGCTCCAATAGGTCTCCATCACTGCAACATGATGTGTGGCAAAGTGGGGAAGGGCGCAGGTGCACCGGTAGTAACAGCAGCCCAATGGGATAGGTAGCCATCACGCGTGCAAGGGGATGTTGCGCGCATGACGCTGGTAGCTAATGGTATGCATAGAACAGTTCATCGCACATATTAAGCATAGCCTTCTGTTATCACACTCCTAACAGTAAATAACAAAAATTGACCATCTAGTAGATATCAGAACACAATGTCTATCAAATTAGCATGAATATTCCAAAGAACCTTAAAGGTATGAACATGTGATGTCAGAGCCGTAGAAATTGCATTCAGCTTCATGTCCATTAGAGCTATGTCTCCATCATTTAGAGTCTGAACATATATAAGACAATTATCTACCAAACAACATAAGTGGAACAACATACACTAAGAGGGGACAAAATGTAAATATCCCTTGAAGAAACCATGGACAGACAATATTATGTCGAGATCCTCCATAGCTTACATTCCTTTGTTGGATTTCTATCTTAGTATCTTTCAAGTCCCCTAGATCATAAATGTGATATTAGTGTGTTCCCTTACTTTGTTGGTGCCATCGCAAGTAGTAAACTGGAGTACATCGTGGTGTTTGGCATGTTCAACTACACATTTTTTTCATTTAAAATCGTTAACTCATCACTAGGACCACTACAACTCAAACCGAAGATGACGAAAAACAAGGTAGGTGAACTCTATTGTTTGAAATTGAAGCAGATCATGAGCTTTTTCAAGTGTCCTTAAAAGTCAACATGATACATTAAGCCAAATGCCCTGAAAAATGCTTCCAAGTAGATTTCAGGAACTCAATTTGACAATACAGAGACCAAGAGTAAGGCCCCGTTTGGTTGGGCTGTTCAGCAGCTTTCCACTAGAATAGGCTACAGCCCAACCAATGGCTAGCTTTTCAATAACTTTTGCCAACGGTAGCTATGGGTTTGCAGTGCAAATTCATCTATTTAGAAAAGCTGTCTACTGCCAGCTTTGTGCAATATACTGAAGCTCTAGTGCTCTTTTTCTAAAATGCTTTAGATGATTTGGATCAACCAAAAAATTATATGTTCACTTTCCTACAACCACAATAATTTTTTCAAACAACCAACCAACAACAGCTTTGTCAATAGCCACAGTCCAACTAAACAAGCACATAAGGCATCGCGAAGCGGCGCGGTCCAGGCATGGTTTGACTGTTTTCCTCGGCCGAGGCATGCCCAAGTTTTCTGCATTGGCGTAA
>JAGXJF010001147.1:0-164596 GCA_019208055.1 Stipa capillata
CCCAATAGCATCATCACGGACAACGGCACTCAGTTCATCGGCGGCGCCTTCCTCCAATTTTGTGACGACTACAATATTGGCCTCAACTTCGCCGCAGTGGCAGACCCAAAGAGCTAGTTTACACACAAAAGAATCTTTACGAAGGAAGAAATCAACAGAACATAGAACAAAGTTCACCAAAACATGCATCAACAAGTTACACTCGGACTTCCCGAGTACTGAACATGCATATCGAACAGTTCAAAATGTTCTACCCCTACTTTTACAGGTTAGCACGGTTGGCTAAGGCGTTCGTAGCAACCGAGACCTCCTTCGCCAATGCTGGGATGTCTTCTTTGGGGGAAGTCGGCCGCAAGTCCCTCCTTGATATCCTTCATATCGATCAAAGGATAATGGGATTTGGCCACCACAAGCGTGAACTCGATGCCCAATCGGGTGAACTCCTTTTGCAAGGCCTTTGCTTGAACAGGATGACCGGGAAATTCCCGACTGCTTAGACGAGGGTCAGGTCCTCACCACCGGCGGAGTTCGAGGCTCGCTTGTTCGCAGACTCGGTGGCATCCAGGGCCCTCCTCAAGCGACCATCGGTGGTAACCACCTCCTCCTCAAGCTCCCCAAGGCGAGCCCTCGCTACTTTGAGCTCTTCCCTGAGCTTGGCGGCGCCTTCGAGCTCCGCCCTAAGTCTGGAAGCCTCCTCCCTGAACTTGGCGGCGCCTTCAAGCTTCGCCCTGAGTTTGGCAACCTCCTCCTTGAGCTTGGCAGCACTTTCAAGCTCTTCCCTGAGCTTGGAGGCCTCCTCCCTCAGTTAGGCAGCCCTTCAAGCTCCCTTTGGGGCCCAGAGGCCTCACCCTCCACAGCTGCAGAGGATGTTGCGAAGAGTTAGCACAGCACAAACAAAAGCAATTGAAGAAGGCTCGACTCACTACCTTGAAAGTCCTTCTTCAAGGACTCGATTTGTGCATCCCTTGCGGCCACCTGCTCCTGCGCCGTGCGGAGGGTACCATTCAAGTTATCCCACTCGGCCTGGCACTGGCCGAGTCAGTCGAAGGCTGGGAGCTTGTCCTGGAGCAACCCGGTTTTATCACTAGACCTCCTGGCTAAGTTCTGCACAGGCAATACAAAAAGTCAGCTACTCGAGAAAAGCATCAAGACCCTCTGCTCGGTTCCATGAACTGAGTGGAGGCTCGGGGGCTACACCCATTGGGTGCACTGATCGTGCCCCCAATGTGAAAACTACAAAGCCAAAAAGAACCTTCGCCCGACTGTTCCAGTTGGCCCGAGGCTCGGGGGATACGCCCATTCGGTGCACTGATCGTGCCCCCAATGTGAAATCTACAAGACAAAAAGAACCTCCGCCCGACTGTTCCAGTCGGCCGGAGGCTCGGGGGCTACTCCCCAGTGGGTGCACCGTCTGTGCACCCACAGCGAAAAAACAAAACAGAAAGGCAAGAATCATACCCGTATTAATGTCCGCAGTCTGCCGTTCACCAAGTTGGCGCTCGCCTTCACCATCTTCGACAATGCTGGGTGAGTGTCTCCGAGTTGGGTGGCAACATCCATCGCCTCGCCACACTCCTCCGACTCCCGAACGTCATCGATCTCCCATGCAACTTCTCCCGAGGAGTCCGCCTAGCGGACCCGAAGCGGTTGGACATCTACGTGGAAGCTTGGCGGTGGTGGCGGCACTCGGTTGATCTCCACCTTTCCACCGGAAGCACCAAGTTCCCCCGGTGGTCCGACGAAACAGTCTGCGCTCGACTCGGACCCGCCTGCTCGGTCGCGATGGGGGCCTTGCGCTTCGGTGCTGGACTCTGCCGGCCGAGGGGCAGGTGGCGGGGTCGGGGGCACACCGCCCGGACCGAGGAAGGCTACGACGAAGGAGCGTCCGCGGCCCTTGGTGCAAACAAAGGTCGAGCATCCGGCCCCCATTCACCTGCACCCTGAGTAGGCTCGGAACGCTCGGCGTACCCCTGGGGACGTCTGTTTTCCTCCTCCTACAAAAGACACCCAAGTTATTACTACTTTCCGCAATAAAAAGCAAGGAAGACCGCACTCGGTGACATACCTGGAGGACCGAGGAAAGGACACGCGTGTCCTGGGCCTCGGGGCTTGCCGCCCCGGCGCGGCAGTCGTCGAAGCCGACGGCACTGAGGAACTGCTCGACCCACCGAAGGTGGCATCGACCGTGCGTTTCCTCCTCCAGATGAGGGGAACATCGTCTTCCTCTTCCTGAGGGTCTTCCACAGGGCGAAGTGCGGCTCGATTCCGAGAAAGCTGCTTCCACAGGGTGAAGTGCGGCTCGATTCTGAGAAAGCACTCGCACAGCGTGATGAAGCAGGCCACGTGCAGCATCCCATTCGGGTTGAGATTCTGCAGCTCCAGCCCGTAGAAGTAAAGCAACCTGCGAAGGAAGGGATGAACCGGGACTGAGAACCCCCAGGAGAAGAAGGAGGCGAAGACGACGACCTCACCCATGTTGGGGAGTGGGGAATTCCTCCCCGTCGGCGGCGCGTCACTCAATCAACTCCTTGGGCCGCAGCACCCCCAACGCCATCAAGGCTTGCAACCTAGCCTTTGAAGCTGTAACGCCCCAAATTTCCAAAAACCCGAAAATTAGGGCTTTCAAAAACTTTTTGGTTAAATAACGCTAACCGACGTGCATCGAAATAAAACTTAATGTCAAATCGTTCTAACCCTGAAGTTAATCAGGTCAAAACCATTTGCCCTCGCGTCCCCGCCACGACAGCCTGAAGCAGCTGTCGCAGCCAATTTGCTCTACCGTGATAGCCCATGGCAGCCAAGGCCGCTGCCACCGCCGTTGCTATCCTTTTCTGTCGCAGCAAGCCGCTCCTGCCACGACAAGCTCCTGCCGCGCCACCGATTCCCCGCCACGGCATCTCTCAGCAACTACCGTCGCTACCATGCCTCTACCACGGCAACCCTCCCCTGCCGCGGCAATGCCACGCCACTGTTCTTTCCTACCGCGACAGCCGACTCCTACCGCGGCAAGTCTCCCCCCTACCGCGGCAACACCATGGCAACATTTTCGCTGCTGCAACTTTACCCATATACATGAGCATATCAGTGTTTTTCCTCAAACCCTAACCCACCACGACCTCATGTGTCTATTCTATCTACGTCGCAACCCTATATATGCTAAAACTCCAAGTGTATATGTACACATGCACTCCGAACTCTATTTCGGAGTAAAAGTGAAATCCACAACCCTAGCTCTTTATCCTCCCTTAGCCCTCTGTATCCGTCTTGATCATGATCTCAGAGCACTGAAAACCCGCACACACGCACTCCAGCCAGATAAAACCCTAATTCGGCAAAGAACATAAAATTGTCACACACACCGTATGCATCGGAGCACCTGCGGTACCTCACCACCAATTAACCCTAGGTCGAGATGGATGACCTACCGAGAGTCCTGTATACTCTCCATCCCTTGCCGCATCCGGAACCCTAATTCCATGGCCGATTTCCCCTCCCTCCTATTTAACCCATTATTCCCTAGAAACCCTAATCGGGAAATCTATTGCTCCTCGGCTTCTTGGAAAATTTTGAAATAAATCGTGGAACCACTTAACAGTATACTTGACTCAATTATGGCATAAAATAAAAGGATCCAATTCAAAAATACTCATATACAAAATAAATAACCATTAAGATTAAAATCAGCTTTTAGCTGCAACCCATTAAAACAAGTTTCCAAAAATCCTAATAATCGACCACGACAATCCTGATAAACCCAAGAGTCCAATTATACAAAAACTAGGGCATGCCTAGTTCAAAAATCCTAATTGAACATCATCGAACATCTCGGGCAAAAATATACCGTGGCATAAAATTGTGAGTAACCTTCTACCGGAGAGTTATCAAATGAGACATGAAGTCTCCTATCAGCAGCCCCATCTTACCAGACTCCAGAAAAGCCCTAGCCGCATGCACCCTATCAATCCCGGTTGAAGTTCCAAGATATGTTGGAGCTGACATTCGAGCCGTGCAAGCAAACTTGATTCCCTGTCGGTGCCAAACAATTGCTGTGCCTCGACAACACTAATGCGGTCAACCCTGTGCCCTCATCACCAATCAATTAAAATAGTGAACTGCAGCAAAGATGTCAACTCGTTGCCCTACAACAACAGCATCCCTTACCTGTTTTCTCTCCTCATTACTCTCCTTTGCTCTTTTCCCCGTTGGACACTGCTCCTTTTCCCCACGCCACCTCACTTCTTTCCAAAGGCAGCTAGTACCTACCGCTGCAGCAAACAGCAGTTGACCACTCCTTTTTCTCTACCTCACATCCCCAATTTAAGCACCATGTCAACTCAAGCTGTCCCGTGCATGCCTCCTGCTGCCAGCATACCTGGCTTTGCCCCTTATCCCTGCTACTAAGCACAGCACCAGCAACCTTTCCTTCACCCGAGCTGCCTCATTGTTTTCCTCATCTTCTCCCTGCTCTCTCTCACAAGTACAAGCGTAGCTTCTTCTCCCTGAGCACCTTGCTCACTTTCCCAACCCGAGCTCTGGCTGTGCTCTGCCCCAAACTCCTCACCCCACCATTGCTTCTCCGGCCAGCTTCCCCATTCCCCAAACCTTCCCCATTGCTCCCCCATCTCAGCAGCTCGCCACCTCAACCCCTCTTCTCTCTAGTCCCGTCGCCGGCCCTGTGATTGAGCAATAGCCCTACCGAGCCTTGGGCCATCCATTCACTCCGGCGGCCATACCCGACATGTCCCATCGCCGAAATCAGGAAGGAGCAGCAGCCACCACCAGCACGAGCTCGCCACCGGCCTATTTAAGGGTAGCTAGGCACCTCAGCCTCTCCCCAAATCACAGCCGAACTTCCCCCCCCAAGTTCCTTACACCGGCCACCTCAACCGAGTTCCCCAGTCCCTGTCGCGCCTCCATTCCACTGCCGCGGCAAGGAAGCCACCTGCCCCGCCAAGCGTAGCTCTGCCGCGCCTCACTTTTAGCTGCCTCGACAAGGCCTGAATCTCCTCCTGCTGCCGACCACCTCCCGCAATCGCCGCCTCCTGGTCAGAGCAGAAGCTTGGTAGCGCTGCCGGTAAGAGTGAAGTAAGTGAGCTGTGCTCTCGTGTGGTTTGAGCAGCTCGGTTGACTCAGGACTGAGTTAAACAAACGTGTCTGGTTGGGTTCCCGTCTCCTCAATGCAGAATACGTAAAACTCATATGTGGAAAGCGTAGAGCCCTAGAGTCTGGTCCAGCAAATGATTTCGTACTGTTCAGCTGGTTTGATTTGAATTAAACAAGTTCTGGACCCTAGTAAAACGGGTTCTGAAGTCTTAGTCTAAACTTCCACTCGTGGTTCAAAGGGATATCAAATTATGGAAGTGATTTGCTAGCAGCCAATAGTGTTTTGATTTAGGTTAAGCGTTCGTTTAAAACCAACCGATGCCACATGTATTCAAATCGTTATCAAAGCAACCTAAAACTGATTCTGGAAACCCTAGAGAGACTCCAAGCTTCGAGCCAAAATACATATTCATAAACCAAAACTTTTAATGTTAGAAACATTATAAAATTAAGTAGCTTATTCTTCTTTTCTTTTGCATTTACATAAGTTGCACGTAATAACTTCAAAGTACCAGGATGAACTATTCTTCTGTACTGTCAGTAAACCTAAGATATTAAGCTGACCAAGTTGAATCCATCCGAGAATGTAGTTTGGATATTCCCTTGTTTCCTAGTAACCTAGCATATGCGTACATGCATATTCTAGTACTAGAGCACCCATTCACCCGAAGTAACTCGATTCATCCTCTAAACGAACTTAAAACCTTATCACTCAAACCATCATTTTATGTGACCTACCTTCTATAACTGAAACCCTAATCCTCTAAATCAAGTTTAAAACTAACACCGTCAACCTAGCAGTACCATCCACTTGACCTGCATGTTATCAATTTTATTGGAGTTTCTGGATTTTCTCTTATTCGCCGATTTTTACCGACGCGTAGTTGACGGAGTGACGTACGTACGCCAGGAGGACCGGACGTCACCCCGCGTCCAGAGCAAGAGCAAGAATTGCCAGGCAAGCATTCCCACTTTGACCAGGTTGAATCCCATATGTGTGAAATCGTAATTATATTGTTTGCGAACTCTGCATGCTATGTGGTTATTAACGATATTTTATGTAGGAATAGTTATTCCCATTAGTTGCACGATAATTAGGTCTGATTATCCGACCCTTGTAACCCTAGGTATAATAGTCGGTTGCCCCGCGACCGACAAAAGTATTAAGGTTATAGGCCTTAGCCGCGCTTAGACCTGCTGTAGTCAAAAATAAGTTTTCCAAGATCTATAAAACCCCATTCGGGATATGGGAATAAAACCCTCGGATAACGTGTGTTATTCGGGGTGGTGTTAAAAGAATGTTTGTCAAAACCTTGAATGAAAAATTGGAGATGATTTGGATTCGGGCGAGAGTGCTAAGGGCAGCCTGGGGCTGTAGAGGAATTGATAATGGCATGTTCGTCCGGGACGATCGTGGGTTGAGGAATGGAGTCTCGCTCGAATCAATTAAGGACCGGGCCTAAGTGCCGCTAAACCGGTTCTTCACCGTACGTCCACATGTCCTTTATGGGAAGGACTTGGCTTAGTACCCCGGCAAATATTAGGGTTTGGACCCGCGGAAAGTTAGGAGTTGTGACTAGGTGTTTAAAAGTCCTAGAGATCCACTGCCGCGTAGCGATTGGGTGTTGATCGACACAAAGGTGGAGAGTCCCACTTTGGTGTCCGGGACACGCAAACTTGGGTATTCACCTAGCGGGTCCAACTCTGGTATGGAAGCGGGCGAAGGTCTCGTTGTAACAACCCTGTTAATATACGTCGCGAAGTATTCCTAGGGTGACTTACATCTTGTGGGTAAAGCCGTACAACCTCTGCAGAGTGTTAAAAACTATTCGAATAGCCGCATCCTCGGTCATGGATATGAACTGGCAAGGCCACACACTGGTTAGACTAAGTTTTGGTTGTGAAAGCCGGGAAAGGGATTAAGGACATGGGCATGATGTGTCCACAGAGGGCAATTTACGCTACATGGTTGGTAGCAAGGAATTGCCGGAGAAGAAGGCTAACCGTGCTATCCGGGATATCGCGGGCTGAGCCAGGGGCACTCGCTGAACTATCCGGGATAGTGTCAGTTGAGCGTTAAGCCGAGAAGCTAGTCCTACTGCCCGGGGTGGTAGGGACTGAGCTGTCTCAACGGCTGAGATGACGAGGTAGCCGGGTCTACCTCGGGAGAAATTTTTGTTGTTGTTCTGATTTACCAGAATTTACAAACCGCTTTGGAATCTACTATTCTCGTATTTAAACTATGAACTTACATTTCCACACAATTAGTAACTTAGGTTAGAGCTATTCCTTGATTAAACCCCTGCATGAAATATTGTCGTATAATCCTTCCTGTGGAAATAGCTTGCGAGTACATTCAATGTACTCACCTGGCTTGTTGATTGGCCAGACGAAGAAGACATCAGTTCTGAAGATAAGATTACAGTCGCGGACGCTAGGACGTAACCCCAGTCAGTTGCCTGTCGGGTATGGCATACTGATGGGCCACATTCCGCTAGATTTCCGCTGCAAGTTTATAGCCATTGAGCTTAAGGTATCAGATTATCGACCTTAACGGTCTATTTAATTGATTACGCATGTATGACAATGATATACAGGTTAACTCGTGTGTATCAGCTACTGATCTAGGGACCGGTACAGTAATCACGAGGGAGTCCCCGGCCTTAAAACCGAGGGCGCCACAGAAGCAGTGGATTTCGCCCAAGATGCCATTGGATCGACCAGACAGCCTTCTTCGTCGACTGTGGCTCGCGGCACCGCGTTCTCCTCCTCTCCGAACAAGTCCAGTTCTTTGATGATGGTGGGCATCCAGCGGTGGCGGAACAGATCTAGGGTTTTTTCTCGGAGCCCCGATCTGGATTTGGCCGGCTAAAGTGAGGAGAGGATGCGTGGAGCACTACGCGGCGGTGCGGTGGGTCCAATCGGCAGTGAGAGAGTAGTCGAGAAAGTGGCGGCTTGGATTTGGGGGCGAGACGGCGGTTTCGAAGATGGCGAAGCGCGGGGAAGACGAAGGGGCTGTTGGGCGCAGAGGGGACAAAGTGTGAAAAGGAGATGACTTTTCTGCCTCCGCGGGGCAACCCTTCCAATTCTACGATGCAACTTCTCCACACCCACGGCGCGGCTTTTCCGCTTCCACGGCGTAGGGTTTCCATTTCCAGATTCCGCGTGACCAGGTTTTCAATGGTTAGCCTTCTGGGGATAACGGCCGTTTGAATGCACCACACATAAAGAGCGACTATAATGTGCCTTTAACGGTAACTAGTCGGTTACCGAATAACTCGAAGTTGAACGTTATGGTTTCGAAGGGTTTCGGTGTTTGGCCTCCAGGGGAACGTAATCACTTGAATACACCCGAGTGAAGGGCGGTAGTAGTGCGCCTCCAGCAGGCCACTAGTTGGACACCGAACAACTCGACACCGAAGCACTATAGCCTGTGTTCTGGTTCAGACGTGAATCTTGAGGGTATTCTCCCAGAGGGACACTAGCTAGACCTGAGTCACTCGGGAAACCAGGTACCACTCGGGAATTCAGTCGGGATTTATGGTAGCCCCCTGCTGGGCTATTAGTTAGTCTCCATTCACTGAACATGACCGGATACCACCAGGACTAACCCGTTATTAGCTCACCTGCCATGATATTCCTGCCTTATGGGTGAATATAACTCGGCTTATTTTTTTTATTCCACAGGAGTTCTAAGGGTCCCTCACAATCTTCCTGCAAGCTACAAAAGGCGCGCTCAGGCGGATACCACTCGGGAAACTTGCCCAAGGGAGAAGGCAATAAGCACTGATCGTGAAGGACTCGGGGGCTACTGACGATGACATAGTACCCGGGTATCGTCAAGGAGGACAAAGCCGGCCTTCTGGACATAGGATGGGCTGGACTGACTACTCGGAGTCCGACTTCTACACGAGGGCGCCTCATCGACTTGGAGAACAAGATAAGGATGTGTACCTACCCGGTAATCTCAGATTCTAGTTGTAACCAATTAGAAAATCAATCTGTAAGCCTGTCAGCGAACAAACGCTGGCTTCGGTGGTCCGGAAGGACCCCCTCTGTAGATGTTTCTCATGCTATTTCCTCTACTTGCACATTTTGCCATGAGCTTGAGAATGATGTTTCTACTATGCATGCTGCATTTAGAGAGAGGTTTAAGAAAACAGTAGCTGAAACATATAGCATTGCTTGTGTGTCTTGTGAGTCTCTAAAACTTGAACTGAGCATACAAAGAAAAATATGAGAAAGCTGTTAGAGTGTCAGCTTCCTCAAGGAAACTTTGGAGAGATTTTCTGGAGGTAGAAAAGAACTTGACATGATCTTAGACAAGTCTAGAGTTATCTCAGGCAAAGGTCTAGGTTTTAATCATGTGGAAGAAAATAAGAATCATTCTCCTCATCCCATTGGTTCTCTTGGTAGAGGCTTGATTGCAATAGCTCAGGGGGAGAGTGGAACAGTGTTCAAGTCAGGTGGCTATCTAGGTTCACCTCTTAAGGACAAGAGTGCTTCAGTTTCAGTTGGTGCTACCTTGCAGAGGGTAAAATACCAATGGACTCACTGTCATAAGGATGGTCATCTTGTTGAGTTTTGCTTTCGACGTCTCAAGGAGGAGTGTCGTGACCGTGTTCATGCTCTTAGGGGTATTCAACGACACAACAATGCGTTGAGTGCTCCTAAGACACACACGAGGCCTCAACCTGTTGAGGTTTCTGGTGGCTCTAACAGGTGACAGGGTTTAGGTCGCTTAGAGTCTTCTCGCTGTCCTCTTGGAGGTGGTTCACGTTCTCCGGTGCGTGACATTCCTCCGCGGCGCGCACTAGGTCATGGTCGTAGAATTGTTCATGATGTTGCATTGCATGCTAATCTCTCACGATCTTATGTGCCTGTTCAGTGAGTGACTCAGTACTGGATTCAAAAATCTTTGCTTACTAACGCTAGTACTGAGTCCACTCGTTTTCAGTCTTTTGTGTAGGTTGGCCGGGGAGGGTTGGTGAACATGTGGCTCGTTGATTCCGGGTGTTCACGTCACATGACCGGAAGCTCAAAATAGTTCACCTCCCTCAACAAGACGTCCGGTGATGAGTACATCACTTTTGGAGATGACTCCCATGGATATGTGACACACAAGGGCGCAGTGCGAGTCAACAACAACAACATTCTCAAAGATGTTGCCCTTGTGAGTAAACTGAAATAGAACCTCATTTCTGTTTCACAGCTCATTGCTGATGATTATGAGGTGTGTTTTAAGAAGAATGGATGTCGTGTTCTTGACTCTTCGGGTGCACTTGCTTTTGGTATTTCTCGTCCCGGTAGAGTTTTTGCTGCTGAGTTTAGTTCTTCTGAGTCTAGGTGCTTTCTTGCAACTAGTTCTTCAGTGTTTCAACTTTGGCACCGGCGTTTGGGGCATGTTGGTTTTGACCACTTGACTAGAGTTGGCAGCCTTGACCTTCTGAGAGGTTTGCCCAAACTCAAACCAGTCAACGATTTGGTATGCGCCCCATGTCGTCATGGCAAACAAGTTGCCGCTTCTCATCCACCTGTCAATCAGGTGAAGACCGATGGACCCGCTCAGTTTTTACACATGGACACTGTAGGTCCAGCTCGGGTTCGATCGGCGGGTGGGAAGTGGTATGTTCTTGTCATTGTTGATGACTATTCTCGGTTCTCTTATGTGTTTTTCATGGAGCACAAATCTGAGGCATTTGAGTTCTTTCGAGATTTGGCTTTGAGGCTCTTGAATCTCTTTCCTGGCTCTTTGAAGGGAATTCGCAATGATAATGGGTTAGAGTTCAAGAATGCTTCTTTTGCAGATTTTCTTGCTGATCGTGGTGTTGAGCACCAATTCTCCACTCCACGCACCCCACAACATAATGGTGTTGTGGAGAGGAAGAATAGAACTTTAGTTGAGATGGCAAGAACGATGCTTGATGAGTATGGCACATCGCGACGGTATTGGGCCGAGGCCGTCAACACCGCTTGCTATGTGTCAAATCGAGTTTTTCTACGCTCTTCTCTGCACGTGACATCTTATGAGCTTATGTTTGAGAAGAAGCCAAATGTGTCCCATCTTAGGGTTTTTGGTTGCAAATGTTTTATCCTGAAGAAGGGCCTTCTCGACAAGTTCGAGTCGCGTACTTCTGATGGTATCATGCTTGGATACCCTGGACATTCGAAAGCATATCGAGTGCTTAATCTTGAGACTAACACCATTGTGGAGTCCTGTGATGTGACTTTTGATGCGGCTAGCTCTGCTTGACCCGAGCTTTTAGGTGTTTCACAGGAGTCCAAGTCGATCTTCCAGGATGAAGATGACTTTGAGAGTGGCGTGGGCCGTGCCCCCACTTCTCAGGCGGCAGCTGTTGGTCCTCCAGTGGTCTCTTTGACAGTGGCTGAGGGTCCAGCACCGATGACTTCATCATCGGCGGTGGCACCTTCTTCACCGGCAGCTCAGCTTCCTATCTCTTGTACAGTTGAGGTAGAGGCTGCCGAGGCTACTTCCCCTCGAGTTCCAGATCAGCTCGGGGGTCCACAACGCCTCCAGAAGGATCACCCTCCAACGCAGATCATCGGTGACATCTCTGAGCGTGTAACTCGCTCCAGGTCCATTCCTTCCTCAGAACTTGCGCATTCAGCTTTTGTTGCATCTTTTGAGCCCAAAGATATATGTCATGCACTTTCTGATGATAGTTGGGTCAATGCCATGCATGAGGAGTTAGAAAATTTTGAAAGAAATAAGGTTTGGGCGCTTGTAGAGCCTCCACTTGGTCACAATATCATTGGAACCAAGTGGGTGTTCAAGAACAAGCAAAGTGAGGATGGCATTGTTGTTTGCAACAAGGCTAGACTTGTAGCCCAAGGGTTTAGTCAAATAGAGGGCTTTGATTTTGATGAGACCTTTGCACCAGTAGCTCGCTTGGAGGCTATACGCATTTTGTTTGCATTTGCAGCTTCTAAGAAGTTCAAGCTTTATCAAATGGATGTGAAAAGTGAATTTCTTAATGGTTTCATTGAAGAAGAAGTCTATGTCAAACAACCTCCAGGATTTGAGAACCCTAAATACCCTAACCATGTGTTCAAACTGTCCAAGGCTCTCTATGGTCTTAAGCAAGCTCCTAGAGCTTGGTATGATAGACTTAAGAGCTTTTTGGTTCAAAATGGATTTGAAATAGGGAGGGTAGACAAAACCTTGTTTCTTCTTAGGCGTGGCAATGACCTTCTGATAGTGCAAATCTATGTGGATGACATAATCTTTGGTGGCTCCTCTAATGCTCTTGTATCCAAGTTTTCTGAGATGATGAGCAGGAAATTTGAGATGTCCATGATGGGTGAGCTCCAATACTTCTTGGGTTTACAAATCAAGCAGACAAAGGAGGGCATCTTTATCCATCAGGCCAAGTACACCAAGGATCTATTGAAGAAGTTCAGGATGAGTGATGCCAAGCCAATCAATACCCCGATGTCTACTGCAACGTCACTTGGTCCTGACGAAGAAGAAAAGGCAGTGGATCAGAAGGAGTTCAGGAGCATGATCGGCTCCCTCCTCTACTTGACGGCGACAAGACCGGACATCCAGTTCGCTGTGTGTCTGTGTGCGAGGTTTCAAGCCTCGCCGAGAGACTCCCACCGGCAAGCTGTGAAGCGCATCATGAGGTACCTTCGATCATCCCTTGAGTTTGGACTTTGGTATTCATGCTCTTCTGTTCTCGGGATTCGGGGTTTTCTGATTCAGACTTTGCCGGGTGTAAGATAGACCGCAAGAGTACTTCTGGAACTTGTCATTTTCTTGGCACTTCTCTTGGTTCATGGTCTTCTAGAAAACAATCTTCTGTTGCACAATCTACTACTGAAGCTGAGTATGTTGCAGCCGCTAGTTGTTGTAGTCAGATTCTTTGGATGATTTCGACTTTAAGGGATTTTGGGTTGTCTTTTGATAGTGTTCCACTTTTCTGTGATAACACTAGTGCTATTAACATTGCTAAGAACCCAGTGCAGCATTCTAGGACTAAGCATATAGATGTGCGGTTTCATTTCCTGAGAGACCATGTTGAAAATCAGCTCGCGGATATCTTTACCAAGCCATTAGATCCCACACGATTCTGTGCACTTAGAGGGGAGTTGGGGATTGTTCATCCTCATGGGTTGGTTTGAGGGGGAGTCTTCTCAGTGTGTATCATAGTGTAACATAGTGCATTTTGCATCATTTGTGATATATCATGTGCACTTTACATTTTTACGGGCTTTGTTTATTATCCTTGATGAGACACTGATCATGAGAGTTCGCTATATGCCCTGTTTTTGGATGTTTAGCTCATTTCACCATGTTTTGACATGTGTAATCAAGAATCTGCGATGCTAGCTTACTTGAACAACAACTGGAACTTTAAAATCTTCGATCTACTGATGAGTGGCTTGCTAGGGAATCCTTTGTTTTTGAATCTACTCATGTCTCTAGTATTGCAACTATGATCTCTGTTCTGACTGGTCAAAGATAGGACTTCATGGTAATCTTGATTAGGACCGCTAGTGACTTAACATGTCTAGGCTTTTGTGGCTCGGGTCGGAGAATGCTTATTGTCATCAAAAGTCACTAGTTTTGCTCTACATGCTTGAAATCTATCATATGCTAATGTGAAAAATACTAAAATAAGGATGAATCACTCAAGGTACTTGCTCGTGCAGGAGGTAGTACTTTGGTTGTGGCTAGTCCAAATAATCATGTGGACTCAATGTGAAAAAGTCAGGATAAATCACTCAAGATACTTCCTCGTGCATGGGGTTGTATTTTGGTTGTGCCTAATCCATTTAATCATGTGATTGCTTAATTTAGCATGTGGTAGAGTATTTTGGTCTTAATCTTGATCGGTTGTCCTCCTAGTCATGACTTAGCGCTAGGTTGTCATACTTCACTCATGTTTAGAGTCATTGCAATTGTGACTACCCAGTCTGAAGCTCATCACTAGTGAACTCTTTAATATGCTAAGAACTTGATATGCTAGCTGCTCTTCTTGATCTACATGTCTTTTTATGGTTTGGTGAGCACCTATGTGGCATATTAGCACTTTTTGTGTTTCATTCTGGATAATCTTCAAAGCTCGCTAAAACTGAAAAATCAGAATTTCCATGCATACATGCTTATCCTTGATGATTATAATGCCAAAGGGGGAGAAATAGTAGTATTAATCATACCTTTGGATGGATTTCGCATTCTCTAGAGTAGATCATAGATATATGGATTATAGGAGTGAGGGGGAGTTTCAGTGATTATGTTTTGCCTTCACGCATGTTCTGGATCTTACTCTTGTTAACATTCACTTGGCCGGTGCTTGCTTTCTCTTTCCTTTTAGCCTAGTGTGAATTCTTGCAACTTGATTACTTTTTAATCTTAAACCAACTCCAATTTGATTGATTGAGAAGTGTTGGCAATATATTCATCAAGGGGGAGATTGTGAGTCATGTGTTGACTTTGATAATAGTTGTGATGAATATCTTGCCATCTTATGAGGAGTTGAATGTTTGGTTTTATGAATTTATGGTTTGAATTATTTGCAATGTATTTGTTTGATTGAGTTTCTCAATTTGTCTCAAGGAAAAATTGAGTGGATGAAAGATTTTTCTCGGCTGACATGGGTCAAGTGGAAAACTTGTGCTCGCAACGCTTTGCTTGGTCTATTGTGTGCAGGTGCGAGTTGGGTGCGGCGATGGTTTGGCCATATGGACCGGCATGATAGCTTGGAGGGCTGAGATGCGGTCAAGGAGGTGGCGACGACATCGTGCGGCTTAAAAGCATGTACACGGACGACAAGAAAGCGGGTGGAGATGAGACGTGAGGACCAAGTCAGTGCGAGGGCGTTTTGGTAAAAACGCGGAAACCACCGAAGCTCAACCAAGAAACTGCGGCGGCGGCCGGAAGCGGTTTAGGGTTGGTAGCATAGGGTGGAAGGAAAATCGAGAGGTGGCTAAGCTATTTAGATGCTTTGGGATGCGTGCTAGGTAGTTAGGCCCATTAGGGCATGAGGCCCAAGAGTGGAAGAGGGGGTTGTCCCTCCCCACTATAAATAGAGGATGAGGGTTTTTCTTAACTCTTGATCCTTTTGATTAGCTTTTGAGAGCTGCACTTTGAGAAGTGCTTTGCCTAGATGAGAGGCTTGTAAACCTTAGAAAACCCACGAAAATCAATTCCAAGGAAATCAATGTGTCCCTTATGAGATTGTGAGTCTTTTTCTTGTTCTTCCTTTGGATTTTCGTTTTTCCTTCTTCTAGTTTCCTCTTGCTGATTTCTTGTGTTGTATGGGTTGTTAGAGATGGGAATTCCAAATCAAATCTGAATCCATCCATCCCTTCCTCAAGAATCATCAAGTTCTACTCTTTCGATTGAGTTTTTGTTGAGAAACGTGAGTAAAATCAATCGGAGAAGAGGGAGTTGTTTGTGGTTCGAATTCTTGTGCTTAGTAGAGTGCTATGATGTGTGGAATACTATTCTAGCAATTAGAGATCAATAGAATCCACGAGCACTTGAATATCTAAGTTTTTGGGGTTTTGAACTTGGGTGGTGCAACTTTCATTTTCTCTCAAAAAGGTTCCTAATTTGGCAAGGAGATCATGATCCATTGATTGGAATACGTGCCAAACCTATAGGAGAGCTTATCTACCAAATTTGGTTGAGTTTGACTGGACGGATTTCGAGTTAGGTCAAAAGTTGCACCGATTTATCGCGTTCTAGAAATCGAGATCCAGAGGGTCCGGAGTTGACCTGGAGGGTCCGGATTTCCAAACCTGGAGGGTCTGGGTGAACATCCGGACATTCCAGTAGAGATCCGGATACTCACCCGGAGGGTCTGGGTGAACATCCGGCCGGTCCAGTAGAGATCCGGACATTCACCCGGAGGGTCCAGATTGCAAAATCCAGAGGGTCCGAATTTGCATTTTTCAGCCTGCATCACTTCGCTGTTTTGGTCATAACTTTTCTGTCCGAACTCCATTTTCAATGATCTTGGACTCATTTTGAAGCTATCGACGAGCTCCACATCATCAAGAACTTTCTAGGGTGTTTCCGCTGTGTCTTCTTTGTCATTTACAGTGGTATGTCAGTTGCTATCTGTATTTGAATTTGAAGAAGAATTTTTAACCGACATTCACCCCCTCTGTCAGGAAGCCACCGATCCAACAGAGACAGCATCTGGGACCGAAGAACCACACCTCGAAGGATCCGATAGCATTCAGCAGACTTCGCAAGAAGTCTTGGTTATCACTCCCGACTGGACAACGCCCTTCCTCGACTACCTCCAGCGGGACATACTCCCGTGGGATTAGACCGAGGCACGGCGCCTTGCGAGGCGCGCTAAGGCCTACGTCGTAGTTGAAGGTGAACTTTACAAGAAGAGCACCTCTAAAATCCTCCAGCGGTGCATATCTCAAGACCAGGGGAAGCAGCTGCTGCACGACATTCACTCGAGAGTTTGCGGGCACCATGCGGCGCCAAAGTCGCTAGTTGGGAAAGCCTTTCGACAATGTTTCTACTGGTCTACTGCCATTTCAGATGCCGAACACATCGTGCGTGTGAGGGATGCCAGTACTTCGCCCGGCAGACACACTTGCCGGCTCAGGCAATCCAATCTATCCCGATCACATGGTCTTTCGCTGTCTGGGGTTTGGAGATGGTTGGTCCCCTCAAGAAAGCTCCCAGGGGTTACAGACATCTCTTCGTCACCGTCGACAAGTTCACCAAGTAGATTGAAGTCAAGCCAGTTGCCACGATCACTGCCGAATGGGCTATCGAATTATTCCGGGATATCATCTACCGGTTTGGCATCCCCAATAGCATCATCACGGACAATGACACTCAGTTTATCGGCGGCGCCTTCCTCCAATTTTATGATGACTACAATATTGGCCTCAACTTCGCCGCAGTGGCACACCCAAAGAGCTAGTTTACACACAAAAGAATCTTTACGAAGGAAGAAATCAACAGAACATAGAACAAAGTTCACCAAAACATGCATCAACAAGTTACACTCGGACTTCCCGAGTACTGAACATGCATATCAAACAGTTCAAAATGTTCTACCCCTACTTTTACAGGTTAGCACGGTTGGCTAAGGCGTTCGTAGCAACCGAGACCTCCTTCGCCAATGCTGGGATGTCTTCTTCGGGGAAGTCGGCCGCAAGTCCCTCCTTGATATCCTTCATATCGATCAAAGGATAATGGGATTTGGCCACCACAAGCGTGAACTCGATGCCCAATCGGGTGAACTCCTTTTGCAAGGCCTTCGCTTGAACAGGATGACCGGCAAATTCCCGACTGCTTAGACGAGGGTCAGGTCCTCACCACTGGCAGAGTTCGAGGCTCACTTGTTCGCAGACTCGGTGGCATCCAGGGCCCTCCTCAAGCGACCCTTCCAATTTTGCGATGCAACTTCTCCACACTCACGGCGCGGCTTTTCCGCTTCCACGGTGTAGGGTTTTCGTTTCCGGATTCCGTGTGACCAGGTTTTCAACGGTTAGCCTTCTGGGGATAACGACCATTTGAATGCACCACACATAAAGAGCGACTATAACGTGCCTTTAACGGTCACTAGTCCGTTACCGAATAACTCGGAGTTGAACGTTATGGTTTTGAAGGGTTTCGGTGGTTGGCCTCCAGGGGAATGCAATCACTTGAATACACCCGAGTGAAGGGCGGCAGTAGTGTGCCTCCAGCGGGCCACTAGTTGGACACCGAACAACTCGACACCGAAGCACTATAGCCTGTGTTCTGGTTCGGACGTGAATCTCAAGGGTTTCTCCCAGAGGGACATTAGCTAGACCTGAGTCACTCGGGAAACCAGGTACCACTCGGGAATTCAGTCGGGATTTATGGTAGCCCCCCGCTGGGCTATTAGTCAGTCTCCATTCGCTGAACATGACCGGATACCACCAGGACTAGCCCGTTATTAGCTCACCTGCCATGATATTCCTGCCTTATGGGTGAATATAACTCGGCTTATTTTTTTATTCCACAGGAGTTCTAAGAGTCCCTCACAATCTTCCTGCAAGCTACAAAAGATGCGCTCAGGCGGATACCACTCGGGAAACTTGCCCAAGGGAGAAGGCAATAAGCACTGATCGTGAAGGACTCGGGGGCTACTGACGATGACATAGTACCCGGGTATCGTCAAGGAGGACAAAGCCGGCCTTCTGGACATAGGATGGGCTGGACTGACTACTCGGAGTCTGACTTCTACACGGGGGCGCCTCATCGACTTGGAGTACAAGATAAGGATGTGTACCTACCCGGTAATCCCGAATTCTAGTTGTAACCAATTAGGAAATCAATCTGTAAACTTGTCGGTGAACAAACGCCGGCGTCGGTGGTCCCTTTGTTCTCCCCTTATATACCTGGGTGTCACCACAATGGCCAAAAGGCAAACCAACTGTAGTAGCACCATTGCTGACGGATAGGGCATGGGCGTCCCACGCCGGTGGTTGAGGGTTGCTATAGCGGAATAGTTCCTGCCACGCTTTGGTTAGGATCTGGATCATCATGACGTGGTTGGGTCAGAAGGTGAAGACTTCCTGGAACGCCCTCTGCCACGGACCATTCTGCAGCTAACCTGGCCCCACTGACCAGGGACAGCAGGTATGTGCCTGGGCGCGTGGCGGCGCGCCCCAAAGTCAAAAAGGTGTCAGTCCATTCCATCCCCTGCTAAGACCGACAGCTGACGGGAATTATCACGTGGGAGGATGGAAATCGACTAGGGCACCGCCATCTTGTCCACAACGGACTTGGGTAGGAATGCCTGCACAGACAGGCATTAAATGTGCCTGTCGGGTCACGTGTACTGCGTAGGGACCCACGGAGGATGTTTGCGGTTCCCGTGTTCGGGGACTCCCGAGCACATGGCTTAGGCCATCCCACTGCCTGGGAGAGGCACTCGCCATCCCGAGCGGGAGCCAAGTCGCCTTGGGTGCTCGGGGAGCATCCTTAAGGGACGACTCGGGGCTCCCCTTAACGGCCGAGTGGACACAACGCTCGGGGTGAGCTCCCGAGCGCCTCCTATTGACTCCCAAGTCCGAATGGATCCAGCGCTCGGGATGAGCCCCCGAGCACCTCCTCTTGACTCCCATGTCCTTGGAGACGCGGCATCAAGTTCGGCCTTTGCCAACGGTTTAGGGGGCCCCGTTCCCCGTATCACTGACAAAACTGATCCGGACTCTTGTAACCCTATCCCCGCCGGCTATATAAGGCCGGGTAGAGATCCCCTGATCGGTAGATTCACATAGAGGCTTTCATACTCTAGACACATAAACCCTAGTAGCCCAGAGATCTGCTCTCGTGGTCTTGCGGCACTAGGGATATAAGCAATATCATCCATCAAACACAGGACGAAGGGTATTACCTCCTTTCGAGGTCCTGAACCTACCTAAACTCTGTGTCCCATGTGCACCCATCTAGATCTGTTGTGCGTACACTGCTCCATATTCATTATTGCCGGATCAGAACACCAACAGTTCGCTAAACAGTTGAGATGGTACGCTTCTTTGATAAAGCCAGCTGATAGAAGCTTGGCTATCTCCTCTCCTATTGCCCTACGCCTGTCCTCAGAGAGTGCTCGACAGCTTCCCTCGGGACTCCAGGCATGTCAAAGGATGTCCATGCAAAGACGTCTCGGTTATCGCGGGGGAAGCCGACGAGCGTGCTTTCCTATTTGTCGCTGAGCGTAGTCCCGTTCTGTGTCATCTTGGAAGGGTCTTTCGGATCAATCTGGACTATCTTGCTGTCCCGCGCCAACTGGAATGATGTCGATGTTGAAGTGTTTTTAGCCGGGGGTGCTTCCTCGACCACAACCGACTTGAGGCTGTCAAGCTCGGCTACCGCGATTTGAGCCGCGGCGAGGTTGCAGTTTTCTAGATCACACGTGGAAGTGTGCTGGAAGTTGCTTTGCACCGTTATTATCTCGTGGGTACCCGGCATCTTAAGCTTCAGGTAGACATAGCTACGAACAGCCATGAATCTGGCATAGCAGGGATGCCCCAAGATAGCATGATACGAGCCCGGGAAGTCGACGACCTCAAAAGTGAGGGTCTCGGTCCGGAAGTTATCGGGTGTACCGAAGGTGACGGCCAAAGCGATCTGCCCGAGTGGTCTAGCCAGCTTGCCGAGCACAACCCCATGGAAGGGTGCGCCGATGGGCTTGATCTCTGAGCAAGGGATCCTTATGTCGTCTAGGGTTTGGATGTAGAGGATGTTTAAGCCGCTCCCTCCATCCATGAGGAACTTGGTGAGGCGGATGCCGTGGATGATTGGGTCCACCACCAAGAAAAACATTCCGGGGTGGGGTATGTAGTCGGGGTGATCCGAGCGATCGAAGGAGATTACAGACTCGGACCATCGGAGGTACTAGGGCACAGCCAGCTCGATCGTGTTGACCTCGCGGTCCGTGAGCTTCTGGCGATGCTTGGATTCGTAACCACTTGGACCGCCGAAGATCATGAGGCATGCGGTCTCCTTTGGGAACTTGGCGTCCCCATCCGGAGGAGGCTCCTTCTTGCTCTGACTAGGAGCAGAAGGTTTATTTAGCTTCTTTAGGAGATTGCAGTCGCACGTGAGGTGGTTTGACTTTGGCCCGTGGAAGTGACACGGCTGGCCCATCATCTCCTCGAAAGTGGCATTACTATGCTGAGGATGGCGCTGCGGAGCACACTCAACGGCGGCAACATGGTCTCCACCCTTGCCTTCCTATGTTTCTTCTTGGGCGACTCGAGACGATCCTTCATTCTGGGGGACTCGGGTGCCTTGCCCTTCCCCTTATCGTCCTTGGTCGCACTGCGAACGGCCTCCTCGCTAGTTGCGAATGGTTGGCGATATCGAAGAGCTCACGCGTAGTCTGAGGATTCTTGCGTGCGATCCTGTGGATGAGGTCCATGCTCCGAACACCTTTGGAAAAAGTGGTGATGACGTCGCCCTCCCGGACTTCTGGCAGAGAGTTCTTCTTTTTGGAGAAGCGTTGGATGTACTCTCTGAGGGTCTCACCCGTCTCCTGGGTACAACTGTGGAGATCCCATGCGTTTCCAGGCCTGTTGTAGGTGCTCTGGAAATTGTTCACGAAGAGGGTCTCAAAGTCGATCCAGGACTGGATGCTGCCATGAGGCAGGCTGGTGAGTCAAGCTCGGGCTGAATTAGCTAAGAACAAGGGCAAGTAGTGGATCGTGATGTAATCATTGCCTCCATTGGCCTTGCACGCCGTGTGGTAATAGGCTAACCAGATGTCTGGCTGAGTCTCGCCTGTATACTTGTCAATGCCGGTGACTCGGAACCGTGGCGGAAAGACGATGTTGCGGATGCGAGGGCCGAACGCCTTTGGGCCTGCATAGGGCATGCCAAGAGGAGTTGGAAAGCGGCGCTGGCTAGTAGCACGGCAACCATCGCTGTTGCCATGGTGACCGGCACGGTTGTCTCTTCCTGCGCCGCGATGAGCGTAGCATTTTACCTCGAGGGTGTTTCGCATGTCGCGGTCGGGTCCGAGTCGGCTATGTACCGACCGAGCGGGGCGATCATCTTTCCCCACATCATGACGAGCGTGGTGTCTTGCCTCGAGAGTATTCCGTATATCGCGGTCCGGTCCGAGTCGGCTACGAACCAACCCAGCGGGGCGATGAAGCTCTAGGCTGGTGCGGCGACCTTCTGTGGCACGTGGGTTCTCCGACGGGGGAGAGCGCCGGCTCCTGGTGCTCACAAGAGAAACTGCGTGAACCTCAGAGATCTCACCTGCTGGAGAGCTGCCTCTTCCATCAAGATTCGGAGCCGTCGGAGATCGTCATAACCCAGGGTGCCCTCGGGGATGTTGATGGCGTGTGCCGCCACCGTGGTGGCAACGAGGTTGTGAATGGGAAGTGAAAATATCTGGACGTCGTCCCTCTCACGCATGCGTAGTGCGTTGTTGAGCTGGCGCCCTCAGTCCCCCATGTCCTCGTTACGTTGTCGTTCCTCGTGCTGGCGAGTGAGCACGGTCTGCTGCTCAGCCAATCTTTCCTCCTTGGCAATAAGATGGAGCTAGGTTGCTTTTAGCTGATCGGGGGTCTGATCCGCGATGGGGATTGACTGGTCACTGTTGTTTGCCAACGCATCCGAATCAGCCATGAAGACCTCCTGAGAAGGATGGTGGCTTCCTGAACTCTCGAAGCCGTCTGAGTCGTAGTCGAGGACGGGTAAGAGGGACTCGATCATGCCAACCAGTTGGGATCCCTGCTCGACGGGTAAAAACCTGTGTTCAAGCAGTAGATCCAACTTTCGTGCAACCTCGTCCTTCGAGACAGCTGCCAAAGTCATCAACTCGGAGGAGTCCCAGTGGGGAAGGTGGTAAAGCCTCCGCCGACCGGCTGGGAGCTGAATCGCAGAGGTGAAGTTTGCCGAGCTTGTCGGCGATGAAGTCCAGTTTTTCGAATTGGAAAACCTGTCCTGGGTCAGCGACAGAGTCTAGGGGGCCAAAACTCATGATTCGGCTCGGAGCAAAGTCGCTGTTGTCATTTGAAGAACCCATCTGGATCTGTTCAGATGGATCTATGCGCACCTCCCCTACCTGGCGTGTCAACTGTCGGTGTTTTGATCCGGCAATAATGAACATGGGGCAGCGTACGCGTAGTAGATCTAGATGGGTGCACACGGAACACAGAGTTTAGGCAGATTCAGGCCCTCGGAAAGAGGTAATACCCTACAACCTGTGTTTGGTGGATTGTATTGCTTATGTACCATATGCAGCAAGACCTTGAGAAGAGCTCTCTAGGTTGCTAGGTTGTGTTTGTGTAACGCTTTACCAATCAGGGATCCCTACCCTGCCTTATATAGGCGACAGGGGCAGAGTTACATGAGCCCAGATCGGTTTACAAGTAGATCCCTTAATTGGTTACAACTAGAAACTGAGATATCAGATAGGCACATGTTTATGTCTTGTACTCCAAGTTGATGACGCGCCCCTGTGTAGAAGTTAGACTTCGGGCAGTCGGCCCGGCCCATCCCATGTCCAGAGGGCCGACTTTGTCCTTCTTGATGATACCCGAGTGCTATGACATCGTCAATAGCCCTCGAGTCCTTCACGATCTGGCTGCAGCTTGGCTTGGTAACGCTTCCACCCAAACCAAGTGCAAATTGTCACGGACCCGGGAATCACATATGATTGGAGGAATGGATCATCGCCAAGGACCGAGAAGCCACCCAATATACCATACGCGCAATACGTCGTATGTATCTATCACCATTGGGTGACCCGACACCGGACCCACATACCATACGCACAATACGTCGTATGTATCTATCACCGTGGGTCAAGCCGGCCAGAAGCAACAAAACTTCTCAAAACCACATACAATTCCCAAACCTGGTAAAGAACTGGCGTTTCTCTTAAGTCACTAAGCGAGGTAAATTCGGAGGAGCCCGGCCATCGTACCCTCACGCTAACCTAGTCCGAAGACTAGTGGGTCGCTCGAGAGCCCGGTACGATAGCCCACACCCTGCCTAGCCGGCACTGCATCTCAGCTAGCGGGTCACTCAACCGAGAAGTACTTCGCACAGTGAGCAAATAGAGTAGACGACACTTCTTTACGACCGATTCCATATACTTCAAACATACACGCATTGTATATGGATCGATCACAGATAACAACTTTATATCACAGTTCAAACTCTACAGGAAGGAGTTATCAGCAGAAGTAGTTTACCTCTTACTCAAGGAAGGTCACTTTTTACACACACACATGACCTAACGGTCATTTACATGTCTTTAAGTTCCAAAAACAGCAGCAATTCAAAAGATAAAACCCTGAGGTGGCAGCCCTACCACCTCCACAAGAGCAAACAAAACCCACAAATTCGACCGTAGAAGATAACCTAAGATCTAAGCATCAGTATCAACGTTCTCGGAATCATAGTACTCACCAATACTGGGTTCACCTGCAACAAGTTCGGAATTGAATTCCGTAAGTACTTTCGTACTTGCAAGTCACATTTATATACTCATCCCAATCCAATTTCAGCAAGCTATTGATAAGGATAAAGTACTCATATTGCATATAATCATCAATGTAAACATGGCATGTTCATACTTGACACTACCCATATCAATATGCTAACAACATGACCACTTTTACCTGCACATATCACATGGACACATCCATTGCAGATCTGAAAGAGCATGGGAAACAACCATACAATTCCACAAAATCATCACAAGACAACCAAGCTTGATGATTTAAAGATAGTCCACAAAAGCTATATCAAATGTTCTGATCAAACCACAAAGTTTGACCAAAGGGAGCACTTCCGAGAAGCCGTTAGTCCGAGGTTGGCCGACCCCTACTATCCGGTCGCCTCGCAAAGCCTCCCTACGTGGGTGAAGGGTTAAGCCCTACGACACCGGCATCGAAGGAATAGCTATGGTGCTTAAGATCACCCTCTTCCTCGATCCATCAGTAGGTGATAGAACCCCGGCTCTCACATCTCACCATTAAGGTTTCATAATTTATTAGTCCAATTAAAAGATCCACGCTGATCTTAGAATCAAACCCTAATCATGCTAGTGATATCGCCATCACAACGCAGTTCAGGGAATCACATACAACATAGTCTTTCATCTCAACCAATAGCAAGACGTGATATGAATTAAGGGAATCTTAACGAGTATTTGTGAACTTGCCTTGCTGATATTGTTCTGGATCACAGTAATATTCACCCTCCGGATATTCCTCTCCGCTTGGTTCTACTCAAAACCAATCCCCGAAATACCGAAGCAAAGCAATAGAAAGAACTTCGATTAAAACCAGAAAGTATAAGAACCAAAGAATGCATGATATGCAGCTTAATAGGTAGAGGATGTCTATATGAATCTAACGGAATTGGTTTCGTCGAATTCGGAGTTCTAGGGTTTAAGTTATGATTTTCCGAGAGTGTGCGTATATTAGATTTAGGGTTTCATTGGGTCATGCACCATTTAAATAATATGAGAGGATATACCAGAGGTACTACTTGGTTGGAACATGACTTGTTAGTCAACTCATTATCTGATATAATATTGGCCATTTTAAAGTTTTGGAAAGAAACACTAGAATTAAACGTCGATATTAGGTGCTAGAGGGCGTTTTGGGCATTTCCAGACATGTACAGCAATGTAACATAAATAATTATTGCACCATCATGTTCTACTCATTTTAATGAAACTAGCAGAACAAAAATCACTCAATTTGGAGGTAGCATTCAAAAGTTTTGAATTTTAGAAGATTTATCACTTTTACCCATTTCCTGCCTTTTTCTGGATTTCGAAAATGAGCTCATATTTTTCTCACTCAAGCTATACCTACCCTCAGACCAAGACGTGTGGGTCCAGCAAACCCAGACCCATCTCCCCCTATTTCTGTCCTTTACCCCAGGCTCCTTCGGTCTATTACATGAGCGCCCCACATGTAAGGATGTTTCCCTTCCCTTCTCCTTCTTCTCTCCCGCAAGGCTACTGCTCCGGCGACCAGCGCGGTGGCGAGCACCCGGGACGACGCTGCAGAGGGGAATGGTGGGAGAAGGGAGCACCAGAGGCTAGAGGAGCTCACCCTAAGCTCGTTTCAGTGCTCGGTGGACGCAGCCGGGGACGGAACAGAGGAGGTCGGCGGCGATGGCGAGCAACGGGGCGAGGGCACCGATGACAGGAGGACCCGGGGCACCTGGGACGAAACCGAGAGTTGGAAAAAGGTCACGGGAAGTCGTCGGAGTTCAAAATCGTGCTTAAATCGGCGATCAGCCTACCGAGGACGGTGTATTGGAGAAGAAAGCCGAGGTCACCGGCGGTGAGGAGAACCGCGATTCTCGGAGTTTGACTGAATAGAAAACCAATTAACTCGGGAGGTAGATCTAGGGGACTGCGGCGAAGGATTTGGCCAAAAAAAGGAAAAAAATAACCTTACCGAGTAGGGTTGGATGCGAGGTGATGTCCAAGAACTCCCGCCGGACCCGAGGAAGACGACAACGAGGAGGTGGCTCCGGTAGCTCCCTGTTGGAGATGAACACGAAAATGAGATCACAGTACCGGAGTGAGCGTTGGGGGCAAGTTTAGGAGGCACGGGAGGGTCACCGGACGCGAGCACGGTGGCGATGTCGACGGTGATCTACTCGGGGTGCACCAACGCCAATGGTGCTCGTGCACGGGAGTCCCTCGGCACGGCAACGGAGGGCGCAGTGGGAAGCGGCTTCGGAAACGATGAGAACAAGGCAGCGGATGGACTGGGAGGAGGAGTTACCGAGGGCCGGGGTGCTCGGCGGTGAGCTATAGCACCCAGCGTTGGTAGTGCGCCGGTCAGGAGAAGGGAGACGCATGGCGCGGGTGCTCTGCGCGTGGGACCAGCGCGTCAGCGAAAGGAGGAGGGGCGCGCGGGACGCTGCACCGATCGGTGGCGGAGGAAGAGAATGGGCCAAGCCCAGGCGCGCGCAAAGCTGGGCCAAAGGTCGGCCTGCTCCGGTTGAGAGGGAGAAACCCTTTTTAATTTTTTTGTTTTCCTGTCATGGTTTGGATGTTTGAATTCAAATTTGAATTCTGGCAGGGATTCAAATACTGGGTTTCATGAATTAGAGAAATTCTCAAGGATAAGTAGGAAGGGATACTAATTATAACATTCCCTTATGCTCACTTTATTGCTTATAAAAAGGAATAGGCTTGAATGGAAGTCTAGTTTGCAATTGATTCAAACTTAGGGTTCCAAAGTGTTTAACAGCAAGACTAAAGAGACTTTACCACTAGTGTGTGTTGTGATTTAGCTTAAAAAGGGATGTATCACCTCTTTTGGTCAAGTTGCATATAGGCTTCAATTTAGTTTGGACGTATAGGTATTCAAACGGTTCTCTAAAACCTTCAGAAATGTTATTAGGAGTTCAGGAAGATATTTAATGCACAATTATAAACTTTGGTAAAATTTGTATGGGTATACATATCCCAATTAGACAGAACTCTATGCTGTTCTTATTTGGCTTTTATCTAATATTCATCCACTTAAAATATCAAAATAGCTCCAAAAGAGTTGAAACTTCCCAGATAGTTAACTTCGGTGGTTTGAGGTTTGAGGAAACTACTGGGGTGGTATTTGGATGACTTTTATATTAAAGTTTCATTCAAATTATTCCTAGGTCAAGTCTTTGGGGTTTTCGAGTTAAACCATATGAATGTTCCTATATGATGAAATGATATGATGGAAAATAACCCTATTGCCTATGAATCAGCTGAGGTTCCATTTCCATGCTTGTTAACCAAGGGGTCGGTTTTTAGGTCATGTGTACAAGGTATGCAAGATTTTTAGCTCATGCAACTTTTTATATGACCTACGAGATGACATGAGATGCAAAAACTTCGGCTCTATTTCCTTTAGGCTTTAAAAGTTCTAACATACATGCTTACAAGAATGGGTCATTACACAAATCTTGGGTCAATGTACATCAAAAATCAGCCTTATGAAAAAATGATTATGAATTAGGTTCATTAGTTACTTTCCGGTAATCACCCACTGACTCCTACACTTAACCCACCCATTCGGTGTTGACTTATCTGCCATCCAATGAATTATGACTTTACATGTCTAAGCATGTCTAAGCATGAAATAACAACATAAGCAATATAGAGGTTTCGACTATACATACTAAATAGGTTGCGGGGTGCTAGTGTTGGTTAGGGTGACAAGGTCGATCCATGCAAAGGATAGGGTTCACCTACGTATCGATAATATATAAGTGGAACGCATGCGATAGCAATTGAAAACAATTAATACTTTGGAAATAGTAGATAACTACAACATGTTCAAAGGGGCGCTTGCCTTGTTGCTCGGCAACTAAGTCTTGCTCGTGCTCAATGTTATAAGCTTCCGAATCTTTGCACACTATCGGGAAGAAGAACAAAAACACCGGAAAAATGGTACAACGCCGAAATATTAAAATGATGAACACCGACATGATATGAAATGCATTTCATGGCATAGATTATTCAAAATAAAGAATAATGTATGTGGAATCAATTTAATCGGAGTCCGAACGCCCATGACATAGTGATCAGAAGGTTCTCCGACTAATCGGGAAACCCTAATTGGATTTTGTAGCCATTTTCTATTTTTCTTCACACTAAGTCATGCATACAATGATATAGATGGATAGCATTTATTTTTAAAACATTTTGATATATTATCTGCATTTTTTGATTAAAATTGGATTTATCATGAATTTTCTAAGCTTTTAATCATTTAAAAACCTTTTTTTCTTTTCCTCACTAAATAAATATTATTAAATCATAATTATGACTTTTATTACTCATATTTTAAACACCTTCAGAGACCGACATGTGGGCCCATTCTCAACTCGTGGCCAACTTTTACTACATGTAGGTCCCACATGACATAGACAGCAAGAGAAGATTAAATTAAAGCACATTTATTACACATTAATTATAGTTATTATTTGCTAATAATGAATTAAGCATTAATGATGTTGTAACCGCAATGATTAGGTAATTAATGTGTCTTAACCGACATGAATATGGTCATTAAGACCGTAATTAAGCCGTCAACTAGCTAGCTCAGTCAGACCATGCGCGTGGCCGGTCTAACCGGCCATGGCATCGTCGACAAGGTGGCTCGGTAGGCCAGGAGCGGTGGCGACGGCGCAAGGCTTACCTGCATTACGGAATGGCCAAAGGAAGGCAAAGACGGTGACGGTGTAGTGGAGCAGCGGCTTAGGTGCGGCACGCGGCAACGGATGTGAGTGGCTACGGTGTGGGTTAGGCCCGAGGGGACGATGGCGAGTGGCGGCGGAGGAGCTTAGCGAGGGAGGGGGTGCGGCGAGGAGGGGAGAGCGGCGGGTGGCCGAGAAAGAGAGAGAGGAAGGGGTGAGGAAAGCTTGGCCCCGGGGAGAAGAAAAGGGGAAAGGGAGCAGGAGGTGGTGGGGTCGAGGAAGGAGGAGGTGGCCTACTGCGCACTGCACACTCGGCACCGCGAGCAGGTGCGTGGTGGCGGCGAAGGGATAAGGGCGTGGCGGGGAGCGGGCTGAGACAGGGTGGGCCAGGTAGCAGGGGAGACTGAGCAAAGATGGGTCGGGACGTGAAAGTGGGCCGCGGGGTGGAAAGGAAGGATTGGGTTGTGGGAGGCGCAATTGAGGGGGTTTTCTATTCTTTTTATTTTATGTTTTTCTTTATCTCTGATTTTTTTCTTTAACCTTTAGAACAATTCCAAAAGATCTTTTCAATTTCTAAAATTTTTCTCTAGGTCCAAAAAGAATATATGGAATCATTTTAAGGAAATTTCAGGTTATTTTGTTCAAAATATTTTGAACACACAAATTGAATTCAGATTTGGCCCATTTTCAAATTTAAGGTTTTTCCTTTGCTCATTAAGGGCTTTTTAGACAATTTTAAAAGATAAAAATTGTTCTCATTTTTAGGTTCATGCATGAATGCCATGATGCACAAAAATATACAATTAAAGAAAATGGGGATGTTACAGTTTCTGTTGGAAATATGCCCTAGAGGCAATAATAAAGTTGTTATTATTCTATTTTCATGTTCATGATTAAGTTTATGTTCTATGCTAAAATTGCATTGGTTCTTGAATATGAGATTCAGAGGAAAACCTAATTGCATGTGTGGAATAATAAACACCATTCAAATCCCTAGTCAGGCCTCTGGACTAGCTCATGTATTGTTGATGATCTTGTTTTTCTGATCATGGGCATTGTTAATGTAACAAGGATGCCGGCAATAATGGGAACACATTGTTAGGGTAACAATGGTGTTGGATAGACCCCTTATGAGATACTGCGAGATCACTTCGTCAATATGTTGTCAGTATCTTCTCATGATGTGTTAACGTTTACTTGCGTCCTTAGACCATGAGAATATCATAGACCCGGATACCGGATGGTTGCTTTGGGGTCATCAAACGTTACGCCGTAACTGGGTAATTATAAAGGTGACTTCCAGGTACACCAGAAAGTATATCGTGGTTCTAGATATGTCAAGACTGGGATTTGCCCATCCGGCGATGGAGAGATACACTCTGGGCCCACTCGGTATTACGGTGTCCAGCATCGCCTGGCCAGGTATTGTGACTAAAAGGTTAGTCACGGGGATACCGGAATACGGAAACGAGAAAAGAGTACAAACCGGTAACGAGGATAACTAGGTATGGTGATCAAGGAGTTGATCACAGGGATATCGTCAAAGTCTCGCCTCGGGTTGTGTAATGTATCGTGAGGCAAAAGGAATTGTATGCGACAATACAAGGTTTGCTCGATAAAGATTTTCGATGATATGTGGGAGTCGTTATGGGCGTCCAGATCCCGCTGACGATTATTGACCGGAATATATTCCGGACATGTCCACATATACTCGAACCTATAGGGTCACACGCTTAACGTTTTAGCGACATTTAGGAATGCTACGATTTATGGAGAACGAGAGAGAAGGGTTCCGAAAGTGTTTCGGATGATCTCGAAAGTGTTCCGGGAGGTCCTGGATGGTTCCGGTGATGTCCGGAAGTGTTCCGGAAAGTATTGGAAGGTTCTAGAAGGTTCTGGAAGGTTCTAGAAGGTTCTAGAAATTCTAGAAGGTTCTGGAAATTCTAGAAGGTTCTGGAAGGTTCTAGAAATTCTAGAAAGTTCTAGAAGGTTCTAGTGGAGTTGGACTCCAACTCCAACAGGGTGTCCCTACTGGAGTAGGACTCCACCTGCCTAGGGAGAGCTGCCCCAACCCCTATAAATAGAGGGGCAGGGCACCTCAAAGGGTATCCCAAGCAGCCCCAGAGGCAGCCCTAGTCCCTTGGACTAAACCCTAGGCCGGCCATCTCTAGATTGGTCATAGCCTTCTTTTTCTCTCTCTTCTAGATTGGATCTAGTACAGCTGCCGACGCGCTGCTGCTTCTCCTTCTCGTAGATCCCCGCTGTTCTTGTGTGCTGGTCCACACATTACCGCGGTATCGCTGATCCGGTACGCGTGGATACCTCGGAGACGTCGTATACTTCGGCGTTTGATCGGGCGAACTATTCACGAGGAGATCGCTCTCGCGGCTGGGAGGTATAACCTAGTTGCGGGAGTCTGCGGACTGCATCGACATCGGTCAACTTTTCCGCTGCATTGACGTGATCGTCGAAGGTATGATATCGTTACCTACACCTCGATAGTGTTTCTTGGTTTGGTTCGTGCACGAAAAATTTTGTTTTGCGTAGCGCGTTCCCCAACAGTGGTATCAGAGCGGTTCTATGCGTAGTTGTAGGTACGACTAGAGCATATGTGATATGCGGCATTGCACATATGATGTGCGGGGTGTTAGATGAGATCTACCACCAGATTTTCTTGTTGTTTCCCTCTCATTGCAAAATTTTGATCTCGGCGGCATCGTGAAATTTTCAGAGGTCCGGCGAACCTTACGATCTTCGGATCGAGACATGCTAAGGATGACTTTGG
The DNA here is from genome assembly GCA_019208055.1 of Stipa capillata. NCBI lineage: Eukaryota > Viridiplantae > Streptophyta > Magnoliopsida > Poales > Poaceae > Stipa > Stipa capillata. Next base: position 31,545 of record JAGXJF010001147.1, read on the forward strand.
TTTCACTTTAGTTGAGAAAGATAAATTTGCAATGAGCGGGCTTGTAGATGTGATCTACACGGGGGTCATGCGTATGACGAAGTTTAGTATGGGGTTCGAGATTTCCGAGTCTCCAATTCCAGACACCCCGACAGTTAAATAACTGCAAGAGCAATCATGCTTATGGTAACGTAGGTAGCAAACGGTTTGCAACGTAACCATAAAGCCACGTATTGTAGCATAAACGTTAGAGGCGTCTAACTTGTTTTTGCAGGGTATGCATGTGATGTGGTATAGCCTATGCGATGCAATGTGATTGTATGAGATGCAAAGTGTTTGTAATTTTAATTTTGTCATGACCTGCGTGTCATGAGTACGGCAATCGGCAGGAGCCAATACGATTGTCATTATTTATTATATTGACCTACGCGTCAACTAGAAAGCCATGTAATGCATTTATTTTATTAGCTATGTGATAGCAAATAGTTGTAATTGCAAGGACATGGTGGTGACAATCTTACATCGATGGACCTCGACGCTACGTCGTACGCGAAGAAGGAGTTCTCTGCCAAAAGATGTTGAAGAAGTCTTCTTCAACAAAAGGGGCTATACCATATCACAATAATTTAATTGCATGTGATGTTAATCCCTTTTATGCACCTTGTTTGATGCGTGGTAGACGTTGTTAAATAGGGTGATCCCTCACACAAATATTAAAGTAGTTAGTGTTCTTCCAAGTGTAGCACCGTCTGGAGTATTTGCCATTCTGAGGTGCGCCATGTCACATGGGTACGATAGGTTTGACATATATGAGGCGGTCGCAAACCGTTCGCGCAGCAGAGCACTCGGTTGTCTTGACGAGCTTTGCAAGATCGTCTTGGGCTCGGAACACACCCATCGAAAGATGAACAAGAGTCATATGGGATATGATTGGCATGTTGACCTACCGGTCTCGTTATTCCATCATCAGTGATGTCACATCAATGGTGGAGTAAGTGAGTCGTGGATCTTGAATCACTAATAATCAATTATGAGGGATATTGGTTTTAGTGGGAGCTTACTCTAATTAAGTGTTAATTTGAGTTGCTTTAATCATGAACAATGTCTAAAGTGTATTTGTTTTTAAGTTGTAGATCTATGGCACCCGTAACCACCTTTCCACTATGCGCGTTGCTTGAGAAAGAAAAACTGAATTCATCTGGGAACAACTTTACGGACTGGTACCGTAATGTGAGGATTGTCCTCAAGAGTGCCAAGAAGGACTATGTCCTATCGCAAACTCTCGGTGGACTCCCCGCTAACGCTACGGATGATGAGACTCGTATCTATCAATCTAAGAGCGATGATTCCATTGCAGTACAGTGTATCATGCTTGCCTCCATGGAACCTGATCTTCAAAAGCGTTTTGAGAATTGGGCTGCTTATGAGTTAATCCAGGAGCTGAAAGCTTTGTTTCAGAAGCAAGCAAGGACTGAAAGATATGAGATATCCAAAGCCTTGTTTGAATGCAAGATGGCTGAGGGCAGCTCAGTGAGTCAGCACGTACTTAGATTGTCTGGATACGCGCAAAGGTTGGATGCGCTAGGTTTTCCAATCTCCCAAGAGTTGGGCACTGATCTTGTTCTTGCTTCCCTCCCTCCGAGCTATAGTAGCTTCATCATGAACTACAACATGAATGGGATGGAAAGGAGTATGGGTGAATTATTCACTATGCTTAAAACTGCTGAGAGTGGAATCCAGAAGGACGCCAATCATGTGATGATGGTGAATAAAACAACCAACTTCAAGAAGAAGGGCAAGTCTAAGAAAAAGGGCAAATCCAAGGGTGCTAGTATGACTGACACGCCTAAGAAGTCCAAGACTGGCGCCACTTCTGATGTTGAGTGCTTCTTCTGTAAAGAGAAGGGACACTGGAAGAGGAACTGCAAGAAATATCTGGCAGAAAAGAAGAAGTCTGGAAAGTCCAGCTCAGGTATGAGTGTCATACATGTTATTGATGTATTCCTTGCTGGTCCGCAATGTAATTCTTGGGTATTGGATACCGGATCGGTTGCTCATATTTGCAACTCGATGCAGGAACTACAGAGGCCTAAGCGACTGGCAAAGGATGAGGTGACGATGCGCGTCGGGAACGGAGTAAAAGTTGCTGTGCTCGCCGTCGGTGTCCTACCTCTACATTTATCTTCAGGATTTATATTAGAGCTTAGTAATTGTTACTATGTTCCGGCCTTGAGCAAAAACATTATTTCTGGATCATGTTTGTTGCAAGACGGTTATTCGTTTAAGTCTGAGAACAATGGTTGTTCGATTTATATGGATAATATGTTTTATGGCCATGCTCCCGTTGTGAATGGGTTATTTATATGAATCTTGATGGTAATACACACATCCATAACACTGACGCTAAACGTCGCAAGATAATCGATTCGAATTCCACTTATTTGTGGCACTGCCGTTTGGGTCATATTGGAAAGAAGCGCATGAAGAAACTCCATTGTGATGGACTTTTGGAGTCATTTGATTATGAATCATTTGACACTTGCGAGCCTTGTCTAATGGGTAAAATGACTAAAACGCCGTTCACAGGCCACGTAGAACGGGCGACTGACTTATTGGAGATCATACATACGGATGTATGTGGTCCAATGAGTATAGCTGCACGCGGTGGATTCCTCTACTTCATTACCTTCACGGATGATTTGAGTAGATATGGGTATATCTATTTGATGAGACATAAGTCTGAAACCTTTGAAAAGTTCAAAGAATTTCAGCATGAAGTAGAAAATCATCGTAACAAGAAAATCAAGTTTCTGCGATCAGATCGCGGAGGGGAGTATTTGAGTTACGAGTTTAGCGAACATCTGAAGAGCTGCGGAATTGTTTCACAGCTTACGCCTCCCGGAACGCCACAGAGGAATGGAGTGTCCGAGAGACGTAATCGAACCTTGTTGGACATGGTAAGATCGATGATGTCATTAACTGAACTGCCAATGTCTTTTTGGGGTTATGCTTTAGAGACTGCCGTTTTTACACTAAATAGAGCACCATCTAAATCCGTTGAAACGACACCATATGAGATATGGCATGGGAAGAAACCCAACTTGTCTTTTCTTAAAATTTGGGGATGCGATGCATATGTAAAGCGTTTACAACCAAATAAGCTCGATCCCAAATCGGATAAATGCTTCTTTGTTGGTTATCCCAAAGGAACTTTTGGGTATTCCTTCTATCACCGCGCCGAAGGCAGAGTGTTTGTCGCAAAGAACGGTGTGTTTCTCGAGAAAGAGTTTCTTGCGAAAGGGGTGAGTGGGAGGATAGTGCAACTCGACGAGATTGGTGAATCTTCGTCATTAGGTCAAAGTGATGCAACGCCAGAAGTGGTTCCGGAGTTTCCCACAATGACTGATACGGAAGCCCCTACATGTGATGTAGAGACTTCAGTCGAGCCAGCAGCTGAACCACGAAGGTCTGGTAGGATTCGCACGAAACCACAGTGGTTTTCGGACGAGGTATTGTTGTTAGACAACGATGAGCCTGCGACCTATACGGAAGCAATGATGGGCCCTGACTCCGTTAAATGGCTAGACGCCATGAAATCCGAGATAGAATCCATGTACGAGAACCAAGTTTGGAGCTTGGTGGACCCTCCTGAAGGCGTGAGGCCTATCGAATGTAAATGGATCTATAAAAAGAAAACAGACGCGGATGGGAATGTATACATCTATAAAGCTCGACTTGTCGCAAAGGGTTTCCGACAAGTTCAAGGAGTTGACTACGACGAGACATTCTCTCCCGTAGCGATGCTTAAGTCTGTTCGGATTCTTCTAGCGATTGCTGCATATTTCGATTACGAGATATGGCAAATGGATGTCAAAACAGCGTTCCTGAATGGGAAGCTAACCGAGGACGTGTATATGATACAGCCCGAGGGTTTTGTCAATCCAAAGGATGCTGGAAAGGTATGCAAACTTCAGAGATCCATCTATGGACTGAAGCAAGCATCACGGAGTTGGAATCTTCGCTTTGATGAAGTGGTCAAAGGGTTTGGCTTCATCAGGAACTGCGAAGAGGCTTGTGTTTACAAGAAAGTAAGTGGGAGCGCAATAGCATTTCTAATACTCTATGTGGATGACATATTGTTGATTGGGAATGATGTATCTTTTCTTGACAATATTAAGACTTCGTTGAAAAATAGTTTTTCAATGAAAGATTTAGGCGAGGCAGCATACATATTAGGTATAAAGATCTATAGAGATAGATCAAAGCGCCTAATAGGGCTAAGCCAGAGTACATATATAGATAAAGTACTGAAGAGGTTCAGTATGGAAAACGCCAAGAAGGGGTTCTTGCCGATGTCGCATGGGAAAAGTTTGAGCAAGAATCAGTGTCCTTCGACAACTGATGAGCGAGAACGCATGAGTAAGATTTCATACGCATCCGCGATTGGGTCAATCATGTACGCCATGATATGTACACGACCAGATGTGTCCTATGCTCTAAGTGTTACGAGCAGATACCAGAGTGATCCAGGTCATGATCATTGGACAGCAGTGAAGAATATCCTAAAGTACCTGAAGAGGACTAAGGATATGTTTCTCGTATACGGTGGTGACGAAGAGCTCGTTGTAAAGGGTTACACCGACGCCAGCTTTGTCACAGATCCGGACGATTTTCGATCTCAATCAGGCTTAGTGTATACACTGAACGGTGGCGCAGTGAGCTGGAAGAGTTCCAAGCAGGACACTGTGGCGGATTCTACAACGGAGGCTGAGTATATCGCCGCTTCAGAAGCGGCAAAGGAGGGCGTTTGGATTAAGAAGTTCGTCACCGAGCTTGGTGTGGTTCCGAGCGCGCTGGATCCTATGGAGCTCTATTGTGACAATAGTGGCGCCATAGCTCAGGCCAAGGAGCCAAGGTCCCACCAGAAGTCCAAACATATACAACGCCGATTCCACATCATTCGTGAATTGGTGGAGCGTGGAGACGTAAAGATATGCAAAATACACACGGATCTGAATGTGTCAGATCCGCTGACGAAGCCTCTACCACAAGCAAACCATGAGCAACACCGGAATGCCATAGGTGTTAGGAGCTTAAGCATTGGCTAGATTATTGACTCTAGTACAAGTGGGAGACTGTTGGAAATATGCCCTAGAGGCAATAATAAAGTTGTTATTATTCTATTTTCATGTTCATGATTAAGTTTATGTTCTATGCTAAAATTGCATTGGTTCTTGAATATGAGATTCAGAGGAAAACCTAATTGCATGTGTGGAATAATAAACACCATTCAGATCCCTAGTCAGGCCTCTGGACTAGCTCATGTATTGTTGATGATCTTGTTTTCCTGATCATGGGCATTGTTAATGTAACAAGGATGCCGGCAATAATGGGAACACATTGTTAGGGTAACAATGGTGTTGGATAGACCCCTTATGAGATACTGCGAGATCACTTCGTCAATATGTTGTCAGTATCTTCTCATGATGTGTTAACGTTTACTTGCGTCCTTAGACCATGAGAATATCATAGACCCGGATACCGGATGGTTGCTTTGGGGTCATCAAACGTTACGCCGTAACTGGGTAATTATAAAGGTGACTTCCAGGTACACCAGAAAGTATATCGTGGTTCTAGATATGTCAAGACTGGGATTTGCCCATCCGGCGATGGAGAGATACACTCTGGGCCCACTCGGTATTACGGTGTCCAGCATCGCCTGGCCAGGTATTGTGACTAAAAGGTTAGTCACGGGGATACCGGAATACGGAAACGAGAAAAGAGTACAAACCGGTAACGAGGATAACTAGGTATGGTGATCAAGGAGTTGATCACAGGGATACCGTCAAAGTCTCGCCTCGGGTTGTGTAATGTATCGTGAGGCAAAAGGAATTGTATGCGACAATACAAGGTTTGCTCGATAAAGATCTTCGATGATATGTGGGAGTCGTTATGGGTGTCCAGATCCCGCTGACGATTATTGACCGGAATATATTCCGGACATGTCCACATATACTCGAACCTATAGGGTCACACGCTTAACGTTTTAGCGACATTTAGGAATGCTACGATTTATGGAGAACGAGAGAGAAGGGTTCCGAAAGTGTTTCGGATGATCTCGAAAGTGTTCCGGGAGGTCCCGGATGGTTCCGGTGATGTCCGGAAGTGTTCCGGAAAGTATTGGAAGGTTCTAGAAGGTTCTGGAAGGTTCTAGAAGGTTCTAGAAATTCTTGAAGGTTCTAGAAATTCTAGAAGGTTCTGGAAGGTTCTAGAAATTCTAGAAGGTTCTAGTGGAGTTGGACTCCAACTCCAACAGGGTGTCCCTGCTGGAGTAGGACTCCACCTGCCTAGGGAGAGCTGCCCCAACCCCTATAAATAGAGGGGCAGGGCACCTCAAAGGGTATCCCAAGCAGCCCCAGAGGCAGCCCTAGTCCCTTGGACTAAACCCTAGGCCGGCCATCTCTAGATTGGCCACAGCCTTCTTTTTCTCTCTCTTCTAGATTGGATCTAGTACAGCTGCCGGCGCGCTGCTGCTTCTCCTTCTCGTAGATCCCCGCTGTTCTTGTGTGCTGGTCCACACATTACCGCGGTATCGCTGATCCAGTACGCGTGGATACCTCGGAGACGTCGTATACTTCGGCGTTTGATCGGGCGAACTATTCACGAGGAGATCGCTCTCGCGGCTGGGAGGTATAACCTAGCTGCGGGAGTCTGCGGACTTCATCGACATCGGTCAACTTTTCCGCTGCATTGACGTGATCGTCGAAGGTATGATATCGTTACCTACACCTCGATAGTGTTTCTTGGTTTGGTTCGTGCGCGAAAAATTTTGTTTTGCGTAGCGCGTTCCCCAACAGTTTCATCTACATGTTAGGTACAGAGGGTATATAAGGTTGGAAATATTCCTAAGATCCTTTAGGGTACTCTGAAACCATTTTCAAATTGATTTCATATTTCAAATATTAGCAAAGTCCATTCAAATATGGGTTCTCCTCTATTCCTATTAAAATAAAGTTGAACTTTGAAATTGTGTTTGAACAGAAAGGTGGGGAATATTTTTGTGATTCCAGAACCGGTTTGGGTTTTTAGAAAACCAATCAAAATCGGCGGTGAGGATAGTGGAAAAATCTAGCAAGGAAAGAGGATCACTGAGGGTTGAAAAAGAAGAGGGGAAAAGTTCAATGGTCATCGTGAAGGCTTCTGGAGGAGAGGAAGAAGTGAGATGTGCATGGTGTAGCTCCAATTGCTCCCATGGCTGAGGTAGATTCCCTTTGTCGTCTAGATGTCAGAGGAGAGTTGGTTATGGGGGTTGCTCGGGGAGGCTCTGGAGGTGGAAGGGAGAGTGTGGTGGAGTTGAGTGAGCTTGGGGTCTGCTTATATAGGCGAGCGTGCGAGGGAAAGGGCAACGTGGACATTGGAGCTGGTTGAGCGTGCGGCGAGGGGGTCCCGTGAGGAGTTGAGGTGGTGGCGCACGATGGAGGAGATGAGGGGAGACCCCGGCGTGCTTTGACTCGACGGGATTGCAGCTAAATAGAAGGGACACAGAGATGCTACCTATGCACACATGCACACATTGGCATGGGTGCTGCCCTGGCGTGCTCGGTCACATCCCTATAGATGCACTTGTGTCATGGGACAAAGGATAAGGAGGAGAGGTAGCTTGGCAAGGTTGGGGTAGAATGACAGAGAAAAAGTGAGGAGGAGAAGGGATGCTACTCATGGCCAGCTAAGGTTTGGGGTGACAGCGAGCAAAAGGGACTTTTGCAAAAGTGACCAGTGATGTGGATAAGATGCTGAGGTGGAGAGGAGTCTCTGGAAATTTTATGAAATTTTTCCAAAGAGCTAAGCACATGATTTCATGTAGAAGAAGATTTAGGGCAGAACTGCTCGATGGAGGTTTCTCAAATTTTTTGAATTCAAGTTGATGTACATTTTGCATATCTGAGATCCTGGAGATGTTTGGGATGTTTTGGAACTTTCTAGGAATTTTTTGATGTTTATTTCTGGGGTTGTAGTTCAAGGGTCAAAACCGCCCCCAAATTTTTATATAAATTTGGTTTGAAATTTTTGTATTGGACTTCCTTATATTATTTTATATTTGGTTGAATATTGATTTTATACAATTTCTAGAATTTTCTTAGAATTTTTGCAGGTAGGAAAACACATGAGATCATAGGAATGGTGTTTCAGCTTGAGTGTGGCTCCCCATATATGACATGTGGGTCCTAGGGGGTGGATGATATATTGGTTTCATACAGGTATGACCATGTATAGATTCTTAGGGTTTGTGCTTTTTGGATGAGAGGAAGATTCTTATGTCTTTCTTTGGAGAGGTGTGGGTGGTCATGCCATGAAGATCATTTTAGGGTTTGAGCACATGCATATATATATATGTGTGTGTGTGTGTGTGATTTCACGTGTTAGCATATGTCATGAAATGATGCCAAGAGAGGCATAAGATCCAAATGCAGTGAAGAGATAAAAGAGCTTATCGAGGTTTGATAGGTCTAAGACATGCTTTGCTTGATGATAACACCTAGGGCATTACACCTTCGGATCATACACCTTTGCCCATGAATATGGTGGCGGCCACCGATAATACAAAACAGTCGCTTTTCAAATTTGATTTAGGTTGGCTCCTACAGGAGGGTTTTAAAGAATTGGTGGCGAAGATGTGGAGTGTGGAGCAACGGGGTAATGCGACTCCCCAACGATGGTAGAATAAGATTAGACGTTTAAGACAGTTTCTCAAGGGTTGGGAAAATTAAACAAACGAGTGAAGCTCATAGATGGGAGAAAAAAATATTTATTATCCATCATTGATGATTTGGATAAAGCATCTGAACATCGAGTTCTTTTGGCCGTCGAGCTTCGGATGAAAAAATCTGCTCATGAGCGGTTGTCAGTGTTACTACGAGAGGAAGAATTAAAGTTGTTTCAACATGCTAAAGTGAAGCATTTGTTGGATAGAGATAATAATACACGATGTTTCCATTTGATTGTGAATGGAAAACATCAAAAAAATATTTCAAATTGAACAAGAGAAGGGTCTCATAAATGATGACATACAAATCCGTCGGCATATTACTGATTATTACAAAAAACTGTTTGGGCCACCAGTGCATGGATTTATCTTTGTCATGGAGGAGAGGTGCGATAACATTTCTCAAGTATCGACATTAGAGAACACAAGTCTCGCGGAGGAGTTCTCGGAGGAGGAAGTGAGGAAAGTAGTGTTTCAAATGGAAAAGCAACAAATCGCCGGGCCGAACAGGTTCCCAACTGAATTTTAAAAAGTTTTTTGGCATGTCATTAAGGATGATCTCATGGAGTTATTTCTAGTATTCGATACTGGTGGGTTACAGCTGCATAATTTGAATTTTGGTGTGCTCACCCTATTGCCTAAACATATTAATGCTTATTAATCAGATCTAGCAATATATGCCAATCTGTTTACTTAATGTTGTCGAAAATATGACCTAGAGGCAATAATAAAGTTGTTATTATTCTATTTTCACGATCATGATTAAGTTTATGTTCTATGCTAGAATTGCATTGGTTCCTGAATATGAGATTCGGAGGGAAACCCAATTGCATGTGTGGAATAATAAAACACCAAACAGATCCCTAGTCAGGCCTCTAGACTAGCTCATGTATTGTTGATGGTCTTGTTTTTCTGATCATGGGCATTGTTAATGTAACAAGGATGCCGGCAATAATGGGAGCACATTGTTAGGATAACAATGGTGTTGGATAGACCCCCTTATGAGATGTTGCGAGATCACGTTGTCAATATATTATCAGTATCTTCTCATAATGTGTTAACATTTACTTGCGTCCTTAGACCATGAGAATATCGTAAACCCGGATACCAGATGGTTGCATTGGGGTCATCAAATGTTACTCCGTAACTGGGTAATTATAAAGGTGACTTTCGGGTACACCGGAAAGTTTGCCGTGGTTCCAAATATGTCAAGACTGGGATTTGCCCCTCTTTCGCTCCGCCTCTATCCGAAGCACCCTTGCCGGAGTTCTCCCCTCGCCGCCCCGAGCCTACCCGGTCGCCGTCCTAGCACCCACCCGAAGCACCCCGCCTCGCCGGATCCCGGGCTCCCCGCCACCTTGGAGCCTCCCGACCGCCGCTCCTCCCCATTGCCGCCCTCCGCCGCCCCAGTAAGCCTTGGCCGCCGCCCTTCGCGCCGCTTGCCGCCGGCACCGGCCAGGTGCCGAGCCACTGCGCCAAGCCAGGTCCCGGCCAGCATGATTAAAGAGCCTTAATGGCTCTATTAATCGGCTGCTAGGACATAATGATGTCCTAATTAACTGTTAACAGTTAATGAAGTGTAATTAATACGCTTGATTAATGCTCAGACACATTAATGATTCCATTAAATGTTAATCACCGCATTAAACACTAATCTGACACAGTAATAAGCATATTTAATAACTAAACAGTGTAATTAGTGAGCTGTTTAAATTACGTTTGAATGACCAGTGGACCCCGTATGTAAGGAATAAAAGTAAAGAATAAAAGAATAAGTGAAAATCAATGACATGTGGGTCCCAGCTGTAAGAAATAAAAATAAAGATAAAAGAAAATAGATGTATATGACAGATGGGCCCCACATGTAAGAATTTAAAGAAAAAGATTGAATAAAAAGGAAAAATGTGACAAGTGGGCCCCACTTGTCAATGACTCAGTCAAACCTGGTCAAAATTGACCAGTAGGGCCCACATGTCAGTCTCTATTGTATTTGAATTAATTGAAACATTAATTTTACTGAGAAAAATACAACAAAGGGTGAAAAATGGTTTAAATCTTGTAAAATTCATAGAAAATCCATTTTAATCAGAAAAATGCAAATAATATATCAAAATGTTCAGAAAAGAAGATCTATTCAAAAACATCATTTTCATCCATGTTTGCATGCTAGGAAAAGCACAATTTGCTAAAAACTCAAATTAGGGTTTTCGATTAGTCGGAGGATTTTCGGATCGCGATATTTCATGCGTCCGGACTCCGATTAAACTGATTCCACTTGCATTAGTTGTTATGTTGCACCCTCTAGGCCATGGCATACATTGCATCTCATGCCAACGTTCCGCATTTAGATATTTACTGTTATGCCCTTTTCGTTTCCGGTGTTTTCGTTCTTCCTCGTTAGAACCGGAGAATCCAGAAGAGAGCCACCTCGATCACGAGCAGGGTCTCGTTGCAAAGCAACCAGGCAAGCAGCCCCTTTGGTCACATTGCAAAACTCCTACTATTTGCAAAGTATTAGTTGTTTTTAAATTCATTATCACATGCGTTCAAATTCTATTTTTCCGCTAAGCAAAACCCTAGTCCGGTGTGTAAAACTCACCTTGTCGCTTAAACAACTCCACCACCATCCCAACCTATCTAGAGTAGAATAGTGTATACTGTTCTAATGCTACTATGCTAATGATGGTTAGACATGCTTAGACATGTATAGGTCGTAATTCCTGGGATAGCAGATGAATCAACACCGTGGACGGGTTACGTGGTAGGTGGGTGTTCACCGGGGATTAACTAATAACCTGCTTAATCATATCTGGGTTAGACGAGAGGCCATGGCTGGGAGCATGGTGGGTTGTCTCGTTTTCCCGCAAGCACCGGTTCCCGACGTACATTGACCCAAGATTTGCGTACTTCTACACGGGTGGATTATGGGGCCACCCACGACTCACTAATTTGCTTAGACTTAGTGTATGAGCTGCATTAGTTCGCCGTTTCCATTTGCCGTGTGCGTGAAAAAGGAATGTGGTGTGGTATCTCATATAAGGGTGGGGTGGACACACGGTCTGAGAGGCCGGGGATGTACCTCGATTCACAACGTATGGGACCGTGTCGTAGTCATGGCCGGACTGATGCACATGGACTAGCCCGTACGGGTGGCTCATACCTAGGTCGACAGCATTGTAACGGTCGTGTTCGATCACCCTCTGCTAGCACACCTCGTGAAGTGTGTACTTAGTAGCATTAAGAGTCGATCGATACGTGTAGGTAAAGATGTACACCCCTGCAGGGTTTGAACTATTTGAACAGCCGTGTCCACGGTTATGGACAACTTGGTGATTACCTGCGTCGAATTAGACAACTACAACAAACTCTAAAACTTGCCAACCTTAAGGTGTGGTGTTAGCGATTGCTTCCTCCCAGGGTGGTCGAGGAAGAATCGGGGGATTTTCAGGTGTGGTGATCTGCAGTAAGGAATGCTCGCGAAGTGTTCAACTCGTCTTCTTTTGAAAGTGCTCTGGTAGTCGGTTTTTCATCTACTTACTTGTATTGACAAAGGTAAACCTTGCTTTCCGCAAAATAGTCCGCAATTACCCTTTTATTGATACTTGGCACGTCTATTACTAATTTCCGCACTGTAAGTCTTGCTGAGTACAATTTTGTACTCACCCTGCTATTGTTGATATTTTTGTTACAGAGGAAACTACCCCTCCTGAGGGTGGTTTCTATGTAGAGATTGACACCGACGACGCCTAGTCGCTGGGAATCCCAGGTAGTGATCCTGCCCTGGGGTTGGCAGCTTGGTTTGTTTCGCTGCCACTTTTGGCCTCACCGTTTTGGCTTCGTAGCCGTTAATACTCTTCCGCTGTGTATTTGGATCTTCGGATCCTTATGTGAATATATGTTTGTTAAGTTTCAAACTTATACTATTGCAGCTTCGGTCGTAGAGTTACTGCTGTGAAATCTGGTTGTTTTCGCCTGCTCATGTGCCATGCGTGTATGTTGATGAAGCACATGTTGTGGGTAGAATTTCAGAGTTCCTATCATAGAGTTATTAGGTTTGATCACCCCTGTGAAGCGACTCTGCTACTGAGAGATTGGGAACTATACCACCCTACTCCAGCCGAGCATTAATTTGCCGGGACGAGTTCGGGGTTGATGTTCCGGCTCAGTAAGAACAGAGTGAGGAGACCATATCACCCTACTTGATCCGTTCATTAGTTTGCCGGAGAAAGTTCGGGATTGATGTCTCGGGCTATTCGGAGCCATATCACTCCACTCCTCTTGGGATTGATCCCCAAGAGTTGAGGTCGGGGTTGACGTTTCGACTTAGCGGGTGGTTTTACTTAAGACTCTCTGTTATGAATTCTGGGGTTCGACAATACTGCGAGATCACGTTGTCAATATATTATCGGTATCTTCTCATAATGTGTTAACATTTACTTGCGTCCTTAGACCATGAGAATATCGTAAACCCGGATACCAGATGGTTGCATTGGGGTCATCAAATATTACTCCGTAACTAGGTAATTATAAAGGTGACTTTCGGGTACACCGGAAAGTATGCCGTGGTTCCAGATATGTCAAGACTGGAATTTGCCCCTCTGGCAATGGAGAGATACACTCTGGGCCCACTCGGTATTACGGTGTCCAGCATTGCCTGGCCAGGTATTGTGACTAAAGGGTTAGTCACGGGGATACCGGAATACGGAAATGAGAAAAGAGTACAAACCGGTAACGAGGATAACTAGGTATGGTGATCAAGGAGTTGATCACAGGGATACCGTCAAAGTCTCGCCTCGGGTTGTGTAACGTATCGTGAGGCAAAAGGAATTGTATGCGACAATACAAGGTTCGCTCGATAAAGATCTTCGATAATATGTGGGAGTCGTTATGGGTGACCAGATCCCACTGACGATTATTAGCCGGAAGGTGTTCCGGACATGTCCACATATGCTTGAACCTATAGGGTCACACGCTTAATGTTCAGTGACATTTAGGAATGCTACGATTTCATAGAGAACGAGAGAGAAGGGTTCCGAAAGTGTTTCGGAGGATCTCGGAAGTGTTCCGGGTGGTCCCGTAGTGTTCCGGTGATGTCCAGAAGTGGTTTGGAAGGTTCGGAAGGTTCTGGAAGGTTCTAGAAGGTTCAGAAGGTTCTGGAAGGTTCTAGAAAGTTCAGAAGCTTCTAGAAGGATCAGAAGGTTCTGGAGTTTTCCAGAACATTCCAGAAGACCTCTGCTGGTGGAGTTGGACTCCATCAGGGAGTCCCTAGTGGAGTTGGATTGCATCAGAGAGTCCCTAGCGGAGTCGAACTCCTCCTTCCCAGCCTAGCTGCCCCATCCCCTTTAAATAGAGGGGCAGGGCGCACCAGGGAGGCATCCCAAGCAGCCCTAGCCGCACCTCCCTAGCCGGCGCCCTCCCCCTCTAGTTGGCTGTGGCCTCTCCTTCCTCTCTCCTCTAGATTGGATCTAGTACAGGTGCTGGCGCGCTGCTGCTATTCTATCTCGTGGATTCACACTGCTCCTAGTGTGCTGGTCCACACATTGCCACGGTGTTGCTGATACGGTACGCGTGGATACCTTGGAGACGTCGTACACTTTGGCGTTCGATCGGGCGAATCTTCGCGAGGAGAACACTCTCGCGGCTGGGAGGTATAACCTAGCTTCGGGAGTCGGAGGACTTCATCGACATCATCAACTTCTCCACTGCGTTGATGTGATCGTCGAGGGTATGATATCGTTACCTACACCTCGATAGTGTTTCTTTGTTTGGTTCGTGCGCGGTAAAAATTTTGTTTTGCGTAGCACGTTGCCCAACAAATGTTAGTTTCAAAAAATTTACTAAGGTGGCTATGAATCGACTTATTCCTATTGCACAAATAGCTTTTCTGCTGGGAAGGAACATTTTGGAAGGGGTCGTTGTGTTTCATCAAATTATTCATGAAATATACCAAAAAAATTTAAGTGGGGTTGTGTTTAAGATAGACTTCGAGAAAGCTTACGATAAGGTCAAATAGACCTTTTTACAGCAAACGATGTGTGTGAAAGGGTTTTCTCCCTTATGGTGCTCCTGGATTAACAATTTACAGCGGGAGGGGGGAGGAGTGTGGGAATAAGGGTCAACGATGATATTGGAGCGTACTTTCAACTCGTAAGGGTCTTAGTAGGGAAACCCTACATCCGCGGTACTGTTTAATCTTGTGGTTGACATGTTAACTGTTTTAATAAATCGAGCTAAGGAGGTGGGCCTGATTAAAGGGGTTATTGTATACCTAGTCGATGGGGGCTTATCCATTATGCAATATGTGGATGATACAGTTCTATTTATGGAGCATGACATTGAGGATGTAAAAGACTTAAAATTGTTGCTGTGTGCATTCGAACAGCTGTCAGGTCTTAGAATCAATTTCCACAGGAGTGAGGTATTTTGTTTTGGTGAGGCGAGGGAGCATGAGGCAAGTTATACTCAAATATTTGGTTGTGGGATTGGAGCTTTGCCAGTTCGTTACCTGGGTATCCCTGTCCATTATCGAAAACTTTTGAATAGTGAATGGAGGGTTGTCGAGGAACGAGTTGAAAAGAAACTCGGCAGCTAGAAGGGGCAGAATCTTTCACTACTAGGAGGGCGGCTGGTCCTTTTAAATTCGGTTCTGAGTTCCTTGCCCACCTATGTAATGTCCTTTTTGAAGTACGTAAAGGGGTAATCTAAAAATTGGATTACTTTCTTCACGAATGTATTGGCAGAGTGATCAGCATAAGCGCAAATATAAATTGGCTCGGTGGGATGTCTTATCTCGGCCTAAGGACCAAGGGGCTTAGGTTTTCAAATTTTAGTCCCGCAGAATGTTTGTTTATTGAGCAAGTGGCTCTTTAAACTATTAAGTAAAGATGAGACATGGCAACAATTACTATGCAACAAGTTCTTACGGAACCAACCTTTAGGTCAAGTAATGTGTAAGCTGAGTGACTCCCATTTCTAGACTGAGTTAATGAAAGTCAAGCACCATTTCCGACGTTTTGGTGTCCAAAAGGTTCAAATGGGAGACAAACCAGATTCTGGGAGGATAAGTGGCTTGATAGTGTGCCTTTTTGTGATGGATATCCTCTCGTATAATATGGTATGATGGAGACATGCCACAGTAGCAGAAGTTCTAGGCTCGGTTCCGCTTAATATTTCTTTGCGTGGTCTTGTTGGCCCCAAGTTGACACAGTGGCATGATATTGTACAAAAGGTTGCCTCAATAAAGCTTTCTTCGGAACAGGATTCTTTCAGCTAGAGTCTGCATAGTTCGAGCATTTTTTGGTACAATCAATGTACAGAGCATTGGGTTACTTTATAGGTCCGCAGGCAAATGTTCATCTATGGAAGTCCAAAGTGCCTATGAAGATAAGGATCTTCTTCTCGTATTTACGTAAAGGGGTGGGTGGTACTCACTAAAAAAATCGTCATAAAGAAACTAGAATAGTAGCCAATTGTGTTGCTTATGTTCTTATAATGAATCAATTCAGCATTTGTTATGTTCTTATAATGAATCGATTCAGCATTTGTTTTTGATTGCCTCCTTGCTCAGTCTATCTGATGGTTGGTTCACCTGGTGTTGGGATGTGTTCCTCTGTCCAACGTCTCCCATTTGTTAGGAAGATGGTTGAATGGAATGGGGTGGGAAAAAAGGGATATTTGCTTGCTAGGCTGCAACTATTTGTTGGTCTATCTGACTCTATTGTAATAGCAATATTTTTAATAAAAAGAGAATTTCTAATCTGCTGTAGTTTATATATATGGTTACCCACTGGTTTCGTATGTGGTTGCTACTCCAACACTATCAGGTCTATGGGATATGTTTGGTGCGGTCTCATTTATGTTGAAGAAGGGAGTGCGAGATATGCTCCGTACTCATAAGTGCAGCTTAATCACAGGCTTTGCTTCAATTGTTTTTAAATCTTGGCTCGTGAAATGTTTATTTTTAGGTTGCGTGCGTGCTCTTTGAGTGTAGAGACCGAAGGTAACATTTTATTATTAAAAAAATATCTTGGTTAAGTGAAGTAAGGCTTAAGCAAGCTAAATGTAGTGGCAGTGGCTCAATTCGCGATGAGATGGAATCAACTGCTGCGGTCTCCACCATCGAGAGCCTCAGTTGTCGACATGATTTCCCAACGTCGATGCTGTTTACTAGAGGCTGCGCCTTATTTTTCCTCAAAATCTGTTGTTCTGACAGCTTCAAATTCACATCCCATAATTTTCTCTGTAATATCACATGGAATTCTTTAACTAGGACAAATAGTGTCTCTGGTTTTCATTACGAACTCGTCAAGAGTAGTACCCATGTACTTACCGTATGAAATCCCACAGAAGCCTTGGTGTTATAGTGCTGCCAATGTCACCTCGACTGATGCAAATGTAATTCTCTAGATCTTTTACAAGTTGCTTAATCAATCATTTTTCCTTATTGCTCAGTCAATCATTGTACCTTTATCTTCGCTCCTTCTATTACTAATTCACAGCCACTAGTCATCATAATGAAGGCCTCAAGGGTGCAAAGTGGGTGTGCATACTCTGAAAGTGGTGGATTTAGTCATCGATGGAAGGACGTTCGTTACAATCAAGTACACCCCATTGGCCATTCCAAAAGCGGACAGTCTTAGAAAGTAGGTATAACCACCCATGATTCTTCGTTCCGGTCAAGCAACTGAGGTACTACTACTAGTAGTAATGCAGTACTTGTAGTAGTAGTACAACTGCACGAATTTTTCTAGTTGGTACATGCCGGTATGGCAAAGATGGGGAATACGTAGTCCAAACTCCAAACGGCTTCTTTTGCACCAACCGATCGATTCATGGGAAGGCCATGTCAGAAGAAAGTTCCAGAGACACAATCATCTCTAGATTCTTGTATTAGTGTACAGAAATCATTTTCTGGACACCCAACATGCACTGCACGTCCTGTGCAGACTGAGCCAAAATCACTCGACGAAACAAATTTCACGTATATCGAATTCGTCTGCATCTTGATTTGCAGTGACCCAATAGGAAATGCAATTTTCAGTAAACTGCTATTAACATCTTATAGATTGGACAATTTTGTCACTAGTGTTGATGCGTAAAATTTGTGAAGTGACACTAACATATTCCAGCTCCAATTTGGCAAATTTTATGAGAAACTGAAACTTCCGGTTTTTCAAGCTCCACTTCTTTTGTTCAGTGATCCAGGAGCACATTAGATGCACTAGCATTTTTAAGATGTACTGGTGTACTAGGTCTCAAATTCACCATTCAAAAAAAATTATGAAAAATCTTTAAATGTTTTTATCAACATTCATAAAACGTATATCTATCATGTTACAAAATTTTAAATCCAAATTTGATCAGCTTGAGAAACAAAAAATGACAAATCAGTGGGGTACTGTTCACTTTAGATTTAAATTTGGTACTATTCGAATTGAATTTGTCATTTTTATTTCTTGGTCTGTGGATGAAATTTTGATTTTAATTTTGTGGCATGATAAATGCATATTATTTCTATCCACAAGTTTAAAAAAAAATTAAAATATTTTTAAATGACCTACTGCATTAATAACATCAAAAGTTGCCGGTGCATCCGATATGGCCCCAATGACCCAAGCATAGGACGAATAGTATATGTGAGAAAACAATTCTCAAAGACCCACAATGACGCATAGAAGATCTTTCCGCATAAACGTAAACTCACTACCTCAGGAGACATCAGCATTGACGGGTGCAAAATGACAATCGCTCACGGGTTTTGAGCCGTCAGTAACATAATGTCAGTGGAAGTTCTACTTTCATTGACGGGCGGAGGGCCCGTCAGAAAAAGTGTATTTTTCACTGACGGGTGTATCTCGCCAGTCAGTGAAGAGCCTACCAATGCTGCCCGGGTGGCAGCCTGAGGGGACTTTCACTGACGGGTGATAAATACCCGCCCGTCAGCGTTATATGCTTCCACTGACGGCTGCATGGAAGTTGCCCGTCAGTGAAACTATTTTTATACTTTTTTTTAAAATAGACAATATGAAGCAATTAGTATTCATATCTGAATATAGCAATTAGTATTCAAATCTGAATATAGCAATTACTATCACAAATATTAAGCATACATAGCAATTAATATCACAAATATTAAGTTCATTCAAGCTAATTTACAACGAATTAAAATAATAAATAAATGAATTTAACAATGTTTATTCTCACTAGCCCTACTCTACGTCTATGACGCTTGGCTAGGACTTCCAGCGTGGCGGTAAGCAGGTAATTGGAGTCTCGCGTAGAAATCACCGCTTGGCCGAATGACTTCGTTATTAATAACGTACGCGAAGGTTTTCTGGATGCGGGCAAAGTCCTTCCTCCAGTCGTACTTATCGTCGGCCAGGTCGTGTATGAAATTATTGAATTGATCCTGGCTCCATTGCAGGTTGTGGGATATGACGAACGCGTCTATGCGAGCGCAGACGTAGTACCCACGGGTCAAGCTACCTTTCGGCGTTGCCTGTAAGGAAAGTTGAATTTGTGGATCAGCTTCTTGCTCTTGCTTTCTGCTCCTCCCCCTCGCAAGTTGTATTCCTAAAAGGCGACTTCCAGAACTTCCTTAATTCCTAAGAAGTCCCGGTTGGCACTTCTTTGGGAATCAAAATAGTATATCATTCTGGAAGGCTTGTGGATAACAATGAGGATCCAATGGTCGCTGCGTAAAAGGTAACGAATGAATATAAACAGACGGGGATACCTACTTAAAAAAGTAAACTAGGGACGGTTGTAAGTAACTTACAGGGGGTTGTAGGGCATGAGTACGTAGTCCTTGTCCTTATGGTATATCAATGACTCAGTGAGGAAATTTATTAGGACCGGCTTCGCTTCTCGTACATAGTAGTCGTTCATGACGAGCGGATCAATTATTCCAAAAGCGCAGTTGGGCAGACGCCTACTCTCTTGGGCTTGGTGAAGCGCCCACAGCCTGACGAGCATGGTGTCGAGCCAGAAGAGGTTGAACAAATTAAAGATATCTTCAAAATTGATGTCGAAGGTGTCATGCTGTCTGTCCAGAAGAAACCGTAATCTTTTGGCACCTCGACCTTAAAATGTAGCTCATAATCATCTCAATTCCGTGACCTCATCATGATTGTGTCATGGAGAAGTTTCATCTGTGCAGGCAACCTCTGCACCTCATCATCTGGGAGCAAGGGCTCACCTGCCTCGTACACTAGTCGTCGAGGCTTCTTCATAGTTTCGGCAGATGTCTGGAAGGATAAGGCATTTTTCTTGCTCTCCTTGCTTGCCTCCTTCGCAGCGGTGCCGCCCCATTTGTGTGCCCTTTCCTTTTCCTCTCCGGCTCTCGAGAGGAGACCCTCTTGCCTCCCGTCAATGCTTCGCCCACTGCGGCATTGAGCGTGCTTGGAGATAAGATCGTCTTTCCTGCTGCCTTCGGGTCATGGTGATGCTTGGAGCACCTTTCACGGGGCAGCGAGTCCGTCTTGGGTTGCTCTTCCTCCTGGGACAGAAGGATCGTCGTGTGGTGCTGCCTGGCAAGATCGTCGTCCTGATCATCGAACGAAACCAGCGTACTGCACAGGCTGAGCGGAGACGGGCCGGCTCCGGTTGATGGAGAGGGGATGGTTGACGTACTAGGAGAGGACACCCCGGGGATAGTTATCTGGCTCTTCGGCCACAGGATGTAGTACCCCTTGCAGTCTCCTAGCTTCGTGATATCCTCTTCAGGAGCGACAGGGACTGCGACATCACTGAACTTGGTGACGACGCGGTCCACCTGCACCCTCGCCATGTGGGAAGGTATAGCAACGTTGTGGCATGTCGCGCCCCCTACTGTTGGGAATACTAAGCCATGTACAACCGTCTTCTTCACGCCAGGCAAAGGGATAGTGAGGTGGCATTTTGTGGGGCCCTGGATAATAAAGGTACCCACTGTTATCCTCACTATGCTGTGAATTAGAGCCCTCATACAAGTGATTCATGGTGGCGAGGAAGCTTACAGCAATGTCTTCGACGGGACTTGGCGACTCGGGGGCGACGTCGGAGGCCTCCGAGTCGCACTATGCTGTGAATTAGAGCCCTCATACAAGTGATTCATAGTGGCGAGGAAGCTTACAGCAATGTCTTCGACGGGACTTGGCGACTCGGGGGGCGACGTCGGAGGCTGAGGCGCAGCTACTCCATCCAGTAGGATAGAAGCCCTGATGTCCACGAGGATGCACAGGTGGACGAGATGCATCGCGGGCGTCGTAGCCTCTGGACTCTCAATATTCTTGTGCCGCCAGCTTGCCAACCTCCTGGGCTGCCCTTATCATATCTTGCAGAAGAGATGTTTGCCTTTCTCTCCTCCTCTGGCGGGCAGCCTCGCGGTCTTGCGGAAGACTTCGTCCCATATAGCCCCGCTCCTGATCCCTCGGACACGCCCTGTGTTCTCCCTCTTTCCTAGAGCCTTCGAGAGATGGTCTTCCCACCTCTCACTCTGGACGGAGTCCTGGGAGCTCACAGGCTGCTGGGACAGCTGCCTCTGCAAGGGAAACGGCACAAGGTACGGGCCGTTAGCGTAATGGAAGCATAATAGTATATTTCAAGAAGATATTACGTTTAGATTATACTAAACGTTCAGACAACGCCTGAAGCTCGGGGTCAGTAATAATTGGTGACCCAGTAGCTGGGTCAGAAACTGTGTGTGCCCTCATCCAAATCTGGGCGCGTTCCTGCTTGATATTGGCAAAAGGAACCAATTTGCCAGCCGCTATCAGCGCGGCGTCCTCTTTGGCCCATACCGGTCTCTTTCCTGGAACACCTCGGCTGCCAAGGTGGTGGGGGGATTTGTTCTTCGCATGTAGCTCCTTCCCCCGGTGACTCTTCTCCTTGAATGCGTCACTCTTCTTGTCGGCAATGAACTCCTCCCAGTGTTCGAGTTCTATCTTCGGCCATTTAGTTTTAACTACAGTTTCGAAATCGACGTCTAGCAACTTCGCTGCTTCATATCGCCATGTCCTTAGTGCAGCACACATGATGCTGTCGGCTTTCCTCCACACTCTTTTCTTGTCAACCTCTGGGATAGTGTACTTATCCCACAGCTTGTCGAATAGGACCTTTTTCTGGGCGTCGGTCATTTCCTTGAAGTCCCGGCATGTGATCCTGACATGCTCACAGACAATGCACCCGCAGGTGTTGCGTACGACCTCGCAGCCTTCTCAGGACTTGCAGGAACACCTGTTACGCTGACTCGAGTGACCACGAATGTCTCGTTCGTCAGTTGGTTCCCTCCTCTAGGGTTGTACCATCTCTTTGGCTTCGATGGTGCTGACGACGGCTCCTGCGCCCCCTGTTCTTCCGATCCCGACTCGCTAGACCGAGAATCGTCAGACGAGCCAGATGCACTCTCTTCATCTCGCGCCGTGGGAGGTGCAAGTGCTGAAGGTACATTCTCCGGCTCGATGGCAGGTCTACTGGCCGGCTCGGGGGCTGTTTGATCGGTTAGGGGCGGGGCGTCAATAGAGGCCACCACGTCTAGGGGCGCCGCCATGTCATCATCTACACGGGCTAGTTCCCGGGTTGGCGACGAGTCCATTTCCGATATATTAAGAAACTTAAAAAACGAAAACCATGTATCAGAACAAGTAACTAAAAATGACCGATAAATTAGTACATATGATATGTTAGTGCTTTCAGGAAAGAAAAAACAAACACATCTGGAGTTACAACACACCCTAAAATAATGTACCATGTCTACAGCAGATCTTTACAAGCTAAAGAGAAACAACATGCAAACATTCATTTGATTAGAAAGATTTCATCACAACTACTTTTGATCTCTAACTAGCAAACTGTTCTAGCATTCGCATTTGCAGCACCTGGTATCATAGTCAACATCCGCGAGCCCTACACAGCACGAGGCATAACAAAGACAAGGACGGAAGCATAGCGTGGAGTGCTCAGAACATAATCTTGGTACCAAAATAGTGAATATTTCCTGAAAAATTATGCAGATGCATTGTATTCTAAATCTATAAAGCTTTGGATGATTGACATATTGTACCATCCGAAGGGAGTAGGTAACACTGAGGCTCCAAGCATGTAGTTCCTTGCTTTTGCTAAACTCGGGCTACACATTTAAGCTTATGCTAATTACTAGCTGTACTTGAAGAATATGCGATTTTCAACATAAGTAGTTCCCAAAATGCACCAACAACCATTGATCATGGATACAAGACATTATCATCCTGTGCAGATCCCTCGGATAATGTGATAATTGCAAGCGGAAAACTAAATTACAGGCCATAAGGCTACCAAGTCGATAAGAACATCCCCTTGGACTAGGCATTTGAGGATTCCTGTGAATTAGTAGCTGTGAATTGGCATATCCCCTGTGCATTTTCCCAATTCAATTCATGTGCAAATAACCATACATAGCTATATAACAATTCAAGATTCCATCCAAAACCCCCATGGAAAGAACGATGGTTCCCTACTGAAAAACCAAAAATGAACCTAGAGCACGAACAATATATGCGCAGAATCTACAGGAATGAACGAACTAACGAAGCAAAGGCAGTTTAGAGGAAACTTGATGTGCATAATGAATGGGAAGAGGAACGGGAGCTTACCGGGGGAGAACGTCGACGAGAGGAGAGGATGGAGGTCGCCGGTGGCCGGAGAACTTCACCGCGGAGGAGATGATGGGTGGACGCGACGTCGCCGGTGGCCGGAGAGGCGAGCGTGGCGAGGAGGCTGACGGGCGCCGGTGCTAGGGCTCGGGCGGCGGCGCGGGGGCTTGGGCGCGGCGCGGGGGCTCGGGCCACGGCGCGGCAGCCTGGCGGCGGGGCTAGGGCACTGCTTCGCGGCTGGTTCGAATTGGAACATGCGAGAATGGGTGAAATTTCACAAAGTCCTGGTTGTATAGTCTTATAACATCACTGACGGTCATACGATCTACGCCCGTCAGTGGAACTCTAGTGCATTGATGCGTCATGTACTTCCACTGATGGGCGACAACAAGTTACCCATCAGTGAAAGAATTCCAGTGACAGGCGATAGTGAGTTACCCGTCAGTGGAAATGTACTTCCACTGACGGGCATCCGATATGGCCCGTCAGTGAAGAATCTTTAGGGTTTGAGAATGGCTGTTCTGGATTTCTGTTCCAGATGTTCTAGATGGCACTTCCGGATAGTACGTCTGTATGTATATATGCAGCTTTACTACAATATTCAGGTCAAAAGAGATATAGTATCAATATGGCGAGTCAACTATGTGTGTATAAATATATACATACATGCATACATATATACTATACACACACAACATGCATGTATACATAGTTTTAGTGGCCAGATACTCAAAGAGATATCTAGGATTCTCTATTGTTAGGCATGTATGTGATTCTGCTTGAATAAATTAAAGCTAGAGTACGTACTTACAAATAAAACTTTGTCAAATGGTGTACAAATTTGCTGTGATATTTCACTTCAATGTAGGCAAGTATTTTGTTTTCAGAAGTAAAAAAAGAAAAAGAGTACGTATTTTCACCAAAAGCAACCTAACTATTTGAGCTAGTTTCACATCTAGACTAAAAAGAAGATAGATTTAATTATGAGCTCTTCAATAATTCTACATCTGGTGTTATACGTCCATTCAATTCATCAAAATGATATTATTACACAATGAGGTTTGTTCTGAATTGATAGAAAAAGCTAGGTTTCATCGTCTTCGGCACGCTTCTCAATAGTAGTTTTGATCTTCTTGCTGGTATACGTCAGTCCTTCAGCGTGACTGCGTCTTATGTAAAGACACGCATCCTAAGTACCTTTGCGCCTTTTGCTCGTTCGATCATCCACATCTTCTTCTTCTGTGTCTGGATCGTCGAATTGGTCGTAGTCCTCTTCGTCAACTACACCATCGACTCCGACAATACTCATTTTCCCTTTCCTCACGACAATGCGCTTCTTATTATTTGGGTCTGTTATGTAGAAGACTTGAGCGAGTTGTTTGGCTAATACCCATGGCTCATCTTTGGGACTGATTGATTTGACTTGTCGTGAATCCATAGGGATCGGTGGAGGTATAACCATGGTACTGGTGTCCATATCTTCGATTCTGACGTCTTTCGCTCATCTGACACGAAATATAGGGATCTTGGTCACGGTGCAGTCCAGTTCCCAGATCTCTTCGATCACGCCGTAGTACCTACTCTTCTTGCCCTGATGACCAGTTCTAGACTCCTGCGTTACACCGCAGTTCTAGTACATACTGCGCCGGTCTTGAGCCTCGGTATAGAATGTGTATCCGTTGATATCATACGATTGCCACGTCACGACTTTGCTATCGGGTTCTTGTGATAACATTCGGACGGTTTCTTCTTCTCCATTTGTCGGCTCCCTTTCATACCAGTAATTCTTTAGCCACCGGGAGAACTTTGCGTTATGCTCTTTCGTGAGCGCAACTGTGCCCTTTTTCGGATTTACTTCGCGCAACTGTTTCATGTGGATCTGAATATAAGGCCGTACCACAGCCAAGTATTGCAACACCACGAAATGTGCTCTGTTGTAGTCATCTGATCTTTCCGATCGATACACGTGTAAACTTTTATGCCCGATCGCACCTTTACCATCGAGCCTGCTTGTGTGTCACGAAACTGGAACACCTATAGGTTCTTGATCATGCATGTAATCCATGCAGAACTTGACGTCCTCTTCGGTAGCATAGCCTTGGATGATGCTTCCTTCCGGATGCGCTCTGTTACGAACGTAGCGCTTGATAACCCCATTATACCTTTCAAACGGGTATATGTTGTGCAAGAACATGGGACCAAGGTCCAGTATCTCTGGGAAGATATGGATCATGAGATGTACCATGACATCGAAGAATGCTGGAGGGAAATACATCTCAAGTTTGCATAGTATGACAGTGATCTCGGCCTTCAGTTTCAGGCAGCGTTGCACCGTGATTGACTTCTGACAGATAGTGTTGAAGAAGTTACAAAGGTCCGTAATCGTCTTGCGGACACCTGGCTCCATGATACCTCTAATTGCAACAGGCAGTATCTGTGTGATCATCACGTGGCAGTCATGAGACTTCATGCCAATCAGTCGGTGAGTCTTCATGTCAAGAAGTTTTCAGATGTTTGTGGAGTAACCCAAAGAAACTTTGATACCATAGAGGTATTCGCAAAGGCTATGGAGCTCGTCTCTACTCAGAGTGTAGCAGGCAGCAGGATAGCTGGTCTTGACTCCGATACCATTCTTCCCCGTCTTTGTCGTTTCTCTGGTTGCCCACAGCTCAGGTCTTATATTCATGTGTTGCATGTCTGCTCGTGCCTTCGGTCCATCTTTTGCCCTGTCCGGAATATTGAGCAAGAGACCAAGCAATGTTGCAGATATTTTTCTCGACATGCATTACATCAATGCTGTGACGTGTGTCTAGGTGAGGCCAGTAAGGCAATTCCCAGAAAACAGATTTCATTTTTCAGACGCCCTTTACTGACGGTTGTTTCTTTCCTTTTTCTGGCGAAAATTCATCCATTTCATTCAAGAAATCATAGATTTCTTGTCCCGTCTTCTCGCGAGGCTTTGGACGGATTTCTTTTGTTCTGTCGAACCTTTCCGTGTCCTCTCTCCATGGGTCATTGATGGTCAGCCACCTTCGTATCCCATGAACACGATTTTTCTAGAGCCCTCTAGGAAAACACTTGTGGTTTCTTCCATGCACTTAACACATGCTTTATATCCTTTGGTGCACTGACACGCCTTGTTCCCGTACGCGGGATAATCTTGCACCGTTGTGAACAACAGGCCTTTTAGAGTGAAGAACTCTTCTCTATCCGCGTCCCAGACCTGAGCCCCTTCTTCCCACAGCGTAGCTAGTTCGTCCTTCAGTAGTTGTTAATACACGTTAAGATCCATTCCAGGTTGTTTTGGCTCTTAAATGAGAATAGATAG
Organism: Stipa capillata; assembly: GCA_019208055.1. Classification (NCBI taxonomy): domain Eukaryota; kingdom Viridiplantae; phylum Streptophyta; class Magnoliopsida; order Poales; family Poaceae; genus Stipa; species Stipa capillata. The sequence continues at coordinate 58,225 of JAGXJF010001147.1, forward strand.
GTGCATGTACTTCCGCTTCATGCACAATCATGGAGGGAGGTTGTAGATTCAGAGAACCACGGGCCATATGCTGTGTCTGCTGCTCATGTTGCCGAATGGATTAATTCTGTCCGTACTCATACCAAACCTAATATTCCTCGGATCACTACTGAAATCTGGGTATTCGGCGTCGATTGCCCTCCACTGACAAGCATCAGCTGGGTGTTTCAACACCCAATCCTTTCTTCGCCCCTCTTCGTGCCAACACATCAGCTTTGCTCCTTCTTTTTACCGAATAAACGCTTCAGACGGGGAGGATTGGAAGGTACCATACAACCTTTGCAGGGGCACCACTCGTCACTTCTTCCTCGTCATCGTCTTGGTTTCTGCCCCGCTTATATTGAGATGTGTTGCACACCGGACATTTGTGCAGCTCTCTATACTCCTTACGATAAATAATACAGTCGTTCCGACAAGCGTGGAGCCTCTCTACATCTAATCCAAGGGGGCAGACCACCCTTCTTGGCTTCCTCGGTGCTCGTAGGCAACACGTTCTCCTTTGAAAAAAACCGTCACAAGGTAAGCCAGTGTCTCATTGAAGCTTGCGTCCGGACAGTTGTGCGCTGTCTTGATCCTTAGAAGTTCTAGCGTGACTAACAGACGCGTATGTTCAGGATCGTAGCTGCGATACAGTGGTTTTGTCGAGTTTTCCATCAGTTTCGCAAACTTTGCGACCTCTCTTTCATCCTCGGGGTCTTCGACCACCTGGTCCGCCATGTGACTGTCCCTAAACATTTCAGCCAAATTGTTCCCCGCCTCTCCCGTCAAGTCATCCCTACATTCAGAAATATGGTCTTCATCTTCTTCTGCATCATCATGTATGTCCTCTTCCTCTAAACATTCAGGAGTAGCTACATTTTCCGCCTCCTCACCGTGACTAGTCCACCGTGTATAACCTTCCATGAAACGTCGAGTCAACAAGTGTAGCTGCAACATGCCTCTCTCCCTGAATATTATCGTGTTCTTGCATCCACAACACGGACAAAACATCTTGTTCGCACCATTTTTCTCCCTATCTTCCTCGGCCACATCTAGAAACCCATTCAAAGTATCGACGAAACTCCGTGTTACCCTTTCGCCGTACATCCAATTTCGATCCATCGATCCCTACAACAACAAACTAATTGATTATATTCCAAATTAACAAAATAATCATAAAATTAGTTCTCTTCTTTCATGTACTACATCATACCAAAGAGAGCTCGCTAGCGCCGTCAAGGAGCGGACTCGAGAGCCTTCCGAGTAGGGTAAGGAGAGAGAGGAGGGGAGGAGGAAAGATAAGGGAAAATGGGTGGAGAGGAGGAGGGAGGGTTAAAAGAGATCTAGATTTAGATTATTTATCTAGGAGGAGGAGTGAGGTAGGAGGGAAGGGGGAAAGAGAGGGAAAAAGGGGTGGAGAGGAGGAGGGAGAGGATTGAGAGAGATCTAGATCTAGATTGTAGTAGATCTAGAGGGAGAAGGGAGGGAGGAGGGGGAGGATGGGGAGGAGAACCAGCATGGCGGCCGTGTAGTCTTGGGAGGCGCCCGCAGCTGGCCGTGTGAGGCGTGCGAGCTCAACGACCAGCCGAGGGCGTCTCCCCTGTTAATATAGGTGCAGAGTTATCACTGACGAGCACACAAAGCAGCCAGTCAGTGATAAGTATGCCCTCGAAGGCATACCTGCAGCAACTTTATGCTGACAGGACAAGGTTAAGCCGTCAGTGGAAATCTTGTCTTCACTGACGGGCACACAAAGCGCCCGTCAGGTTTACGTCAGTAGAGATGCCAATTTTCTCTTCTCCGCCAACTTCTACTGACGGGTGATTATTGTGCCCGTCAGTAGAAGTTGGATGCCTCGCCTTCTGCATCACAGGTACTGACAGGTCCGAACTTGCCCGTCAGTGTTTCCTCTAATTAGTAATGGGTGTTCTCATGTTCGTCAGTAATGGTCATGTAGAAGAAGTGTTTTCTGAGGTAGTAACTTTCGGCACCAAAATACCCGAGGCTAAAAAAGCTTCGAGCCTGTGACTCCAGAACGGACTGACCATACTGCCAAATTGCAATTTGCATTGTCCATCACTCTATTGTACTAGTAGTATAGCTGTTTCCACTATAAATAAGCTGTATAGCAATGCTCTGGAATTCTGATTGAAAAATGAACGAAAATGTTTTCTTAAAAGGCAACAACGATTCTTTTCAGAGGCAAAAATGAATCTGTATAAGATGTTCATTGTACCACATTTGTTTTGAAAGATAAGAATTTTCACGTCAATTTGAAAATATAGAAATTTCACATTAATCGAGGAATTAAAAAATATTTACACCATTAGCTTATTTATTGTGGCTAGATTATAACTGTTTATGTAACAAATCTACACTTATTTTGATGGGATTAGATTATAGCGGTGAAGATTAATTCAAGAGAAAGAAAAGATCTACACTATTTATTTTGTAGACCAAACTATATCCGTGTAAATTAATATAATATACTAATATCCTATATATACTAGTGAATGGTACATGCTTCGAATGTTAAGACTCAGTTATTATAACTCAGTTTTAGATGTAGACCCGTTTATTTCACAAAGAGATTTTGGATTGTAGACCGAATTGTTCGAGTTATATCTTATCCAGCGAGTAAGAGCTGGATTTTTATTATTCGTTACTGTTTTCATTTGATCGGCTTGTTCGGACGATCTAGGGCCAAATTTGGTATAAATAGATCTTCGGTTTTCTTCTGACGAAAAACCACTGCCGACACATGGGTTCTACAAAGTTAAAGAGATCGTGGACAATTAACTTACTATTATCATGATTGTCAGTAACGGGGCGTTGTTGTAAGTCATTGTTGTAAGAGTCTAGTCTCTAAACTGTAAGATAACGAGGTAGACACCGGGTAGTCGGGTTGGTCACGGGGCATAGGGTGGCAAAGCCGTCGACCTGGCATCCGGCACCCAAGAACTTGCGATGTCCTTGACTATTTACTACAATCTTCAGTAGTACTGTGTTGTTTAAACAAAAATATTTTTCATTGACGAAATTCCGTGTTACCCTTTCACCGTACATCTAATTTCGATCCATCGATCCCTACAACAACAAATTGATTGATTATAGTCCAAATTAACAGAATAAACACAAAATTTATTCTTTTCTTTCATGTATTACATCGTACCAAAGAGAGCTCGCTAGCGTCGTCAAGGAGCGGACTCGAGAGCCTTCCGAATAGGGTAAGGAGGGAGAGGAGGGGAGGAAAGAGAGGGGAAAATGGGTGAAGAGGAGGAGGGAGGGTTAAAAGAGATCTAGATCTAGATTGTATATCTAGGAGGAGGGAGGGAGGAGGGAGGAGGGGAGGGGGAAATAGAGGGAAAAAGGGGTGGAGAGGAGGAGGGAGAGGATTGAGAGAGATTTAGATTTAGATTGTAGTATATCTAGAAGGAAGAGGGAGAGAGGAGGGGGAGGAGGGGGAGAAGGAAGGAGAGCAGCCTAAATCAACTCCACTGAGGCGCCGGAGCTTGCAGCTGGCTGTGTGAGGCGCGCGAGTTCAACGGCCAGCTGCGGACGCCTCCCCTATTTATATAAGTGCAGAATTATCACTGACGGGCAAAAAAAAAGTGGACCGTCAGTGATAAGTATGCCCTCGAAGGCATTTCTGGAGTAACCTTCCCCTGACGGGCGTAAATTAACCTGTCAGTGGAAATCCTACATTCACTGACGGCCACGTTAGGACCACCTGTCAGTGAAGGTTGCTGTCAGTGTAGATGCCAAGTTTCTCCTCTCTTGCCACTTCTGCTGACGGGCGGGTATTGGGCCCGTCAGTAGAAGTTGGCTGCCTCGCCTTCTGCATCACAGGTATTGACGGGCCCGAACTCATCCGTCAGTGTTTCCTCTAATCAGCGACGGGCCTCCTCGTGCCTAGTATTTTCTAAAGTAGTGAGAAAAGAGAATAAAATCATAAGAACAGATTTGCGTAACATGAATTGGATAAAGCCATTGCGATGCTTATTGTGTTATGATGTTTCGTTTGTACACAATTGGACGCCTAAACATATCCTATACACATCCTGATACTAAACTTTTAAAATTTACAAGAAAAAACGGGTATACATTAGCTAGAGGCATATACTACTTTTTCTTCTCTCATAGAATTATTTATTGTTATTTTTGGAGAATTTGTTCCATTTCCTCCCTTTTCATTTCTTTCCTTCTAATTTTATTTCCCATCCTTTCATTATTTTCTTGTGGGGTAGGCCATCTCACCCATCTGATGCTCACCCTTATCCTGTCTACTAATATCTCCTCATGTTTCTCTCTCTAATCCCGTTTGGCTCTCTCTCCTTCTGAGATCCTCACATGGCGTCGATGGCTGCTACACCAAACCCCCAACGGCCATGGGTTTAGCAGCACCATCACATCCGCCCACCTTGTTGTCGCTTCGATCTCCTCCTTGCATCCTCCAATGCATCTATCTCGGAGAAATTTCTAGAACCTTCTCCTCATCGTCGCTCTGGACGATGCTTACGGCAAGAGCATGTTAGGGTGGTGAGAAGGAGAGACTGAGGTAGGGAAGCGGTTGCGGTTCCAGATACGCGAGCAGCTGCTGGTCCTCGGAGAGGACAACGGCGTTGAGAAATTATTTTTGAGCAGTTGATAGTGGTACCATGGATGTCACTGTGGCCGCGAATCATAGCAATTCCAGCCGTTGGATCGACCCTAATCAATGATAGAAATTACTAATGATCCTAGATTCAAAATTGATACATTGTAGAGTAGTATAGATAGTATAGAAAAAAAATCTAAACACCCGAATAACGCAGAGCACTCCTCTAGTTAGATGCAATATAATTTAGTTCATGAGACCTTCATGCAGTAGTGCACTACATGTGCTAGTATAGAAGCCATACCATAGAACCCCGAGAAAGCCATAAAAAGGCACATTATGAAGACGAGTCATCATGCTTCACCACAGCACAAGGATTTGGTGTGCATCAATGTGTACCTGCTAAGCTGAGCTATCTTCGTGCGGTCCCTCGTCTCTACTTGCTTTCAGGAGAATCAGTTAGAAATTTATCTAGCTAGATTCTTGGGGCGGAGTGTAGGATTGGTTAGATTTCCGTGGGCCGGGGTTTGGAGTGGGAGCTCACCGTGTGCTCCACCTGATAGAGGAATGGACGGTGGGAAGCAGCGGAATCATGGCGATGGAGGCACAAAGAAGGTAGGACGGAGAACGGCACTGCCGCGCCGCTAGCCACACGTGACAGACAACAGCCAGTTGTTGTCGGAGTTGCTAGGATTATCTGACAGTGGTAGCCACTTGAGACGGGGCAAGAAGACGACAGTGACTATCGGGATGGAGACAGAGGGAATACTATGCAACCTGGAAAAGGAGGAGGGCTACAGTTGACGGTTGGATTTAGATTCAACGTTTGCAAAGAATAATTGCTACTAAAAAAAAGGTCAATTGTTTTTGGAGCAGGCAGTCCCTTGTTCACTCGATAGCTCTAATATAGAGTGGTTGACTTTATTTAGGTTCTTATTTAGAGTTGGGTCGATCAGATCAGCTGCATCGAACCATTCATGCTTCCAGCTTCTCATGTGAGAGGACCATTTCACAAACTCATTATGAGGGTGCTCCCTACTCATACGGTGGTTCCCTACTTCTCTTTGAGAATACGTCGTAAATGGTCATATAATGTTTCTTGTAGCATGGACACAAAACAAATCTAGCAAGTACACATTTTCAAGTCCAAATTAGATTTTACAACAAATAAATTAATAAAAGAAAAAGTCTATTTTTATCACTCACTACAAGAGAACGGATCTACACTGACGAGCTGAAATTGTCACTGAATAGCCCTAAACGTCACTAAATAGATCTTTGTGACGTTTTTTCGGCCGTCACGGGCATCGCCATGGAATCCCCGTCACAGATTCATTGGGGTGACGGTGTGCACAGCAAACGTCACTAAATATGGGACCTTCGGTGATGTTTTCTATATCGTCACCGATTTGGTATTTCTGTGACGGCCTTTAAACGTCACATTTTAGATGGAAATCCATCATGATTAACCATTTTTTGTGACGAAGCCACCGTCACTGAATTGATGCCATGTCAGCTCTAGACGTCACAACTTTCGTCACAGATAAGGATGACGTGGATTCAGCAACTATCACTAATTTCGTCACAAAATAAGGTGACGTCAGCAGCAAAAATCTATTTTACAAATTTAAATTACAGCGAATTCCCAAATCAAATTCAATTCAAAAGCAAATCACATTATATATTCAATTTACATCCAGATCACATTATATATTCAATTCAGATCCAAATCACATTATACATTCAATTCAAAGAAAAATCACATTATATATTCAATTCACAGCAAAATTATCCTCAAACATCACAAATGACACTCACTATATCACAGATTCACCAAGTTTGATAGTCACGACAATAGAGAAGTTGCAAACTAAACTTGACAGAACTAAAGACCACAAGATAGTTCATAGCTGAAAAATCAACAAAAGCACCATCACAACAGGATGGCCTTCAAACCAGAATTCATGCACCATCAGGTCTGGGACTGCTGAGTTGCTTGAGCCCTTAAGAGGAAACCAATAAGAGCATCCATTTCCTATTGCTTCTTTTCAAAAGCTTTAGTTTTGTCTTGCTGGCTCTTCTTCACAGCTTCCAATTCTTCTTGCTGCTTACTTTTCATCTCTTCAATTGCTCCCTCTTGTGCTTGAAGTCTTGCGCTTAACTCCAGCTGGTACCTATCATTTGCATCTCTTGCCTCTCTCTCCTACTGTTCAATTCTTTCTTCTAGCTCTCGAATGCGTGCTATTGAAGTAGAGCTCCCAGACCTCCTAGAGGTTGATGCGTACCCCATGCTAGCAAGGAAGGTGCTTGAGGCACTCTGGTCCTCTAGAACTTCGTCCACAATCATTGTATCAGACATTGGCTGCGCACCTTCTGATTGAGTTTTCCTTCTTTTATTTTCCATAGCAGTTTGAAGAAGAAAGGAAAGAATTGACGCTAAAGTAAGAAAAGGTTCATATGTTGGATTACATTTGATCCATGTGAGAAATTATTTCCAGTCAGCATCAACACAGAAAGAAAACTTACATAAGCTGTCAGTGCGGTGTCGCTCATGCTGCCATTCTTGTTGCTGGTATGGGTCTCTTTGAAAAACTCAATGGGACTCGGTTCCTGATTGTTGTACTTCTCTTTTTTCTAAAGATATAAGAAATTCGAACATTAGTACTCAATAAAAACCATTGTAATAGATTTAGGAATTGAATTGAGCTAGCTGAAATTCTTACAAGGGAGTGGAAATGGACATAACTCCTAGAGCCAGTAGTTTGGTGATGCTTCACACCTTCTCGGTTGTGCTTATTCTTTTCACATATTTCCTATATGAAGCGGCTGAATATTTGTACACCATTAGCTAATCCTACATATCAATGCACAAGCAATTGCTGGTGGCATTTGTGTTACATACCTGGTATCTTTCATCAGACCATTTTGTGACAAGACTTGTCCAATTTTCTTGAGTTATGTTAGGTGTCTTCTGCAATAACGCTTGCTCAACAGTAAGATCCTTGAAATAACACCTCTTTAGCTTGTAGCATTGTTGTCGAACAGCCCTCTGGATTATGTTTGTGCATACACCTTTGGCAACTTCATCATTTTTATCCGTGTCAAACTTTCTCTGAAAATGTTAAATGATATGATACATCACTATGTAGACAGCGCAACATGTGAACAAGTGAATGAAAAGAAAAGGAGTATGTCTCACTGCAACAGCATTAATAGTATTGGGAATTTAATGTTTCAGTTGTTCTGTCTTGTAATCTTTCCAGTGAGTTGCAACATGCATCTTGTTGCGGATGTGAATGCCAGACTCAGAAGTTAGTTTGGCTGCTTGGACTGGTTCTGTAGGTCTCACTTTGCCTATCAAAAAATCAATGTGCATCTTGCTCCCTCCATTTCTTCTTGCATAGTCCTGCAGTCCATGCCCCATGGTTGGTCTACGTCGCCTCTCGTTGACGGTTCTGGATCAGTTAGATCAGTGGAGCATGCTAATGCATCTACATAAGAAGGTAGCAGATAAATTAGAAAGTAAAATTTGCAACTAAAAAGTAGACAATGTGAAAAGATCATGCTACATATACCTGGCCTTGTAATGTAATCATGTTATCAAAGTGTCTGGTTGTGTCTGTCATTTCTTGAGAATCTTGCATATCTGAATTGCCCTCAGGTGAGTTGCTATCCTTAGAAGTTAGGTGAGGTGAGGTGTTTGTTGGACTAGGTGAGGTGAGGTGTTTGTTGGACTAGGTGTGGATTGTTGCGACTGGTTTATAGCTTGAATTGACCCACTTTTTGTGTTAGGTCTAGATCTTATTGATTTTGAGGTAGCAAGTACATTGGTTTTGGATCTGACATGCTTTCTCAGTGGTTTATTATTTGATTTTGAGATAGCAAGAGCGGCCTCCTCTTCATCTCTGGCAACCTCATGCACAGCATTGGCCTCCTCTTCATCATTTGGCTCATATTCAAAGCCAGAGCCATCATCATCACCTCGCGCGCTGGTCCTCTGTTCTGCATCAGGGTTGTCACCGTATACAATGCTATGAGCTATCTTCTGTGTATCTTGAAGAGGAAGTAGATTGTCACGGCCCAGCGCTGCCACAGCCCTGATATTCCGCACCCTTTCCAACCTATTCTTCTCATAGTCTAGAATTGGCATGATTGTAGTAGCTGAAACTGAAAACATGACTTCCTGAAGCTAAGTGATTGAAGAGATAAAAAATAGGACATTGCATCTTTACATGAACCACGAACAATCTACAGCAAGAAACATTATGGCACCTAGACAAAGCAACTGTTAATCAATCAGGACAAGAGACTTGGGGTCTTAGTTAAGTAAATCAATCAGGACAAGAAACATGTGAATGCCACAATCTAACCGGACTGAACAAAAGCATGAACCCTAGACACACCGAAACACAGATCGATGGGGGGAGAGAAGGAACTGACCTTGTTGGATTCGAGTAGGACAGGTAGAGCTCGACGGGGAGAGCTACGTCGGGGAGGAGGCTGGTGGAATGAGGCGGGTGGCTCCAATCTCGCCGCTGGCTCCAATCATGGGAGAAGAGAGAAGAACAGGAGGGGATGGGAGAAGAAATGGGAGGCGGGTGGCTCCTCACGGGTGAAAAAGGGTGTGAAAATTTTGGGTGAGTGACTGACAAGTGGGGACACAGAGGGGGATGCGGGAAAAAATTGGGAAAAGTGGGGGGAAAAGTAATTTTTGGTGGAGGGAATGTTAAATTTTTAGACTCAAATTTGAACCTAATTTTCAATAAATAGCCTTAAAAACAACAGATTTTGCTACCGCGGCAAGAGGAATAGTTGTTCCTGGAGGCTCTGACATTTTTTGGAAGCTCCGACATTTTCCAAAGGCTCCGACGTTCCCTCCGACTTTCATCTCATGTGGGAACAGAAGCTGAACTCGAACCCTCCGAGTTCAATCTCGGAGGCTCCAAGAACATTTGTGTTTTCCAGAAGCTGAGCTCGGTCCCTCTGAGTGTGACTTCAGAGACTCCGAGGATGTCTGCATGTTCCTAAACGTTAATCTCGGCACCTCTATCTTCAGTTCTGGAGGCTCCGAGGTCGGCTGCATGATACTAGCAGCTAATGTCAGTACCTTTGAATTCTATCTCGGAGGCTCCAAGGACATCTGCATGGTGTGGTTCCGGAGATAACTCTCGGTAACTCTGAATTCTATATCCCAGAGGCTCTGACTTTAGTACCGTAAGTGGCAAGAGTACTAGTTGAAGAATCCATATCCAAGTTTAGTTTGAGAAGTTCCAAAAAACAGCCATAACTTTCTCACACAGAGTCCGTTTGGGTCCACGATCACTCAAATTAAAGCTAACAACGAGGCGCATCTGGAAAAAATACACGTGTTTACACCTGTACTCGTCTTGACCCTCTAAATTCAGCTTGTAAGTGGACTTTTTAGCTTTGGAAGTTTTCTCGGTAACTTTTTCTGATCTTGCTGAGGGCATATCTCCTTCGCTCGGACTCTGAATTGGGTGATTCTTATTTCCTTGGATCACTTGAGTCAAGGACTTGCTTTCTACCTTGATCTCATCTTGTGCTGAGCACCTTGATTGAGTTGAATTTCTCAGAATCCTTGATTTCAGGCCGGGATTTTCACTAGTCGTTTCGTCGACCTTCTCGGAATTGGCTCAAAACTTCTAGAGACGTAGAGTTTGGCCTCCTGCTCACAGTCGTGAAAACCGTTCATCAATCGGAGTTGCCAAACTCCCACCTGAACGTGCCACTTTTCTGCCGTGGCAAGTAAAACAGCAGTTTCTGCTGCCACGACAGCCACCCAAGTAGGCCTTCTTTCTTTTGCTTCACCTCTACTGCGGCCATACTTGTGTTGTGTTTGCTGCCATGACACAGCCACGACTGCTTGTTTGATTGAGTAGGTTTCTGCTTGCTACTCATCCTTTTCCCGCTTTAGTACCTTCCACTTGCTTGCAAAGCTGAACAGGAAATAAAGAGACAGATACATGAGGCAAGCAAGCGCCCAGGACAAGTCCCCGCATTACGAGTTGCTTCTGATACTTCCACCATTGCTGCAAATGTCACACCACTTGAAGTTTGTGATCCGTCTTCACCGCCAGTACCTACCACACATGAGTTGAGCCTACAAGGTAATAATAAAGGTATCAATTCCCACACTCCACATGCCATTGATATTAGTCTTGATGAATTATATGCACCATGTGTTGAGTTTATTGAACCATCCTGTCCACTACACATGCTATTTTAAATTACTCATCATCACTTGAATGCTCACTTGCATTCTCACTCAATGTGTCATCTTCGTGTTCCTCTTCATTAGTACCACTATTTTCATCATAGTTGTTGTCATTCTTCTCAAGATCATGACAATGCTAGCATCAACCGCCGTGCCTTCTTCATCATCACGACTAAAAGTGTCCAACAACGGATCAACATTGTTCACAGTGAAAGCTGCCGACGAGATTTCTTCCTGGTATGCATCAGCATCATTGGGCTCAACTGTCTCTGATTCTAGAACATCATACAAATGTCTATGACTAAAAGTCTGCACCACTTTCCAGTCATTTTCAAACTTTGTGTCCTCCATGTAAAACACTTGTTCTGCTTGAGAAGCCTCTATGCGCCTTAATATTAAGACTTTTGAAGTACCCATCATTTCTCATACCGGTCGTCTTGCCATGAAGATCAAACCAATCACAACGGAGGACAAACAAGTCCTGAGCTGGTAAGTTAAAAGCTGCTTGGCCCCCTTCTCCTGCTACAGTAGAGAGAGGCAGTAAGGCCGGCGCTCCCGATCTCGTTCCTTCCCTCCTGGCGAGGCCGCCGTCTCTCCTCGCCTCCGGTCGCCCACGGGCACCGGGAGGTGAGGGGAAACGCAGCCTCTGCCGGTCTTGTAGATAGGACCCTAGTTGGTCCAATTTCGTGCCTCCGTGCCGCCGCTGGTTCGCCGAGTTTCTCATCGGTGGTTGGAGTTTTGGTCGCCCAGCTCCAAACTCGGCTCACCGTGGCCTTCACCGGCGATGGTGAGGAGCTAGTGGTGTCTTTGTTCGTTCCTTTCTTTGGGCTGCTCGATGGGGTGTCTGGAGTGGTGGTTTCTGCTGCCTTCGATCTCAGCGTCCCCGGCTCCGGCTCCGGCGGCGTCGCAACTGTGCCTGTTGGTGGCCGTTTCCCTCTTCGAGATGTTCGGCGTTGCGTTGGAGTCTTCGATCCGCGGCGTTGTTCGCTCGCCTGCTCAGATGGGGGCGCTGCCCCAGCCGATGCGCCTTCACCAGAAGTCAAGCTCCGCTCTTCGCGGTGGTCGTCCTTTGCGGCAGTTATTCGAGGCGTCATCCTCTTTTCTTCTTTTGCAGGTGTAGCAGGTGGCGCCGTCTTTGTCGTTCCTTTGTGCGCTCGGCGTCTCGTCGGCGGGATGGGAGCTGCCGGCGGAGTGGTCGTTGGAGGTTGCCCCAGGGGCTTGATTGTAATTTCCTTTTCTTTGAAGGTGTTTTCGCAAAATCAGGGAACAGCGGTTCCCCTCTAGATCCTTCTTGGACCAGCTGTTCTGCTTGTGTACTGTTTGTTTTCCTTATCGTAATCTAATCCAGATATTAGCTCTAAAAAAAAACCAATCACAACGAAACATAAAGACCGACCTATCTCCATGCTTGTTTTTTGGGTACTACAACTCAATAACTTCTCTTAGAACACCATATTACTTAGTCTTTACACCATTTTGATTTGCCTTGGACATGATGCCTGAATTTTGAGTTCTTTTGTTCTTCTTACGATCCAAAGTGTGATACCGAACACCATTCACATTGTAGGAAGAGTAAACCAGTAAACACTTGTCTGGGCCAGATGCTAGTGAGTACAAATCCTCTAAAACATTATGCTCTCCTAAATTAACAAGATGTGCACACATTAATTACATCAAGTTAATGACATCAGAAATGGGACATAACAAAAACAGAAACAAATAACTTACATGCTTCTCAAACCATTTAGGGAATTTCTTCTCAAGCGTCTGATCAATGTTAATCACACCTTTCCTTTGTAATTCTTCTCGGCAAACCCTACAACAACACAAGAAAAATTATCACATCAACATTCATTTTCTCTAACAACCAATTACATACTATTCATAATGATGACAAGGAACTTACTCCATATACTCCTCTACTTGAGGACAATTGTTAAGCACATACCAAACCATTTGGCCATACTCATTATTATAATAATTGAGTGTGGACGACCCAAAACCTTTGGCAGCAACTGAAAAGATTTCCAATTCATTAGGAGAAACACTCCGCTTCCCATCCTTGTTCCTATCTTGTTTGTTAAATCTTGTCTCAATATTATTCAAATATCTAGAGCAAAAGGTCAAGCATTCATCCACGACATAGGCCTCTGCAATTGACCCTTCTGGCTTTGCTCTGTTACGAACAGTTCCCTTTAGGTACCCAAGCCTTCTTTCTACTGGATACATCAGTCATAATGCATGGGCCCCCTCAGAATTGCCTCTTCAGGTAGGTGAACAGCTAAATGAACCATTACATCAAAGAAGGCAGGTGGAAAAATCCTCTCAAGCTTGCAAAGAGTTATAGGAATTTCATCCTTCGTTCAATGCAGTACATCAAGTCTAAGAGTTTTTGAGCACAACTGCCTAAAAAAGTTCAGCAATGGCCTCATATATATCCTTTCTCACCAGTCCTCTCAGCGCAGCTAGTATGACCTGCTGCAGAAGTATGTGGCAGTCATGGGTCTTCAACCCATGCACTTTACATGTTTTAAGATCCACACATCTTGCTAGATTACTAGCATAACCATCTGGGAATTTCACATTAGCCAAAAACTCGTAGAATTTTTTTTGTACCTTATTAAGAGTATACACTGCTTTTGGCTTCCAAAATCCATTCTTTTCATCAGGTTGCATGTGCAGGTCTTTCCTGATTTCTAACTTTTTCGAATCCACTCTAGCACTTACCGTATCCTTATTCTTTCCCTCAATTTCTAATAGAGTCCCAAGTATATTCTCACAGATGTTCTTCTCAATGTGCATTACATCAAGGTTGTATGCTAATTTCAGTTTTGACCAGTATGGCAGATCATATAAGCTCACCTTTTGACTCCAGTTTGGTTGATCTTTCTCAGGGTGCTTTCTCTTCTTATTTGTTGGATGCTTCCTTGGTTTGAAACCTTTAACTTTTTCTAACTTCTCCATCACTTCGTCATTTGTGAACTTCCTTGGTTTCCCTTGGTTCTCGGTCTTTCCATTGAAATCTTTGCTTCTTCTAAAAGGATGATTAGTAGGCAAGAATCTGCGATGCCCAACATATCCAATTTTGTTTTTCAGAGGCTCAGAGCAAGGGTTCTCATCACAGTGCACACACGCATAATAACCTCTTGTGCTACGCCCTGAGAAAGTGGCTAGTCCAGGGTAATCATGAATCGACCACAAAAATGCAGCATGCAAAGTAAATGTTTTTCCCTATGAATGCATAAATACATGAAACTCCTTTCCAGGTGCTTTTCTTCCCGGAATAAGCAAAGCCATCATGAAATTGGATTGGTCCATGCACATCCAGGGTGGGAAGTTGTATGGATGACAAAAATAGGCCACATACTATATGAACTACTCATGTTTCCAAAGGGATTGAATCCATCTGTGGCAATATGTAGCTTTATGTTATGGGCATCACCAGCAAACCAATCAAACTCACGGTCAAAGTGCTTTCATGCTTCACCATCAGTAGGGTGTCTCATAACATTTGCCTCAGTAACCCTCTTCTCCTTATGCTACCTTGCATCTGCAAATTGTTCCTTTGACATAAAAAATCTTTGAAGCCTTGGGATTATAAGAAAGTACCTAAGTACCTTGTTAGGTATCTTTTCCTTCCCTCCGCATCTTTCCATCTTGATGTCCCGCACTCAGGACAATGGGTGTTGTTGGCATGCTCCCCCCAAAACAATGCACAATCAAACTTGCATACATGAATTGTCTCATAACCAAGCCCAACTTCACGAAGAGCATTCTTAGCTTCATTGTATGATTTTGGTATATTGGCATATGGAAACGCCATACTGATCAGCTCAGCAAATACATTAAATGCTCTATTTGTAATCCGGTTGTATGATTTGATATGGAGGAGCTTAATAATGAACGACAACCGTGTAAATGTGTTGCATCCTTCATAAAGATCTTTCTTGGCTTCATCCGTTAGCTTGGAAAAGAGGTTAGGCTGACCATCACCTTGCCTTCTAGACCTGACCAAATCACCTCCATTGTCTTGATCAAAGTCATCGTCATCAGATAGATATGCAAGATCACTACTACAGAATCAGTTATCACTGACGGGCAAAAATACACTATCACTGACGGGGAGGCAACCCGTCAGGAACTAAAGGTCAGTGATAACAAAAATGTGCCCGTCAGTGGTAAAACAAATACCACTGACGGGCTCTCCCATTATACCCGTCAATGGTAAAACAAATACCACTGACGGGCTCTCTCTTTAACCCGTCAGTGGTATGCATCACAGGAAACATAAAAAAGTCATCACTGACGGGCGAAGTATTATGCCCGTCAGTGATGACCAACATCACTGACGATCAAAGTATTATGCCCGTCAGTGATGACTCACATCACTGACGGGGTGAAGTATTATGCCCGTCAGTGATAACGTTTTCAGAGGCGCAAAAAAAGCCCTACCCGGGCAGTGCCGGGTAGGGTTTCACTTAAACGGCTGTAACTTTTGCATACGGTGTCCGTTTTGGGTCCACGACCACTCAAAATGACCGTATCGACGAGGCGCATCTGATAAATCTACACGTCTTTAGACCTATACATTTTTTCACCTCCAAATTCGCTCTCTAAGACTGACTTTTGCCCCTCCGAACGAAATGTCGCCTCTTTCGACCCTCCGTTGAACTTCTTCCCGAGCTCCAAATGCAGTAATCTTTGCGTATTCTGAACCGTGAGGGAGTAGAGCTACTAGAAAAAAATACAAGAAAAAATTTTAAAAATAAAAAGATTTCACTCCAAATTCGGCCTACCGAATCCTCCGAACGAATAATCTCGCTACCGAACCCTCCGTTCCCTCCGTTGAACTTCTTCCCGAGCTCCAAATGCAGTAATTTTTGTGGATTCCGAACCGTGAGGGAGTAGAGCTGCTACAAAAAAATATGAGAAGGAAGAGAAGGGTGGAAGGGTGGAAGGGAGGAGAGGAGGGTGCTCACCGTGACTCCATGGAGTTGGAGAGGAGAAGGGGCCGGTAGTGGGCATGAGGATCTGACAGTGGGATGCTTGAGGAGGGTGCTTCTAGGAAGGAGAGGAGGAGAGGAGGAGGGTGGAAGGGAGATGGAGAGAAATATGGATCTGGATTTGAGTGGAGTTGAGTGGAGTGCGCTGCACTGAGGTGAATTATATACCCGGCGGGATTCTACAATTTCGTGTTTTGAAATTTCGGAGTTGGGCGGGATTCACATCACTGACGGGTTAACTTTTAACCCGTCAGTGATAAGTGAAAAATTTCGGGTTTTGAAATTTCTGAGTTGGCGGGATTTACATCACTGACGGGCAGACTTTTGTGCCCGTCAGTGCTATTCTACATCTCTGACGGGTCTATCTTTGTGCCCGTCAGTGATGACTTTTGGTGTAAACTCGTGTTTCTGCTGAAGTCATCACTGACGGCCCACTTTTGTGCCCGTCAGTGCTATTCTCGACATCTCTGACGGGTCTATCTTTGTGCCCGTCAGTGATGACTTTTGGTGTAAACTCGTGTTTCTGCTGAAGTCATCACTAACGGGCCCACTTTTGTGCCCGTCAGTGATGACTTTTCTCCCCTAAAACGAAACATCTGATAGAGTCACCACTGACGGGTATCTGGCTGCCCGTCAGTGATAAGTGATAAGTCTGACGGGCTTTTTCCTGCCAGTCAGTGATAAGATATAGTGGATGACCTTTTTTGTAGTAGTGGATCCTCCATATTATCACCTTCATCATCACTCAACACTTCACCATGAAAGATCCACCTTGTATATGTAATGGACATACCACTGCAGAGTATGTGCTCCATCACATCTGATTGGCTGTGGCGTTGCAGATTAAGGCAGTCCCTGCATGGGCATAATATGTCTTCATTTTCACTAAAATGTTGTCGAACAAAGCCCATAAACTCATCAACACCTTTCAAGTATGGTGATGTAAAACATGTTCCATTTATCCAACTTCGATCCATTCCCCTACAATAAATGAATTGACTTGTGAGCAAATTAAGCTTATACCATATCCATATTGCACAAACTCTACTACTAACACAACTAGTGAACTCACTCAGAAGCGCAAATTAGCTAGCTATTGCAAACAAAAAACTAAAGTGACAGGCTTTGTACAGCGAGGCACACATGCCATTCGAGCATATCATACAAGATAGCTAACACCAATTCATGTAGATTCTTATCCCTCGATGACTTCTGACACCAATTCTGAACAAGATTCAAGAAGAAAATAACAAGATTCAAGATACAAGATAGCTGATAGCTGACACCAATTCTGACACCAATACAAAAGCTAGGAGAAGAACCGAGCCTGATAAAATTAGGGTTATGGACGTACGTACCGAGCCTGGAGAAGAACCCTGGATGCTTGATCTCGGCCACTTGCTCCGGCGGTTCTCCTCCTTAATTCCTTTCCCCTCCGCCTACGGTGATCGGTGGTTCCGGTGAAGGCAGTAGGTGGTTTCAGGGCCTCCCACACGCTATGCGTCACCTCGTCTTGCCATGCCGCGCCTCTCTTCACGCCGCCACTGGTATAGACGAAGGTAAATAGATTAACAGACAAGGGAACTGACCCTTGCTATCTGCCATGTGGTGCGGATAGTTTCTATAACAAAAGCATTTCAGCGTGAAGTTAATCAGTTCATGAACGGGCTACGCCTCACGCACAGACGCGGGAGGTACGGGTTCGACCTCCAGCGAGCCCCTATTTTTTCAGATTTATTTGTAACACTTAACATGGGTCCCACTGCTCGATAATCCATGACGAAAGTATGGTGGGTCCCACAGCTCGATATGCCGTGATGAAAATACGGGCGTCATTCAATTGTACTCTTCTATGACGTTAATACATTTATCATGGAAATTACCAAACCGTCACAGAAATTGGTAGCTGGTGACGCGCCACGGCAGAGACGTTCAGTGAAGTTCTACTCGGACTAATGCATGACGGTAATTCTGTAACCGTCATAGACTCGTGGGGGCTCATGAAAAGGCTTGACGCTTGGTGCAAAACGTCACAAATTTCCGAGATGTTTTCAACCAGTGTCACGAGAGTTTTCATCATGGAATCCCAGTTTTCTTGTAGTGACTTAACTATTGGCTGAACCTTGTTTTGGTCCCTAAACTCTAAACTAGAAAAACTTGAATCTTAACACTCAAAACTAAACAAATTTAGTACCTCCCGCACTCAAAGCGGTTTGACCAGTAATGTGGCAGCCGAGTCAAAACAAAAAGCCAAAAGAAAAGAAAATTTGGAAAAATAAAAAAATTCATATTTGAGAAAATATCCAACTTTTAAAATAGTTTTCTTATTAAAAAGGAAATTTATTTAAGGTGTTAAAAACATAAGAAAATTTGGAAAAAATATAAATAATCCATAAAAGTTACTAAAAATGACTAGGGAATTGAAAAGGGTAAAAATTCATAAAATCTAGAGAAAATATAAAAAAACTCAGAAGTATTCAAGAAAAACCATAGAATTCAAGAAAACACACAAATAGTTTTTGAACATTCATAAATATTGTCATATTTCATTATTTTTCATGAATGTTTCTAACTTATATGTAAGTTTTGTCAAAATTCTTGGTTTTTCTAGAATATTCTAATTTTTCCTTTTTCTAAATAAAATTTTATCCATTTTTAAAATTTTACATGTTTTTCAATATTATTTCTTCAAATTTTCTGCTTTTTCCAGTAGTTTTTCTGATGTTAAGAAAATTTTCTTAGATTTTCCTCAGTTCTTGATTTTTTGTGTTGTCTAGGCTACCACTCATCAGTCAAACCGCTTTGAGTGGGTGAGGGACCAAATCTATCTGGTTTTGAAAGTTAAAGGTCAGAATTTTCTGGTTTTAAAGTTTATGGACCAAAACTAGATTTGACCAAGAGTTTAAAAGGACAAAAAAGACTTTTTCATTAATAAAACACTAATTCTCTTGAAATAGAAACAAGAAAATGAAATACAAGATGCTGCCAACAGAAGACACCAAAGGAAGGCTCTCGCTTCTTTGCTCATGCTTGTGTCCTAAGAAATTTGAAATGAGCGAAATTTGCATGTCTTCTGCAATATTTCCATCATGCCTCCGGTCATTCTTGCAAAAATAAAAACGGAGGCCAGAAATTGGGCCATTGCGGAGGAGCTTAGGAAATTTTTGCTACGAGAGTAGAGTTTTGTTTTCTTGACCCTTATGGATACATGCTCGGTCCAGGGAAAATCGATTGATTGCTTGCACCATTTTCGCTGACGCATCAACACCACAGAGTCAAAGAGTTAGGGAAAACTAAAGATTGTTACTGGACCTACGTAAAATTTGATCAATTTGACCTTTTTTTTGCGTCTAATTCCGAAAGTGGACCTATTCTGAAATTATCTCTAAATCTGAACCCTAATGTCGACGCTAGAGCGGATGGCGTTGATGTATAACGTCTCGACGCCAGTGTCCTCGTCGCTGATATGCTCCAACGCGCAATATGGTGCTGCCAAGTAAGCACGGGTCGAGAGATTCACTTGCTCGGCGCCCAATTTGTTGGCGCTGACGTACATCCCACATACTTCATCTTTTTGGGGGCGGCGTCTTGGGCTCGCGGTGGCTTCGCTTCCGATGGCGAGAGAGAGCACAGGATGTGAGGTAAAAAAGAGGAGCATTCTCTGGTGTACTCCCAGCAGGAAGGTGAAGAAGTGAGCACTGGCAGAAAAGCAACAATGTCGTGAGTTCTATTTTCCCGATGTCAACCAAGCCAGATCAGAAGAGGAGCCGCAAGTCTGAGAAGAAAGAGAATAGATGGAAGAGATGGAAGATTCACTTGATGCCAGCGTGAGAGATTGCACAGGTACTGTGCCGTTTCAATTAATTGAGCAGCAGTTTTCATTGCAACACAAGGAGATAGCGACGGAGTTAAGAGGATCAGCGTCAGGAACTGTGGCGCCGACCCGGCCTAGCTGGCAATGCCTTCTTCCACGTGTGGAAGCATGTCGGCGCCCAAGACAAACGTTATACATTAGCGTCATCCACTATTGGGATGTTTGATTAGATTTTTGCTATGACTTTCTCTGTTTGTAAGCCAAAAATCTAATCAAACACCAAATATCTAAAAGCTACTTTTACTGCTTATAAGTCAAAACTAGTGTTAAAAAAAAGCACTTTTTAAGGTGTTTTCTTAGCTTTTGGGGATGCTGTGCTGAGATTGCCCCTAGTTGACAATTAATTATCCATATTTTCCACTCAAACAAAACAACTGAAACTCATTTTTCCCATAGCAGATAATCGACAGCAACTTTCTCACAGCAAACAGCCTACAACTACTTTTAAATAAGCCATAGCCTAACCAACAGCCCCTATGCCGTCGACGGTGAGGACTAGATTTAGAAATAGTTTCAAGATAGATCCATAATCAGAATTAGTCGTAAATATCTTATATATTTAAAGTACGTGATAGTTAATTAAAAAATGATAGATATATCTAAACTTCTAAAAAATATATTTGTCTATTCATTGGTGAACCCTCTTATTAGTAGTGTATACCATAATCGGTATAAGTTGATAGATCTCATAATTGTACCTAAACATATCACAACTGATATATTTCTATAACTGCAACTAAACAAATCACAACTAATAACTCATCATAATTGCACCTAAATAAAACACAGTCGATAAATCTTCATAACACTACCTAAATAGATCATGGCCGGTAAAGCATCACAATTGTACCTAAATAGATCACAACTAGCAGATCTTCATAATTATACTTAAACATATCATAATAACTTAAACACATCAAAACCGATTAATTTTTACAATTGAATCTAACGATCTTTCGGCCATTGATCTAGTGGGCCCTTACTATAATAGACTGCAACAGATAAATCATCATAACTGTACCTAAAGATTATCTGACAACAGATAGGTCGTCATAACTATACCTAAAGATTATCTGACATTAATTTGGTGTGCGTTAATTATTAATAGCCCACATTTGATGACAATGATAAATTTACACCTCATATAAAAACAACATAAGCTTTAAATCTGTGTACTGATCTAATATCAATGACTGGTTATATGAACCTTAACTCCATGTACGATCTAATATTACATACAAATGATCAGCTAATACGATCTGAACTTTAATTTCACGTAATCTAATATTATGTACAAACAACTTATTGACTTAGTATAATGACTAGTCGGTGGCTCACGATCTGAATTTTTATTTCCTGTATTAATCTAATATCACATACAAATCTAAAAAAGAAAAATGATTAAAGACGTTTTTATGCAATAGTGTGGACACCATGCTTCTAAATTTTTATTTACTGTATTAATCTAATATTATATACAAATTAAAAAATTAAAAATAATTAAAGATGTCCTTCCCGTGTAATAACACGCGATACCATACTAGTTAACGTGGACCCGTATATCAGCACGATACGAACGACAACGTACACATGGGTACCTTCAATTAGTTGGCAGCATGTCGATCTAGGTAGAAGCTAGCCGGTAGCCAGGGACTGCACCTAGCTCGACCGGGCAGGCAGGCAGGCACGTACCGGTACGTTCGGCTAGGCTTGCACCTGCACAGCCGCACTGCACGTACGCTCCGGCCGGTCCCCGCGGGACACGTTACGCACGTCCGCGTCGCGATCGCAGCTCGCTGTGGATTCGGCAGGGATAGCTAGCAGCTGGGGGACCTTCGCGTGACAGACGTGCGGGCCGCGGCGCGAATTGCGCGGTGCGCGCCGGCTGAGTGGGCGGCACGCGGCACGGCGCGGCGCGACACGGCAGAACGGTAGAAGTAGAGAAAAATTGTTCGTTCCGCGCACGCTCTGTCCCCGATCGGATCCGGCCGTGGGCGCGGCAGGGAATGGACGGGGGAGAACGTGTCGGTCCACCCACACCGTTGCGTGCAGCTGTTTTTTACCGCGTGCTGCGCGCGAGGAAGCAAAGATCGATATACCTTTTCCAGATGAAGAACCAATCGAAATTTCCTCATCGTACTTTCTTTTCCATAAAGAAAGACTTCATTACTTCTAGTTTCTTCATCAACTACGGTAGCACTACACGTCTAATTTCCTCGTCGTACTGCCTCTTCTATATATGCATGTATACATTTTGCATGGAGATGGGCCCAGAACTTTTGTACTACCACCACCACTTGGATTTGATCATCCGCTGCTGAATGAACCTACAGTCGAAGCACAGGGGAAAGACAGAAGCCAAAACAGTATTTTTTGAAACAGTGTACCGACAACTTATAGAGTGCGAGATTGGCAAAAGTGCGGTACTGTGACAAGACCTCTGTTCTCCCACGACGTTCGAAAATGCAAAACACTGTCCTAGTTAGCTCAAGCACTGCCACCTCCAGATTCACCAAAGACACGTGCCAATCTCTCAATTAGACGAATATTCATGTTCCTCTATTTATAAGAATTATAATGTAAGACGTATTTTGATTAGTTAAGATAAAAAATTTATCAGTAATTACTTTATTAGTATATGGTTTATGTGACATAAAATTAATATATTAGATTCATATTCAAAAGTACTTATAATTATGAGGGCATCTACAATGGTGTGACATCAGTTGACCATTCGTCATGCCACGTAGGATAATTGTTGATGTGGAGGAGAGAGGAGGAGAAGAGATAACCAAAGCGACTCTTCGTGAAGAGTTAGACTCTTAAATAGAATGGAGCCTCTAGTGTCAACCAAATTGTCTTTGTACACTATTGCATTTAATACTGACTCTCCGTGTAGAGTCAGTTTAAGAGAGAACACCATTGTATGAATTATTTGATAATCGACTCTAGATGACGTGGAGAGGTGGAAGAGTCAATAATTAACTCTACCATTGTAGATGTCCTGACTTTGTATCACATAAATGTACGCCTTACATTATGACATAGAGGAAATATTATTGTACTCCCCTCAATCGGTGCTACCATAATACATAGCTTTGGGGTGTTACTGAGATGTTTTGTTCATGGATCATGATGTGTTAGTTAGGTTAACTGTTCGTATGTATAATCCAGATCCCTAGACATCTTGGGTGATACTTATCTTTACTCCTATAAAGATGTCAATTGGTGGCGACGGTTTGCTCACCTTTCGGGCCACACCATTTGTTAGATCTGACACAAATGGTTGGGATGAGAGCGGATATGAATGGTTTAAATTTGGCACAAGTAGTAATATAATCTTCTTAAGTATGCAGTGTGTTTTTTAATATATAGCAACGCACGAGCACTGTGCTAGTACACTCTAGATGAACGAGAGTATCCTTCTTGAATATTACCACATGTTCACATTGTAGTTTGGAAGAAACATGTACTGTAGATCTGAGTTCAAAATTGGAATTTACAACTCCTAGCAAATAGCTAGTTTATGGTTGCTAAATCATATTGTACAGTAAGAGAATAGTTGAAAAAAGATAGTGTCCTATTAGTCAAACTATATTGTAATCTAACTAACTACCGACCCAAAGTGCACTACTGGAGAATACTGTATCAGAGACGGTAAAAAACCTTATCTCAGATGGTATATTGAACTGGCTATAAATAATGGTTAGTGCTAACATATCCTTATGTGATACTCAACTATCAGGTACAACTATTGCTCCAAACCATCAGTGATTCATTTTCTGTTAAAAATAAATAAATAAATATTGCGGTTGCTGCTAAATTTCAGAATGATTTACACATCAAATTTCATTTGGATTACACACAAGTCATTGAACATTTAGATTACAGATAAGAAGTCATTAAACATTTGGATTACACACAAGAAATTACTCAACAATTGGATTAAATGGAGGAGGATGCAGTTTATCATCGATGAGACAATGCTTATCTCGATATGGATCTAGGGAGGAGGATGCCGCAGCGGCGGGAGGCGAGCTCGACGCAGTCATTGGAGTTAGTGTCGGTGTGCTGGATGAGGGCGTCGACCTCGTCGGTGTTGGGCTTAAGGCCGAGGGACCAGAGGAGGGACCCCAGATCCAGTTGCGCCTGGCCATCTTCCTTGAGGCCGAGGGAGTAGAAGATCTGCCGTAGCTCCACTAGCGTTGGTGGTGGGCCTGTTGCTGCTGGTGGTTGGTGGTGGCTGTGGTCCAAGTCTCCATCGACGACAACGGCTTGCGCGTGGCGGCGGTGTCAGGGTTTCCAGTAGTGGCGGCGTCAAGCTTTCTAATGGCCGCAGCGTTAGCGGGTGCCTTGCTCATGGTGGTGGGAATAGGACTCTGGGAGGAGGAAGAGGAGGAGGATGTGGTGTGTTGTCACACCCTGATTTTCCAAAACCCGAAAATTAGGGCCAACAAAAACTTTTTGCTAATAATGTTAGTTTAGATACACCATAATATTCGAAAACATGCATGTTAACCCGAACCCACATATGTCTGGCATGTTTTGAACTTTACACGCATCCATTAGGCCCAACCCCGCCACACACGCACAGACCCGGAATAACCCTAACACGAAAAAGGACGTAACGCAATACACGCGCCGTATACGCCACCGCGTCGACGGTACCTCACCACCAACACGTCCTAAGCCGACATAAAGGTTTCATCTCGAGTTCCATGTTTCTGCTCCACCTTGCCGCACCCCGAAACCTTGGTTTTACCTTCCACTTCCCTTAACACTACCTAACTCAATATCGGCAAAAACCCTAAACACGAAATCTAGAGACTTTCGGCCTTCCTAAAAATTCTGAGAAATTTTTGGAACATCCTATTATTATTATCCACGACTCAAATATGCAGGAGCACATTTTGTGGCATGATCATCTGCCCCATGCCATGCTTCTCTTATTGCCTGTTATACCGGACCAGAAAATCATGCGAGCATATACTGCTTCCGGTATACGCGTATATGGGACTCCAATTCTCTTTTTCCCATGCACATGGGATAGCCCTCAAAGATTTATTCCACGACCACAAATATTCTACGGTACGTCAGTACCCCTTGTGTTGCCCAGGTCATCGCCGTGTCCTAAATAAACCTTGGCTCCTTGCCCTAACTTTTCGAACTCTTTTTCCTGTAAATTGATACCTTAACTCCCAAACGATAGCAAAGTATCCAAATATGATAAGAAATGACCCCCTCCATCTTTATGGCTCCAGGAATAAGTTTGCCCAATTACATCTTTTTCAGAAACTTCTAATATTTTAAAACCCAAGCTCTAACCGATCAGTAGCTCGCTGAGTTCCAACCAGATTAATTAAAATAATAACATGCCAAGCTTGTTATGGAACGCCAACTTCATCTATCTAGTTCCTTTCTTAAAGTAAGAGTCCACTGTATCCAAACAAATCTTCCTAGCAGAAATCTATTACGTCCAGGCGAAATATCTACTCTGTTCTCCGTTGCTCTTTCTTGTTACGTGCTGGCTTCGCAACAAATGCATCAGTCGCCTCATCTCAGCCCTCTGCCTGCTACACCCTTCTTTGCTAAGAGCACTAAAAAGCTACCAACCGACATGCATTCCCAGTCCCTGCCATGTGGTCCCAGTCCCGCGTGTCATCCCTCACTCCCTACTTCTTCTCCTTATCCCTCTCCCTTGCCAACCGCGCCACCTCATCCTTCCCAATAGTGTTCGGTGCCTAACACCTGCAGCTATCAAAGCAAGACTCGTCGTGGTCTCTGTCGCCACGCACCTGCACCCAGCTATTGCCTTTCTTCAAGCTCCCTCACTAAGCTAAGTCCCAAGCAGCCGAGCACCACCCCTACCTTCTCCTCCAGGACCGGCACGGGAGCATCAATCGAGCCGCCAAGCTCCATCCCTCCCGAGCGCCATCCCCTTCCCCAGTCACCACCAAGCTCCGCAGCTCCAGTCCCCGCCACCTACCCCGACCGGAGCAGCCGCTCCTCACGCCGCCGTCCCTCTGCTTTGGGCGAGCCCCGCCGCTATCTCCGCTCCCCTCCAATGCACGCCTGGCCCGGGTAGCAACCATCGCCAAGCCCGAAGCCTGCCGCCGGTGAGCTCCACGGCCGCCGCACACCAGGGCCGCCGGATCTACAGCCACCTCTACTCAGCTTCCTCGGGTCGGCACCGAGCCAAACCGGCCATCCTCAGATCTGGCTGGCGCCCCGGACCACCAATGAAGCCGCGCCGACCAGGACCAACTCAAGCCGCCGCGCCACAGTTCGCTTCTTCCTCTGTTCTGAGATTTCCACCGGCCCCCTCGCCGCCAGCTACCTTGCCGCGCCACCCTCCCGCTCAAGCCCACCTCGTGTGAGTTGCCGCCGCCGTCGGACACGCCACTGTCGCCGCCGCCTCGCTCCGCCGCGGCAACGCCCGCCCCACCGCGGCAGCGCCACGGCAGCAGCACCTCCCTCCTGCGGCAGCCCTCCCCCTCACCGTGGCAGCCCTTTCACCCCAAAACCGCCGCCAGCCAGCTCGCCTGAGCGCCGTACGTAAGCCTCCCCTCTGCGCCAATCATCTAAGCCGAAGGCCTCCTTCTCTCTCTGTAATGCTTTCGCTCTCCGTGGCGGTTAACCGAGCACACTTAATGAGCAAATAACGGTTTAGCTCTTAACTGTTTTGGTTAACCCCAGCCCACCGGATGGCATGCGCATTAACTCCACTGTGGACAACGGTTTGGTCTGAACCGTGTGACCTCTCAATTCAACCTGTTGGGCATCCCCAACCGATTCCTAAGTAGCTCCTTCCGGCTCCGAGCTATTAAAAGATTTAGGAACTTCTAAAACATTCCAACAACAAGGATTTGATCTAGGGCACTTCTGTTACTTCTTGTAAAACCATATATACGATATATACCCCATGTCCCAGGGCAACCCGAAATGAATTTCCCTGCCATCCAAATGTCTATGGCATTTGCTAAACTAGTAGGGCAAGTAATTTAGAAAAGTCACCTTAATGGCATGAGTTCTTTCCTATTCGAAGACACTGTTATTCCATGAAACGCATAGGCACACACCAAACACCTAGAGCATCTTCCCGTTCTCATAGGTTTATCAACTTAAAGGTTGAAGACCAAACCTTAATCTGACGCAGATATACACGTCTCTTCGTAAATGGCTTCGAGTGACGTATTCACCCTTCCAAATAACATCTAAACCCTATAAAACATCTTGACTTCAGTAGATTTCAAAACCCTAAAATGGTATTACCCTAGGAAGAATAAAGGATAAGAAAATCGGTACGATTTCAATATACTATTAAGTTAGAACCCTAGTGTAAGACTCGCAAAACCACGTATGGGAGTAAAGAGTACCCTAAAACAAATTGAAGAAAAGCTGCATCTCCCTAGTATTAGCCGGATCATGCTAACCCTAAAATATACTGGATCTAATAGCGAAGCTCTGTCCTGCCTATAACACAAATAAAGAAACCCTAGCGCGGCACTCCACCCTCTAGTTGATACCTAACGGAGAATAAAATATCGAGTAGTTTTCCTGCCAGCGTGAGGAGATCCTAACATGAAATCACCATAAAACGATAGAAGCAAAAAGGATCCTATGTCGGCAGAAAACCCTAAAATCAGTACCTTTTGTGTATTGACCTAAAGCGCCATCTCTAAATCTCCAAGGCTTTTTAACGTCAAATAGCTAGTCAAACGCATTATGATTTCATGTGTTGATTCCTCCAGTTCTACATTTGATGTTCTTGGTTCTTCCTCGCAATGGTTCTTATTCAGTACTTTTCGACATGTAGTTCCGACGTTTCGAGATATCGTGCGAAGGATCCCGGACCCTTATCGTATCAAGTTCAAGTTCGAGCCCCGGACAATATTTGCCAGGCAAGCATTCCCACTTTGATCATGTTGAATCCCATATTTGTGAAACGTAATTACTTTGTTTGCGAACCTTGCATGCTATGTTGATATCAACGTTATTTTATGCTAGCGTAGTTATGCCAAGTAATCGCATATGAGGTAGGTTCTGAAATCCATTCCTTGTATCCCTAGGATTATTTAGTCGGTTACCATTCGACCGATAAACTAATTAGGACTATGGGCCTTAGCCGTGCTTAGCCCTGCTGTAGTAAAAAAAAACTAAGTTTTATCGATACAATGGGATTGGGATCAAAACCCTCGGTTTGTTATACATTCCGAGGGAATCTTTTGAAATGAAAGGTTTGCTAGAATCCCAAATGAAAGCGATGGAGGATTTGGATTCGGGCAAGAATGCTAAGGGTGTTTGAGGTGGTAGAGTAGCTGGTCGCCACTTGTGGCAAGAAAAGGGTAGGGTAGCCGGTTGCTACCTGAGGCATGTAATGGTAGGGTAGCCGGTTGCTATCTGGGGGGAATGGTTGGACATAGAGTCTTGCTTGAATCAGTTAAGGACCGAACCTAAGTGCCGCTGAATCAGTTCCCCTACCGTACGTCTGCATGTCCTTTATGGGAAGGACTTGACTCGGTACCTCGTCTAATGCTGGAGCTCGGAACCGTGGGAAGTTAGGGTGATGTCCTAGGTGGATCCGGGATCCCTAGAGGATCTTCACGAGACTACGTGGGGGTAAAGCTCTCGATGAGTTCCACGCTGTGGAAGTAAAGCTCTCGGTGGGTCTCACGAGTACGTGAAATTATGGTTCGACACAAAGGTGGAGAGTCCCATTTTCGACATCCGGGATGCGAAAGTTGGGTTACCCACCTAGCGGGTCCGGCTCTAGTGTGAACACGGGCGAAAGGTCTCGTTGTAATAACCCTGTCAGTATACTTGCATAGTACTGCCAGGGTGACCTACATCTTGTGGGTAAAGCCGTACAACCTCTGCAGAGTGTTAAAAACTATTCGAATAGCCGCGTCCTCGGTCATGGACATGAACTGGTAAGGCCACACACTGGTTAGACTGAGTCTTGTTTGTGAAAATTGAGAAATGGGATTAAGGACATGGGCATGACGTGTCCACAGTGAGCAGTTTAAGCTACAGTCTGGTAGCGAGGAACTGCAGAAGAGAAAACCTAGTCCGGGCCGCGAGGCGGTAGCGCGGGTAGGTTGTAAGGATTGTTCGAGGCGGTAGAAGGAGCTACCGGCCTCTAGTTGACGACTGTTCTGCTGGATTATCCAGCACCGAATGCTGTCTCGACGGAGACAAATTTGATTACGAAATGCTTTTACAATCTACTATTCTAGTATTTAAAATTTAAACTTACATTTCCGCACAACCAACAACATAGGGTAGAGCTATTCCTTGATCTATTCCCTGCATGAAATATTACCGTATATTTCCTCCCGTGGGAATAGCTTGCGAGTACAATCCATGTACTCACCTGGCTTGTTGATTTGGCCAGACGAAGGAGACGTTGATTCCGAAGAAGCAGTTACGATCGTGAAAGCTAGGGCGTAATCCCAATCAGTTGCCTGTCGGGTATGGCATATTGACGGGCCACCCCACCGTTGAATTCCGCTGCAAGTTTATAGCCGTTGGGCTACAAGTATCAGATTATCGACCTTAACGGTCTATTTAATTATTTATGCATGTATGACAATGATATACAGGTTAACTCGTGTGTATCGGCTACTGATCCAGGGACCGGTACAGTGATCACGAGGGAGTATCCGGCTTAAAAACCGAGTACGCCACATGTGTGGTGATCGTTGGAGTTAAGGAGCAAGTTGAAGCCGTTGGAGTATGGGATCGAGTGAGTTGCGTGAGGAGATGAGAAGAGTCTGAGAGAGAAGTGACGACGGCGGTGGTTAGACTAGGGTAGGCCACGCTTTTATATCGGTGATAGCTGGGAATAACGGGCTGAAAGTAATCTTAGACGGTTTTGTGCAATAGCCCGTCCGTGATGTACTGCAGTAATTTTTTTCACTAAACCGTCCATAATGACCTGAGCATTAGAGATGGTTTCTGAAAAAAAAACTGTCTAAGATGCTCATTTTATTAAAAGTTGTATGTGATTTGAGATCCAGAACAATGTTTTATGTAGTAGTTGTACCTTATAATAAAGTGGATTGCACACTAGGTGGGACCCAATTTTATACTACTTTTCTATCGATTATATCAAAAAAAGGTAGCCAAACAACAAGATATGTAAAATCAGTTTAAGGAAACGAAATTATTATAATCTTTAAATTATACCGAGGCATTTCGCGAATTTTTCTTGCTTCTGGTTACTGTCTGGTGTTTCCGTGAGAAACTTTTCAAACCTGATTTGAACGAGGAATGTTTCTGCTTCTCGTTGCTGTCTGTGTTTTTTCCGTGAGAAAATTTTCAAAACCCGTTTGGAACGTAGGATTACTGCGAAGATAACTTTAACCGGAGAGGGAAAGGACAAAGTTGCCTGAAAGTGGCTAGAAGATCGGTTTGCAGGAAGTAGAGAGTTCCAATCTGTTCTGGCATGGACCATGTTGCAGATTCTCCATGT
The DNA here is from genome assembly GCA_019208055.1 of Stipa capillata. Taxonomy (NCBI): domain Eukaryota; kingdom Viridiplantae; phylum Streptophyta; class Magnoliopsida; order Poales; family Poaceae; genus Stipa; species Stipa capillata. The sequence continues at coordinate 88,426 of JAGXJF010001147.1, forward strand.
CAGTGGCATCATGGAACGCATCAAAATGGTGGCGGCCCTGCTGGTTGATACGATAGAGCAATTGGCTCCAAGTTGCGAAGCTTAACAACTCACTGCATGTCCAACTAAAACAGTTAAGCATGTTCTGAACATGCCAAATTCCATTTGTAGCCACGTCCCACCTACATGTTTATGGCCCCTTAGGCTTCTAGAGAGTTTATAGGTGAAAATAAGCTATAAGCTATTCCTAAGAGGCAAATGAGCTAAGGCTTAAATTTTAAGTTTGTATGGATTTCTGTTGGTGCTGAGGCTTCCCGAGCTTCTTCTCCTCTTCACTTACTCCATCCCAAACACTACCCTCAAAGTTCAACATAATTATAGAAAAACTGCCACTCAAATCCCTAAATTCTTTCTCTCCTCCCGTCCTCCACCCGCAGCCCCGCTCCCCTCATCCCCGCGGCCGCCGCCCTTCCCCGCGACCGCTGCCGCCCCCCTCCCGCCGCCGAGCTCCAACTCCCACCGCCGAGCTCCGCCTCCCGCTCAACCTCCCACCGTCTAGCGCCCTGCAACCCGAGCGCCTCCCTCTTGCGCCGCTCTCCCTCCGTCCCCCCTCCGGTGCCACCTCCGGCCAGACGCGCTGGCCGGATCTGCCTCCCCCCGCCTCTCCCACCGCTTCCCCCGCCGGATCCCGCCTCCCCCGCCAGATCCCGACCGCCCTGCCACCCCCGCCTCTCCCGCCGCTTCCCCCGCCGGATCCCGCCTCCCCTGCCAGATCCCGACCACCCCGCCACCCCCGCCACTTCCGCCGAAGCATCTCGCCACCTCCCCCGCTGGATCTCCGCCCTGCCCCCCACCTCTCCCGCTCTCTACTGGATCTCGCCTCCCCGCGGCCACCGGTTGCCCTCCCCAGGTTTTCCACCCGAGCAGCGCCGTCATCCCCACGTGCTTGCACCGGAGCTCAAGAGGAGAACCGCCGGCCACCGCACAGATCCGAGAAGAACCTCCCCTCTCCCAGGAGCAGGCCACTTCCCCCTCCGGATCCCGCCGCTTCCCTGCAGGACCGAGGCCGCCTCTGACGAGGGAAGCCCAACCGGGTAGGCCCAATGACTCGAGTCGGCCCAGCAAGCCTGGCAAGGCCCACTCGGGTGCAGGCCCAACAACTTCGCAAAGGCCTATTCGGACGAAGGCCCAAGAACAGCCTGTCATGGTACAACGTCTGGGTGCCATTAAGACAGGCGTTACAACTCATCAAGGCATACGTTTCAGCCGGCATGAAGACTGGTGTTACTCGGACGGTTACCAGATATAAATGTCAGTTAATTAGGACAGTAACTGTAGTTCAGCCGAATGACCGAGTCGGCTGATGCGCAGGCCTATATAAGGCCGAGCCCTCCATGCAGAAGGGGGCTGAACTCTGGACCTTACGTTCTCTCATTCCTATTGTACTCCCTTTTTCACGCAAGGACATCAAATACATTCAGCAGGAGTAGGGTATTATCTCCATATTTGGAGAGCCTGAACCTGGGTAAAAGTTCTTGTGTGCACCGCCTAGATCTTCCATACACGCATCCCCGACGATCCTATAACAAATGGATATTGCCGCGAACACCCCGCGACAGTTGGCGCGCCAGGTAGGGGGCGCGTGTTTTGGAGCTACGATCCAGGCGGGATCTTCTCCAGCGATCGGCGACAAGCTCATCATCGGCAACATGTCGCCTGTCGCGCATCCTGAAGGCTCGGAGTTCATCTTCGGCGGCCTTCACTTCTTGGCCGACGCTTTCGGCCAATTACATCTCCAAGATCCGCGTCCGTGCCTTACCGTGGAGGAGGAGCCTGAGCTCCGGCTCGGATCTCCTCCAGCCTCGGGCAAGGGCGAGGAATATTTCAGGTTCGTCGCCATGGTGGGCGCCGAATCTCTCCTCTCCATCCTGGGATCCGAATCCGAGGGGGACGAGAGTTCGCACAGCCATACCGCCTCCGCTGAGGTGTATGTGGTTGGGGATGGCGCCGCAGAGGATGCGGCAACGTCTGCAGCAGCGGCAGCCAGGGCAGCCCATGAGCACCTGCATACGCCCATCAACGGACAATCGGATGCCGAGAGGGCCTTGGAGGCTTCTCGGCAAGCTCTCCTTGCAGAACGAGCACGCCTCGATCAAGAGCGGGCGGCACTCGAACAGCAAGATCGACAACCGAATGACCCACACGGTTCGCGCAGCCGCGCGAACCGGCGAACTTCTTCGGCCGCCCGGAGGAGTCGGGCTACTCGGGCCCCACTTTTCGGACGACAACAGGACGGTGTCCTTGTCTATCAAACACCGGCCCAGAACCTTTTCGCGGCCACCGCGCTGGCCGACTCATTGCCACCTCCAGCAGACAGCCCCGCGGCGGAAATCCACCGCCGAGTCATCACTCTGATGAAGACGGCGGTGGAACAACAAAACGAAGCCGGGTCGGTTAGCAACCGGCTGGCTTCCCAAGAGACTCGGAGTCGGCCCTCAGGAGCTCCGAGTCGCCCCGTCACAGTCGGATCGTCTCAACCGAGTCGATCCACGAACCGGCCTGACGCTCGCCTGGAGATTAACCGGCTCCAGGCTGAGGCGGCGGCGAGCCGGCTCTCTTCGAGCGAACGATGCCCGCGATGCCCGCGATGACATCGAGGGACGGCGGGCAGCCCGGGTGCGGGCTGAGCGACGCGCCGGCGAAGTCAACCAGCTGGGCAGCTCTGCCTCCACCGGACCGCTTTGCTTCAGCAGGCGAATTCGGTCCGAACCGTTTCCGGATCGGTTCCGAATTGCAAGCGGCGTCGACAAGTATGACGGCACCGCCAAGCCAGAAACTTGGCTTGCCGATTACTTGGTCGCTTGCAACATAGGAGGAGGCAACGAGCGTGTCGCCCTCCGAAGCCTACCCCTGATGCTGGAAGGGTCGGCTCGGGCGTGGCTTAACAGCCTGCCTGAAGATAGCATCTACGACTGGAGGGACCTCCAAGAGGCCTTCGTCAAGAACTTTGAGGGCACGTACAAGCGCCCTGGGAACGCCCAAGACTTGTGGCTCTGCGTCCAGGAGAAGGGCGAGTCGGTCCGCGACTACATTCAGCGCTGGACTCGACTGCGCAACTCGATCGAGGACGTCACCGAGATGCAGGCCATTCAGGCTTTCTCCCAGGGAGTCAAATACGAGCTTCTCAAACACAAGTTGGCCCAGTCTAACATTCAGACCATGGGCCGACTCATGGAAGTCGCCAGCAAGTACGCCACGGGTGAGGAAGCCATGCGGTACGAAGACAAAGGCAAGGCAAAAGCCGAGTCTTCGAGCCGAAAAGTTCCCGCCGACTCGGGTCGGAAGCGTGCGGACGATCGGCCCCCGAAGCGGAAGGCTGGCGGAGACGGGGTTAGCGGAGCCGACTTGGTTGCATCTGCTGAGCGTGGCCCCCAGCGCGGCGACGCTAACCAAAAGAAGGAGCGCCCTTGGCAACAGCGCAAGGCGCCAAAGCTTACTTTTGAGGAGGTCCTCGACGGGCCCTGCTCCTTCCACAGTACCGCCAACTATAAGGCGGGGCACTCGACTCGGGACTGTAGCTTCCTGCAGCGTTTGCGGGAGGAAAAACAACCCGAGCCGGATGCCGATGGCGAAGGAGGCTCCGCTGCAGGAGGCGGCGCCGCACAGTATCCCCCTCAAAGGGGGGTACTCATGATTTTTCAAGGGTCCGACTCCAAAAGGGGTCGGAAGCTGCGTTGTCGCGAGGTCAACGCGACGATGCCAGCAGTCCCACAATGGCTGGACTGGTCCGAGGTGCCAGTCGGCTTCAGCCGACTCGATCACCCCGACCGAATCCCCCACCCGGGCAAGCACCCTTTGGTGGTGGATCCCCAGGTCAGAGGATTCAAGCTCCGCAAGGTCCTGATGGACGGGGGCTCCAGCATAAACATCATCTTCGTCGATACCCTGAAGAGGATGCAAGTGTCGGAGACCCAACTTCGCCCCAGTAACATTTCTTTCCATGGAATAGTTCCTGGGAAGTGCGCCAGGCCTCTGGGTCAAATCTCCCTGGAAGTTGTGTTCGGTGAGCCGAACAACTTCCGGGTCGAGACATTGGCCTTCGAGGTAGTCGGCTTTAAGAGCGCATACCATGCGATCTTTGGCCGGCCGGCCTATGCCAAATTTATGGCTAGGCCATGTTACACGTACCTGAAGCTGAAGATGCCGGGTCCCAAAGGCGTTATTACCATCACTGGCGACTTTGAGCGCTCAAACGAGTGCGATCTCGCCAGTGCGGACATAGCCGAGTCCCTTATCACGGCTCAGGAGTTGGAGAACATTCAAGCTTCCACCGACTCGGATCAACCGCCACCCAGCAAGAAGGCGGCAACCGAGTCCACCTTCCAGTCGGCCAAGGACACGAAACGTGTCCAGGTCCATCCCGAGGACCCATCCAAGACGGTCCACATCGGGACTGACCTTGAGGCCAAATAGGAAGGCGCGCTCGTCGACTTCCTTCGTGAGAATTGGAACATCTTCGCATGGAAGCCTTCTGACATGCCGGGCGTTCCAAGGAAGTTCGCCGAGCACTCCCTCAACGTCGCCAAAGATGCAAAGCCAGTGAAGCAGTCTCTCCGTCGCTTCGCTGAAGACCGACGCAAAGCAATCGGAGAAGAAATCGCCCGACTCCTCGCCGCCGGGTTCATCAAAGAAGTTTTTCACCCGGACTGGTTAGCTAACCCGGTCCTGGTTCTTAAGAAGAACAAAACTTGGCGCATGTGTGTGGACTACACATCCTTAAACAAAGCATGCCCCAAGGACCCGTTCGCTTTAACCCCGTATTGATCAAGTTGTTGACTCTACGGCCGGTTGTGAACGCTTATGTTTTCTGGATGCCTATTCAGGCTACCACCAGATTAAGATGAAAGAGTCTGATCAAATAAAAACTTCTTTCATCACCCGTTTGGGGCTTTCTGCTACATCACGATGCCTTTTGGTTTGAAAAATGCTGGTGCTACATATCAACGCTGTATGCAAAAGTGTTTACACGACCAGATAGGTAGAAATGTCTAGGCATATGTCGATGACATAGTGGTGAAGTCCAAGAAGAACGCGGATCTCTTGACCGACTTGGCCGAGACTTTTGCCAATCTCAGGAGGTTCGACATGAAGCTTAACCCGGAGAAGTGCGTCTTCGGGGTTCCAGCTGGCAAGTTACTCGGCTTCATCGTTTCTGAGCGAGGGATCGAAGCGAACCCGGATAAACTTGATGCCATCATCAAGATGGGCAAGCCAAAGGACCTGAAGGCAGTCCAGCGCCTAACCGGGTGCATTGCTGCTCTAAGTCGGTTCATAGCCCGACTCGGTGAGAAGGCCTTGCCTTTTTACTGACTTCTCAAGAAATCCGACTCTTTCCAGTGGACGGATGAAGCTCAGCAAGCCTTCGAAGATCTCAAGCGTCTTCTGTCAACACCTCCAGTCCTTGCTGCACCAATGGAGGGTGAACCCATGCTGTTGTACATCGCTGCCACGAATCAAGTGGTTAGCATTGTGCTAGTAGTGGAACGATCAGAAGAAGGCCGAGTTCAAAAGGTGCAACGACCCGTCTACTATGTCAGCGAAGTGCTTTCCGAGTCGAAGCAGCGCTACCCGCATTACCAGAAGCTCGTTTACGGTGTGTTTCTGGCGACTCGAAGCTGGTGCACTATTTCCAGGCCCACTTGGTTACCGTGGTGAGTCATGCTCCTTTGTCTGACATCATCAACAATCGGGATGCCACTGGCCGAGTCGCTAAGTGGGCAATAGAACTTATGCCGCATGACATCAGCTACGAGCCTCGCAAGGCCATCAAGTCTCAAGCCCTTGCCGACTTCATCGTCGAATGGACTGAGAACCAATCCCTTCCGACTCAACTCCATACGGAGCACTGGGTCATGTACTTCGACGGTTCGAAGATGCTCGCGGGCACGGGGGCTGGAGTCGTGTTGACTTTTCCCAAAGGCGACAAGCTTCATTACGTGCTGCAGATCCATTTCGCCGCCTCCAACAATGTGGCGGAATACGAGGCGTTGCTGCACGGACTGCGCATTGCAGTCTCACTTGGCATTCGCCGACTGCTTTGTCGCGGCGACTCGGATTTGGTGGTACAGCAAGTGATGAAGGCTTGGGATACCAAAGATCCGACCATGGCGGCATATTGTGCCGCTGTGCGCCGGCTAGAGGGACACTTTGATGGCCTTGAGCTTCATCACGTTCGCCGTGCTGATAATGAAGCTGCCGATTCTCTGGCCCGGATCGGCTCGGCCCGTGAAAAAGTGCCGCCGGGAGTCTTCCTTCAGCAACTTTTTCAGCCATCCATCAAGATAGAGTCGGCAACTGACTCAATCGAGGCCGACTCGCCCCACCCTGAGTTGGCCCACCCGGCACTCGAGGACGTCTTGGTGGTTATTCCTCTTTGGACCCAGCCGTTCCTTGCTTACTTTCTGCGCAAAGAATTGCCGGACGATCCGACTGAGGCCCGCCGCATTGTCTGCCGTGCCCGGTCCTACACTATTATCAATGGTGAGCTTTACAAGCGCAGCACAACTGGAGTATTTCAGCGCTGCATTTCACCGGAAGAAGGTCGTACATTGCTCGAGGAAATTCACTCGGGACTCTGCGGCCACCATGCTTCATCAAGGGCTTTGGTCGCTAAAGCTTTTCGACATGGATTCTTCTGGCTCACAGCACACACTGATGCCGAAGACCTCGTTCGCACATGCGAAGGGTGTCAAAGACATGCTCGCCAGTCGCACATGCCGGCTACTGCGCTCAAGACAATCCCCATCACGTGGCCCTTTGCCGTGTGGGAACTCGACATGGTGGGCCCACTGAAGAAAGCCCGAGGAGGTTTCACTCATCTCCTTGTGGCAGTCGACAAGTTTACGAAGTGGATTGAGGCTAAGCCAATCATGAAGCTCGACGGCCCGACTGCCGTCAATTTCATGAAGGGAGTAATTTTCCGATTCGGCATTCCTCACAGCATCATCACTGACAATGGCTCGAACTTCGCCGCTGAAGTTTTTCGCCAATTTTGTCGGGATCATGGGATCCGAATTGACTTTGCTTCCGTGGCTCATCCGCAGTCCAACGGCCAAGTCGAACGATCCAACGCGCTCATTCTTCAAGGCATCAAGCCCCGGTTATTAGTCCCGTTGCAGCGGGCTGCCGGCTCCTGGATTGACGAGCTCCCGTCTGTCCTGTGGATTCTGCGGACGACTCCAAACCGGTCGACTGGTTACACGCCTTTCTTCATGGTTTATGGAGCTGAAGCCGTCCTGCCGAGTGACATCCTCCATGACTCCCCGCGGGTCGCAGCATACGTGGAGAAGGATGCCGAGTTGGCCCGGCAAGATGATCTTGATCTCCTCGAAGAAGCGCGGGAGCTTGCCCTTGCTCGCTCCGCTATTTACCAGCAGAATCTGCGCCGATATCACAGTCGGCAAGTCCGGGGCCGCGCCTTCAACAAAGGAGATCTGGTCCTCCGACTCATTCAAGACAAGGCTGGCATGCACAAATTGTCTCCACCTTGGGAGGGGCCATTCATCGTCAACCAGGTGCTTCACAACGGCGCGTACCGACTGGAGGACCCGGCAACCGGCGCAGTCACAGAACGGACGTGGAACATTGCACAGCTGCGTCCCTTCTACACTTAAACTTTGTACTTCAAAATAGTCCATTGTTTCATTATGAATAAAAACTTGTTTCCTTCGAGCGGCACTCGGGAGCATTTTTCATTTTCCGACTACGCTACCTATGGGCAATTCCCGGGGGCTAAGTCAAATAAAATCGAGTGGCTTCCTTTCGGGCAACACCCGGAAGCCACCCACTGGGTGATCTCTCACTCGGCGCAAGTTATTTCGAGTTTCCTAGCTTTGTTTCTACACGAGCGTCTAAGTAAACGTGTACGGTACCTAAGGCCCACTCTTCGTCCCCAACTACAGTCGCAACCCGGCTGTCCGGTTGGCAAGAGCAAAAGCTAAAGGTCGGCCTGCACGCGAAAGGATCCGACTCGGCGTGAAAAACAAATGTGGACGACTCAAGTAACTTGCGTAAACCAATAAAATGGATCAAAAAGCATCTTCATTCATTGCAAAAGTTTTTACAATTTCTTACTCGGCATACCGAGAGATATTACATTATGATTTTTTATTCCTCTGGAGTGGCTTCAACGCGCTCCTCCAGGTCGGTGAAGCTAGCAATCCGGCTGGCGGTGGCGCGGACTCGGGGAAGAAGCTCCATGGGGTCAACCGACTGCCCTGCCTCGTTGATGGGGGCACCAGCGGAGATGCTGTCAACATCCGCGTCCGGGTGATGGGCCAGCACCATGGCCAGTGCCATACCAGCTCCTGAGCGGGCGGCCGACTCCTTCCACTCTTCGACTTCTGCAGGGCCCAGTGAGAGCTTGTCGGCGAGGGCGAAGACGCTGGAACTCGGCTCCTCTCCAGGCCAGAGCTTGACATAAAGGTTTTGAGCAGCCGACTTGAAGTTGTCCGCCAAGCTCTTGACTTGGAGGAGCCGGTCTAGCACTGTCACGACGCATTCGGCCATCATCTCCGGAGTCCAGAGTGCGTCGAGTACCGACATGGCCGGGTCAGAGAGTGCGCGGAGTCGGAGCGCCGCCTACCGGGCTCGCTCCTCCAGTTCTGGGCAAACCTCTGAGAACAAATTATTGCTAAGGAAATGGAAGGAATCATACAAAAGGAAAGAAGCAAAAGACTCGGGGGCTTACCGAGTAAAGTTTCATTGGCTTTTTTAAGTTCGCCAATGAGATCCCTCTCACGCCTTTCCCAGTCGGCGATGGTTGCCTCGTGTCGCTTCTGCGACTCGTCCATCAGCCGGGAGAAGTCGTCGACGGAAGCTTGCAGCTTTTTGTTCGCCGACTGCGACTGTTCGTACTGTTTCACCAGCTTGTCGTAGTCCGACTTAAGCTTGGTGGCAGCGCGCATCTTGTCCTCATACTCGGCTGCTTTGGCGTCGAGTCGTTGGGCGACTGTTGCAGCCGGGATCCTCGAGTTCACCTCTTTCTTGAGTTGAGCATTTTCAGCTTCGAGGTCTGCCGACTCAGCAAAGTCAATATCACAGAAAATTTCAAGGAGAAAAGGTTGAAGACTCGGTCACTTACTCTTGAGGGCGGCAAGCTTCTCCTCGAGCTGCCGGTTCTTCGCCTTCTCCTCCTCCAATGCCTTCTCCAACGAGGCATTTCTTTCCATAAGGACTGGGTTGTTTCCGCCCAGTCGGATTGCAGCCTGGTGAAGGAAAAGTTAGTACCCGAATTTATAAGTCTCAAGCCGACTCAGTCAGTCGGCTAGAGACTCGGGGGCTACACCCACTGGGTGCACAGAACGTGCTCCCAGTGTTGGAAAATAAAACAAAATTTGAAGATTTGAAGACACTTACCCCGACGGAGGTCTCCAAAACCTCGGCCGAGTCCGCCAAGGACTTAGCCGCGTCGGCAAAATCCCTGAGCTTGGAGCTGAGGGCGGCGACGCGGTTCGTAGCTTCCTCCGCACTGGCCAAGTCCCTCGTGCTGCAACTCGGTAGCAGCAGCGCCGGGACAAGGTCACTTGAAGAAGCCGGCACCAGCACTTGAGATGAGGAGTCGGAGCCGGAGGCTGGGTGCGGCTCGGTCACTGAAGGTAACTCAGTGACGAGTTGTCCTTCGGCTTCACCCGCCGGCTCAGAGGAGTCGGTCCCAGCTACAGCAGCCGGCTCCGTTGTCTCCTCAATGGTCGGGTTCGGTTGGCGTTGAGGATCCTCCGCCGGAGCTTCGGAGGACCCAGCACGCACAACCGGCTCCGGGGCCTCATCCTCAACCACGGCAGGCTGAGACATGGGGGAACTCGGTTGCAGCGTTGCAGCCGGAGGTGTAGCGACTCCCGCAGCCGCGGCCGACTCCGACCCCGCGGCAGGGATGGTTGGCGCTGGCACGCTGGACTCGACTGCAGCCGGAGTCGGTGCTGGAGTCGACGCTGGTAGCCGCACTGGAGTCGGAGCCGTCGACGTACCGGATGAAGCATCTCCTTTGTCGGAAAACTTCTTTTGGACTCTGCGGAGCAAAAGAGAAACCGACTTCAATACCTTGAAAACCTACAGCGCCTAGGGCATGAGGCAAGACTCGTACCTGGTTGTGGTGGGGATAGTTTTTCTTTTTCGGATTGGCGGCAGGTTTTGGAACCTGCGCCACTCGGCTGGGAGGCGTGGCTTGGGCAGGAGCTGAAGCCGGCGCCCCCCCCACTGGCAGCTGTGGCTTGCACAGGATCCGGAGCCTGCGTAGTGGGGCCGGTAGCGGCAACCCGGATCCGCTTGGCAGCCGGTTCCGTTCGAACTGGCTCCGTTCCAGCGTCCGGGACTTGAGATCCGGATGCGCCGTCGTCGCGGCTCCGCTTGGTGAGTTCATACGACCCTCCGGACTCGGAATCCGAGTCCGGGTCGTTTTGGTTACCGGCCTCGGGGGTTTCCTCTTCGACTTCGGCATTCTCCAGCGCTGCCGGAGCCGAGTCTTGCTCAGGGAGAGGCGGCGTGGAGTTGAAGTTCAGATAGTTCTACAGCACCAAAAACTCGGCGTTAGAAGAAGCAAGCAAGTTAAAAAGACCAAGAGCCTGACTCGGATTATAAGTTACTTACATCCGGGGCCGGGTTGGCACGCGAATAAGGAGGAACCTGGGGCGACCGAGTGAGCCCTGTTCTTTCTTTCGTCAAGGTCTTCAAGATCTCCAAGAAGTTGTCATCAGAAAGATCTTCGGACGAGACCCTCGTCGAGTCATGGTGGCCCGAGTACTCCCACATCGGGTGCGCCCGGGCTTGAAGGGGCTAGATGCGCCGAACCAGCCAGGTGGCGATGATGTCCGGGCCTGTGAGACCCAGCTTCTGGAGTCTCGCGATCTTCTTCGTGAGCCGGTCGACTTCAGGCATCTCCCCGTTGGATGGCTTGGTGCTCCAGCGCTTCACCCAGACAGGAGGGTCTTCAGTGTATGGGGGTAGACCATCATGGCCAGTCGGCGTACGTTCGTCCGGGCAGTAGAACCACCCATCCTGCCATTTCCGGATGGTGTCCGGAAATTGCATCTTGAAGTACCCGGTGCCGGGTTTGACTTGAATGCTAACTCCCCCGCAAACTGCCAGTCGGCCGCCGGCCTTGATGGGCTGCGCCTTGACAGTGAAGATTTTCTTCCAAAGTCCCCAGTGCGGCTGAGTTCCCAAGTAACATTCGCACAGCGTGATGAAACACGCGATGTGCAGAATGCCATTGGGGCTCAAGTGATGAAGCTGCAGACCGTAGAAGAATAGCAAACCGCGCAAGAAGTCGTGCGGCGGCAGCTTGAGTCCACGCTCCATGAACGGAACGAGCATCACCCGCTCGTGCTCATTTGGAGCGGGCTTCTTCTCCTTGTACGGCGCCCGCCAGTTGCTGATAGTCCGCGGCGGCAGCATGCCCTTGCGGGCGAACTCGATCAAGAGCTCGTCGATGATGACCGAGGGGATCCAATCCCCTTTATTCCAGTCGGCGGCGGGGGCGGAAGCGGAGGCAACGACCTTCTTGCCCTTGCTGGCGACGCGAGACATGGTCGCCGGATGATGGGTGACGGCGGCGAGCGAGTTTCTTCTCGAGTGTGTGGTGGCGGGGCTTTGGAAGCGAGAGCTTTGGACGCGAGGAAGACGAAGGCAAAAGCAGATGAGAATGTCGACGTCTCCGCGGTCCCCTTTTATAGACAAAGGAGTCCAACCGCCGGCGGTCGTGCGTCCGACGTGGCGGGAAACTACCGAGGCAACCGCCGTCCCGCGCGCGAGCGAACCCGCGGGATTCGGGCGCCTTTTTCGCCACGACGCGGAGTTCCAGGCGACGTGACCGGCTAACATTACGTCAGCCCTCATCTCGCGCGCGTCGTTTGCGTGATTCGAGTGTAGACATGATGAGCCGTCGCCTCGGACGGCGCGCGAAATCAGAGCAGCAGCGCATGTCGCGGGCACGCTTCGCGCGTGACTCGAGGCGAAATCATGGCGCTGCGAACACTCTGCCCAACCGGCTGCGCGCATTAAATGCTGATGCGACGTCTCGGACAAAACAATGCTGTGGCACCAGTCGGCTTAAAACCGAGTCCGACTCAATCAGAGTCGGGTGTGCTCGGGTGACGACTCAACAGTCGGCATAGCCCCCTGGGACACGTCACAGATCATCCGACTTCATCAAGTAATTCCGAGGCGCACAAGCCGCCAAACTCGGAAGCAGATTAGCTCTGCAAAAGGGTGCTGATGACCGACCCAACAGGGTTTCCAGGTCACTCGGCAACACCCAAGCTAAGGACGAATCCGGCATCCACAGCGGAATAACAGGATCCTTGAATCTGAGCCGAATGCCACAGCGGCGCAAAATGGCTCACGAATTCAGGGATCAGTGTCGGAGTTCGAGGACTCGGTTCCGAAGTTGAAAATCGAGGGCGTCCCCCCTGCGGGCACAAGATGGTAACCGTTCATTCGGATAAGCCAGACGTTACTTCGGATTCACTCGGAATTCATGATACGCCTCCCGGAAGGCCACAAGCCGATTTCCTCAGTCGGAAAATGCGGGTATCATTGAGTTCTTAATACTTAGCACATATTTAACCTACTTTTCAGGTATTGCAGGAGTCCATCAAGGTCTCTCCACTCGTAATTCGGGCACAAACGACTAGCTCGCCACTCGGCATCCGTGTCAAGACCTCGAAGTACTCGGGGGCTACTGACGAGGGAAGCCCAACCGGGTAGGCCCAATGACTCGAGTCGGCCCAGCAAGCCTGGCAAGGCCCACTCGGGTGCAGGCCCAACAACTTCGCAAAGGCCTATTCGGACGAAGGCCCAAGAACAGCCTGCCATGGTACAACGTCTGGGTGCCATTAAGACAGGCGTTACAACTCATCAAGGCATACGTTTCAGCCGGCATGAAGACTGGTGTTACTCGGACGGTTACCAGATATAAATGTCAGTTAATTAGGACAGTAACTGTAGTTCAGCCGAATGACCGAGTCGGCTGATGCGCAGGCCTATATAAGGCCGAGCCCTCCATGCAGAAGGGGGCTGAACTCTGGACCTTACGTTCTCTCATTCCTATTGTACTCCCTTTTTCACGCAAGGACATCAAATACATTCAGCAGGAGTAGGGTATTATCTCCATATTTGGAGAGCCTGAACCTGGGTAAAAGTTCTTGTGTGCACCGCCTAGATCTTCCATACACGCATCCCCGACGATCCTATAACAAATGGATATTGCCGCGAACACCCCGCGACAGCCTCCCCACAGGAGCAGCTCTACCGATGCCACCAACCACTCCCGTCGCCATCGGAGTAGGAACAGAGGAGGAGTAGTAGTAGCTACTAGCGTTGGCTGGTTTTTTTTTGTGTATTTCTTCATTCAATTTTGAGATAAAGTTGTTGTGTATCATATTTTTTCATTCAAAGGGATCAGATTGAGTGATAATGGACGAACTTGTGGCTAATGTCGGCTAATGCAGCAGAAATTGACTGATCTAGCTGTAATCAAACATGCTTTAGGACCATTTGAAGTAGTACTTTCAACAGCAATTAGTACTGGATAAATAAAGGTATTTGTGTTATTTAAATTTGTTGTGATCTGATGTGTATCATACTTTGCATTTTTGATATGATACTTCTTTGCCAATGTGTTGTGTAATCTTAGGCAAATATCAGCAAAGTTTACATGCAAAATCATTGAAGTCCCTTTTTAATGATTGTTGATGCAAAATAGATGCCTAACAGCAAGAAGAATGGACAAAAAGAATGAATGTTTAATCATATCCAAATCATTAGCAAATAAACTCTCCAAAATAATGATTTAATCTATTAAATAGCAAGCAAACGATTGCAGAGGTAATTCAGACTTTACACCCTTCAGCATACACAACAAGCTCAGTTCCATAAGCCGTTCCTAACAGGCAGAGTTTATTTTCAGAGCTTATTTTCACAGTGGATTGTAGCAAGCTTATCTTGACAGCTGGCTTCTGCACAAGCTGAAGCTGTTCCTAAGGGGGCCTATATAGTTCTGCCAACCATTACAGTATGTATTCCAAATTGCATCTCAAACCGTACTAACGAAGCATCGGAGACAAATCTCTTAATAAAAATACATTGATGAGAAACCTGACATACTAACGTGATTGTGCATCCATGGAATACCGTAAAATCTGAGTTTCAAAATGATTTGGACATAACCTCATATTGGACTGGCCACATATGCACAGCAACTTGCTTGCGTTTTTGTCCTTGCTTCACGCAAAAGGTCAGTTAGAGTTGCTACAAGTAGAGCTTATAGGTTTGTATATTGATTCACGAGTACTTAAACGGATAAGACGAGACTATTTCAATCATGCTCTCTCGCACACACGGATGGCACTTGAGCCGAAGCTCAACCAGGCCGGGTATCACAAACACAAAAGTTGCTTCTTAGATCGATCTATGGATCATGTAGACAAGAAGCAGTTCTTTAGCGCCCCAAAGAAATTCTCCACTGTTTCCGGTGCCCAATCAGCTCGTGGCAAGAGCAACATGGTAAACGGCTGGATGTGCATGGTGCCCCCGCTCTGGCCTGGGCATCAATTATTGCAAGATTCTTGGATCGATGCATGATGCGTGGTACTTCGGTACTTTCTGATCTCCATCGAGCTTGTTCTCTTTATATAAGACAATAACCGAGGAAGAAGAATCGATGGAGTGATTTGAGCCAAAGATATACAAAGGACAAGTTGGTGCAAGTAACTACCAAATGGTAGTATCACATGTATTTTGGAATAAACAGGGAGTACACCGTATGCCATGCTATATGAACCATGGAGTAACTAAAACCATATGTGTCTCACGGTGTCCGGAATCTAAAAGGAAGAAAGTCCATTTCTCTCCTTCATTATGGCCAAAGTCTAGCATTTCCTACTCAACTCCAAAATCAGACAATATACACCACAAGGATATATTATTTGGTTTTGTTTGCTAAGTGGTTCTTATGTCATCTAAGACCTTCTTTTGTGTCCAAAATCGCCTAAGTGTAAGTGCCATATCAAGTCAAAATTGGATTGATTTGGTCTAAGAATGGGTAATTTGACAAGTTTTGATAGTTGGGGGACATTCTGACCCACTTTGGAGTTGAGGGAGGAAGTTAAATTTGGAAAATTGTTGATGGGGCTAAAGTGGACCTGATGATGGGCAGTACTATACCGTATATTCGGGATGAGGCCCGTGAAGTTCTCCAATGGGCCTCCAGAGAGAAGCCACGGTCCGAAGGCCCGATCAAAGGGAGGCGTGAGCCTCAAGTCGGTGTGTCCTCCTGATCAGGATCGGATGACAGTTCTCGACATACCCTCAGAGAGGAGTCCGACTCGTGTACTATGAGGACTCAAGACGGAAGCTATCGCCTTATTCTACCTTTATAAAGAGTGCAAGACCCCTCCAGGGGGGAGGCAACTTGGGATCATACAGCCATAGCCAACTAGCTCCCGTGGAAGCCCTTAGCCTTAAAACCAAACTCGCTGGGTTCCCTACCTGTCGAGTTCCCCTTAGCCTCGAAACCAAACTCGCCGGGTTCCCTACCCGCCGAGTTCCCCTCAGCCTCGAAACAGATCTCGCTGGGTTCCCTACCTGTCGAGTTCCCCTTGTAATCTCCTGTACTCCCTACCGCATATCAATCCAATCATTGCAGGACATAGGGCTATTACCCGTCTTGGGGGCCTGAACCTGGGTAAATCGCTATCGAAGATCAGGCTGACCTGAGTTATCGCCCCGCTACCGTATAAATATGTGCTGTATAAGTACGCTCACCGGTACCCCCCATATACCATACATCGATAGCTGGTGCCCACCGTGGGACCCTCACATCAGCTTGGTTACGCTTCGACAGCACTCACCGACAAGATGGTGTACATGGGCTTTGACGATAAGGATTTCTATGATGTCTCGCTCGGATCTCACAATAGTTACACCAGCACGTCTTATCAGACAGAGGCTCTCCGACTTCAACGTCAACTCGCGGGGGTGCACAAGCAACCTAACCCTGCGGCCCTACGGGTCATCGCTACTTCACGTGGCCACACGAGCTTCAACCCATACGCTTTCGATCCATGTGATTTACAAAGCAAAATCTCCTCAAAGCACTCCCGGCGCCAGATCACGTCCCCGACAAGCTGCCACCGAACCCGATCACCACTAGATCAGGTTGCACCCAACCGACCTCAGGCACCATCTGAACGAGAAGCGTCCCCGCTCCACTACCCGATGCCACCGCCGCGAGATTCGTGGTAGCTCCCCACGCAGCAGTCGAGGATCAAATATTCTCGAGGATGTCTTCCCTGAGAACTGCTCAAGCACTCAGTCGATCCCAACTCCAGAACGGTTCGACTACAACTTCCCGCATGTTTACATGGCAGGGAACGGAAACCATACCACGTGCGATACGCCCTCCAACCGATGTCCATGCGTCTTCGTCGGCCACGCCAAGTTCCGAAGCTGGGAAGAAAGCTGCTCACTCATGGGCCCTTGCAACTCGACAACTCTACGAGGAATACGAGCGAGGACTCGCTGACATCCAATATGTGGCCGAGACCGCACATAACGAAGCTAGCGTCCTAATCAACTCAGGTCTGGATGCCAACAACGCCGATCTGAACAGGGCGCCACGTGGACGCTTCGAAGAAGGCCGAGCGCGCAATCGGGATCAGTGCACTGACTCCAGATATCAGCCTGATGGAAAGTCACCTCGGATGACACGTGCCCCGCAGTGTTCCCGAAAAGGAACCGAACTCGGTCGCAATCACCTGGTGGTCACCGCGACCGCGCCCCGCAAAGATCGGGACAACCACGGCAACCGTCGCTACCGTGGTGAGGCTCGCCTGGACAATTACAGCTGGGAGAATCGCCACCGCAATGGCAGATGCCATTTCCCGCGACCATAAAGATCACCACCACCGACACGACCATTACCATGACTACTCGTCAGAAGACGACAGCTTTATCCTCGGCATTATCACTGGCTGCCCTGCGCTTTCACCCCAACTACGAGGAGCGCCAATACCGAAGCATATACGTTCCAGCAAGAACCTGGAGTACAACGGAAAAGGAGACCCGAAAGAGTTCCTGATCAGATTTACACAGGACATCCTGATGACAGGAGGGGATACCACGTCGATGGCCAACCTCCTTCCCGTGTGCCTCATTGAAGACGCCACCACCTGGATCTAGAATGTACCCGAAGGCTCCATCCATAGTTGGGCACAATTCCAAGATGTGTTCATTAAAAGCTTCTCAACAACTCATGACGCGCCTCAACCTTGAGGTCCAAGTTCAAGCGTATACGGCAGGGAAAGGATGAAGGCCTTCGCGACTTCGTCACCAGGTTTAAAAGCAATGTCAACATCATCCCGGGGCTCTCCTTCACCTAGGTACTCGAGACCTTTCAAGCCGCCATCCGTGACGAAAGATGCCTGGACCACGTCTACACTGCTCAACCACGAAATACTGTGGAGCTCATGGAAATTCTCCGAGTGCGGGCAAATTACGAGGATTAACGCCTTCACAACATCGAGATCACTCGGTGCCTCCACAGGTCGGATGACCGTGACAGACGAAAACGTTCCCTAGACAATGACTCGAGACACTCTCCTCAAGTTAGTCAGAGAGCGAAGAAGGGGAACCAGAACCCTGAAGTAGTCCTTGCCCGTTTCCAAGACAAAGAGATGTCTGACCGCCGAGAGGAACGACCAATCAAATGGAAACCAAAACCCAAGAGAAACACCGCCGGTGAAATCTTGGATAAAAATTGGATACCGGAGGAACAGCGGACCCAACCCAACTGGTGTAAATACCACTGTAGCGGGTCCCACGGCCAATTACAGTGCTGCGAACTCCTAAAACTACTCCAAGAGGAAAATGGCGCTGAGGCGGCAAACAAACCCAACCCCCCAAGTTCAAGACAACTCGAAACGAGAGACCTACCTAGACGATGCGGATATCCACGTCCACAACGTCCGCAGAAGCGATGACACCCACTAGCTCGCGCACAAGCCAAATCTACATCAAGTCGAGGACACCGAGCGGATCAACGGCAGCATCGACTCCCAGGTATGTCACATGTGGGGTGGTTCAGCCACATACGACTCCAAGCGACAAGCCAAGCAGATATCACGTGACGTTCTAGACGTACATCCTCGTCCCATACCCTCCAAGGTGAAGTGGGGCTAGAACCCCCATCACGTTCGACGCAACCGACTGCCCCGACAACTGCCCCCACCCAGGACGATACCCCTTAATCGTATCCCCCCTGGGTTCAAAACATCATGCTACACAAAGTTTTGATCGATGGAGGTAGCTCCTTCAGCCTTATTCCAATTTCAACACTCGACAAGTTGCAGGTCCCCCGCTCGACAATCAGGCCTGTTGTAAAGCACTTCTACGGGATTATCCCAGGATTAAAGCACGACCCGATTGGACAAATCACGGTACCCCTCACATTCGGAACTCGCGACAACTTCCGAACAAGGAATGCGTCTTTGAGGTCATCGATTTCGACATGGTCTACAACGCGATACTTGGACGACCTCAACTGGTCCAGTTTATGGCGATTCCCCATTACGCATACCCAATCATGAAGATCCCTGCTGCACACGGGGTCATCACAGTCAAAGAATCACTCCCAAGGGCCGTCGAGTGCGACATGCAGAACTACGGCCTCAGTGCTCGACAAGACAACACCAGCATCGCCAATGAAAACAAGGCAGCCGGAACCTCCTCACCCATGACTGACAACTCAGGGGCCGGCCAAGTCAAAGCCCAAATTGTTGATACAACCGCACAGCGAGGTCAAGCGAACTCCACTCCGCGAGGATGAACCCGAGAAAACAGTCTAAATTAGATCCACCCTCGACCCCGAAATAGGAACTCGCGCTCACCACCTTCCTCCGGGCAAACCCCGATATCTTTCCTGGAAAATGTCAGATATGCCAGGAATCCCAAGGGAGGTGGCTGAGCACGAACTGGACATTGACCCGGCAGTCAAACCGTTAAGCAAAAACTTCGACGGTTCAGCCCGAAGCAGCGCAAAGTCATCGAGATGGAACTCAAAAAACTCACCGACGCCAACTTCATCGAACCAATCAAGTACCCGACATGGCTGGCCAACCCGGTCCTAGCCAAGAAAGAAAACGGTCAAATGCGCATGTGTATTGACTACACGGATCTCAACAAAGCTTGTCCGAAGGATAACTTCCCCGCTTCCCCGCATAGATCAGATTGTGGATTCGACTTCAGGGTGCACCTACTTATGCCTATTTGATGCATGCGGGAATCGGATGTCCCTCACACTGGCTTTATTACTCTCAATGGCACCTTGTGACGCCCCCGGTTTTTAAGCCGGGAACTTCCTCGTGATCACTGTACCGGTCCCTGGATCAGTAGCCGATACACACGAGTTAACCTGTATATCATTGTCATACATACATAAATAATTAAATAGACCGTAAAGGTCGGTAATCTGATACCTGTAGCCCAATGGCTAAAATCTTGCAGCGGAAATTCAGCGGAAAGTGGCCCATCAGTATGCCATACCCGACAGGCAACTGACTGGGGTTACGCCCTAGCGTTCGCGTCTATAATCTTATCTTCAGAACTGATGTCTTCTTCGTCTGGCCAAATCAACAAGCCAGGTGAGTACATTGAACGTACTCGCAAGCTATTCCCACAGGAAGGAGTATACGGAAAATAATTCATGCAGAGGATAAACAAGGAATAGCTCTACCCTAAGCTGATTAATGTGCGGAAAAGTAAGTGCATAATTTAAATACTTGGATAGTAGATTCAAAAGCAATTTAGTAAAACTGTTTAAAGTAAAATGAATAGAATCCTCCCGAGGTAGACCCGGCTACCTCCTTACAATCCTCGAGACAGCTCAGACCATATTACCCTGGCAACATGTCTAGCTTCTCGGTACCACACTCGACTGACACTATCCTGGATAGCTCAGCGAGTGCCCCTGGCTCAGCTCGTGTATCCCGGATCACACGGCTAGCCTACTCCTCCGGCAATTCCTTGCTACCAACCTGTAGCGTAAATTGCCCTCTGTGGACACATCATGCCCACGTCCTTAATCCCTTTTCCCATGCTTTCGCAAACAACACTTAGTCTAACCAGTGTGTGGCCTTGCCAGTTCATGTCCATAACCGAGGACGCGGCTATTCGAATAGTTTTTAACACTCTGCAGAGGTTGTACGGCTTTACCCACAAGATGTAAGTCACCCTGGGAATACTTCGCGACGTATATTAACAGGGTGGTTACAACGAGACCTTCGCCCGCTTCCATACCAGAGTTGGACCCGCTAGGTGAATACCCAAGTTTGCATGTCCTGGACATCAAATTGGGGCTCTCCACCTTTGTGTCGTATCAGCACCTCCCGCCTGGCGTAGGTGGATCCTCTAGGACTTAAAACACCTAGCACTAACTCCCTACTTCCCACGGGTCCAAACCCTAATACTTGCCGGGGTACTAAGCCAAGTCCTTCCCACAAAGGACATGTGGACGTACGGTAATGGAACCGGTTTAGCGGCACTTAGGCTCGGTCCTTAACTGATTCGAGTAGGACTCCATTTCCCGACCCCATGACGTCCCGGACGATCATGGCTCCAACCAATGTTCTACATCCCCGAACATCCCTTAACATTCCTACCCGAATCCAAATCATCTCCTCTTTTCTTTTGATTTGTGATAAACATTTATTTGTGAAAGTCACCTCGGACAGCATATGCCATCCGAGGGTTTATTTTCCCATATCCCAACGGGATGAGTAAAACTTGGTTTTTGACTATAGCAGGGCTAAGCATGGTTAATACCTATAACCTTAACTATTCGACGGTCGTGAGTCGACCGCTGAATATACCTAGGGTTACAATGAAGGATATTCGGACCTAGGTATCGTGCAACTAATGGGTATAACTATCTACATAAAATATCAATATTAAACACATAGCATGCAGAGTTCGTAAACAAAATATTCATAACTTTGCACATATGGGATTTCGATATGATCAAAGTGGGAATGCTTGCCTGGCAAATCTTGTTCTTGTTCCGAACGCGAGGGTGATGCCGGGTCCTCCTGGCGTACGTATGTCGCTCCGTTAACTACGCGTCGGGTAAAAGCAACGAATAAGAAACGATCCAACACTTCAATTAAACAACATGCGAAACAAAACACTCGACGAACTAACATGGTTTCCGGGATGATCGGAAGAGGGTCTAATTAGGGTTTCACACAGAGACTTGCCGGACGGCGATTAGAGGTGGAGGTGCATGTGCCTGGGGTTAAGCTAAATGGTTTGACTCCAGGTTTTGTGGTTTAGGTCTACGGAGACAAGGAACATTTCCTACGGGGGTATATACGAAGGTGCCACATAAAATGACGGTGTATTTACTTGGGGAAATCGTTCTCGATAAGATTTAACTAACGACTTTGGTTTAAATGAGTTTAGGAGTTACTGATGTGTTAATTCAACCGGATGGGAATGCAGGTTTTCAACCTAGGGTTGTTCTAGGGATTACGCGTGCATACCTGCTGCGCATGAGGGGTTGGCTCCTTAACAACTAACTCTAATTCTAATCCCTATCATTTATATGCAACACTTTAAATCCTAGAAATGCATTTGAACCAATCGTCTAGAACTAAACCTACGATGTCAGAACAAACTCGGAGTAAGGGGGTCGGCCACTAGGGCTGTTTAAAAGTTACGCATGTGTGTGCTGTATGTGTGTAGAATTTGCCGCTTAATAATTTAACATTAGCTCTGATCCTTATCTGGTCGATTAAAATGTTTTGGATTTTGGCGAGGGATTACAGCTAATGCTTAAGACTTTATCTTGGGGTTCCGGGATTGGGTTTGAAGAGGTAATCGACCAATAGGGTTCTGACCGATCGGGTTAGCGCTAACGATCACGACTTAACGCAGTGCATTAGCCAAACTACCTAGTCCTAAATTCTACATGCAAAACTTCTAAGTCCTAACGATGCGTTTGACTCAAACTCTAGGAACAATTCGCACGGTTCCAGAGCTAACCGAAATGGGGCGAGAGAAGGTGGCTAAAAGGATACTAACCTGGCTGGCTTAGGGTTAGCAGCTAACGATAATTTAATTAGTGAATTAATTGAGCTACTGGGCTTGGAGGCCGGCGAGCTGGGCAAGAAAAAGAAAAAAAACTACTAGGGGCTGTCGGTGTGAGGACTAGCAGCTGAGGAGAGTTGAAGAGAAAAAGGAGACTAAAATAGCTACACATGCTACAGTGGACCATGGGTTATGCTAACGTGTTGAGGGAACAAAAGAAAAAGAAAACAAAGAACAAGGCCGGCGGCGCATGGACCTGCCGCTTGCTCCCTGTGCTCCGAGCGGTCCAAGTGACCGGCGGCGAGGTAGCTATGGCGGAGCAGCGGGCTCAGCTCGGCGAGCCAGAGGATGGGAAATGAAGCTTCGTCGCTCGTCGCTGGAAATGGCTGGAGCTCAGGAGGTTTGCGATGCGGCGGCTCCTAGCAGTGGGGCTTCTGGCGATGTCTACCAAACGGAGAGGAGGGGATAGCCAGGGAGTAGGGGAGGAAACTCCGGCTTCAGATGCCGTGCTTGGGGAGCTTGGAGCAGCTTGAGTGAACTGGTTTGCTGCTGTACAGAGGAAGAAGAAGAAGGGGCTTGATTGAAGAAGGCATCGGGTTACTGAGCTGAGCTTGAGGGAGACTTGCAGGTATGGAGGAGGACCTGGGCGGCGTTGAACGGCCGTGGGGGCTTTTATAGGTGACGCCGAGAGCGAAGATGAGCTGGGCGAGCGGTGGCAGCTAGTCTCCCACAGGGCCGGTGACAGGACATGGCCAGGAAGCTCGAGCTGTGACTGCTGTTGCTCCGAGCTCGGGGATGGGACTTGTCTCAGGCGTGGCTGTGGCCACAGGAGGGGCAAGGACATTGGTGGATTGACGGCGAGGCGACCGGAGCTCCAAGCGGCATCCGGTGCTGAACCCCGAGAGCGGCATTGCTCTGCTACAAGACTGGCGACGAGATTGAAATGGCCAGGCTGCTGTGGCTATAGGGCAAAGGAAAGACAGCTGACGAGCTGGTGGCGTGGAGAAGGCGGCGAGCTACCGGATGCAGGGGCCGGCTGGCAATGGAGCTCGTCTGGAAAGCGGCTAGTGCATGCATGGATGGCACGAGCATGCTAGGGAGAAGATGACACGTATTTGAGCTGTCGCTTCTTGCCACTGATGTGAAGGAAAATGTGCTGGAGTGATCAGTGAAGTTAGGCACCGCTCAGTACCTGGTGTGCTGTGAATTTGTGAGTATCAGTGCTTTGCAACTATGCATTCGTGAGTATCAGCGCCTGCATGCGATGGAATCCTTGTGCAGAAAATGAAATGAGCTGGCCAGAGGAAACGTGAGATTTTAGACCTGCTGGGACTGCTGGGGAGAATTCTCACGAGGCTGCTGTCGGGGTTTTTAACTGCGGGAGGTTAAGACATGAGCTGTCCGGGGAAATAAAAGAGATAGGTAATCAGGTCGGAAGGATGGTAAAAATAATTTACCAAGATTTAGACAGGGTCGATTGGGAAACTATTATTATACACCATACCTGTGCTAATTATATTGCTGGATGGTCCCACAATTTATTCCAGCATTTTTCGAGAAACCGAGAGGTGGTAGGCTTCCTGATTAGGGTTTCTAAAGAAATTGGTTTAAATGGAACGGAAACTCGAGGGTCGGGATTTAGTTTCCGGGGGTGCGGCAAGGGATGGAGAAAATACAGAACTCCCGGTAGGACATCTGTCTCGGCTTAGGGTTGCTTGGTGGCGAGGTACCGCAGGTGCTCAGACGCATACGGTGCGTGTCGTTTTTATGGTATGTGCCGAATTAGAGTTTTATCTGGCTGGAGTGCGTGTGTACACATACACTTGGAGCTCTAGCACATGTAGGGTGGCGACGCAGATAGAATAGATACATGAGGTCGTGGTAGGTCAGGGTTTGAGGAAAACACTGATATGCTCACGTATACGTGTAGAGTCGCGGCAGAGAAAATGTCGACGCGGTGTTGCCGCGGTAGGGGAAAGACTTTGCCGCGGTAGGAGTCGGCTGTCGCGGCAGGAAAGAACAGCGGTGCGGCATTGCCGTGGTAGGGGAGGGGTTGCCGTGGCGGAGGCATGGCAGCGACGGTAGTTGCTGGGAGATGTCGTGGCGGGGACGCGAGGGCGAATGGTTTTGACATTAAGCTTTATCGATGCACGTCGGTTAGCGTTATCTAACCAAAAAGTTTTTGAAAGCCCTAATCTTCGGGTTTTGGAATTTCGGGACGTTACACACCTTCTGCTACAAAACAATGCCATTCGGACTAAAAAACGCTGGCAACACCTCCCAGCGGACTATGCAGACAGCCTTCGCCACACAAATCGGCGAAACATGGAAGTTTACATCGACGACCTGGTAATCAAGTCAAAGGAGAACCACGACCTATTCACCGATTTGTCAGAAACCTTCGACAACCTACGAGCCAACAAAATCATGCTGAACCCAGAAAAATGTGTATTCGGCGTCGAGGCCGGCAAAATCTAGGTTTCATGGTATCACACTGGGGCATTGAGGCCAACCCGAAAAAGATTGAAGCCATCCTCAGTATGAAGTCGCCTACCAACACAAATCAAATCCAAAAGCTCGCCGGATCCATGGTCGCGCTTAGCAGATTCATTTCTCACCTAGGCGACAAGGGGCTCCCTTTCTTCAAACTCCTTCACCAGCATAAAGGCTTCACGTGGACAGAGGAAGCCGATAAGGCCTTTCAAGCGCTCAAAGCATATCTAACCAGCCCACCAGTACTGGTTCCACCGGAGCCAGGTGAAATGCTCCTGCTTTATATTGCCTGTGGTCCTCAAGCAGTCAGTGTGGTACTCGTAGTTGAGCGAGAAGAAGTCGGCAAAACCGACAAGGTTCAATGACCTGTCTACTACGTGAGTGAAATATTACACGGACCTAAGGAGCGGTACCCAGACGTCCAGAAGCTACTATACACTGTGCTCCTGGCCTCTCGCAAACTAAGGCATTACTTCCAAGCTCACAAGGTAATTGTTCCGTCCGCCTACCCGCTTGGCTCCATCACCAGGAACAGAGAGATCACTGGCCGCATCGCTCAATGGGTGTCTGAGTTGGGCTCGTTTGACCTCGAGTTCACACCTCGCACAACAATCAAGTCGCAGGCTCTTGCTGATTTCATCGCAGAATGGACAGCACCAGAACCAGAACCCAAGACAATGACTACGCCAGTAAGGTCTGGACTTTATGTTTCGATGGATCACTTACCCTTCCGTGCCACAAACAATGAAGCAGAATACGAAGGTCTCCTCGTCGGCCTCCACATTGCCGCAGCTCTTAGCATCCACCACCTAACCGTGAAAGGCGATTCGCAACTCGTCGTCTAACAAGCAAGCAAAGACTATCAGGCTATTAACCCAATGATGGTTGCTTACCTAGCAGAAGTACGAATTTGGGAGAAAAAGTTCACCGGCCTCGAGTTCCAATACATACCGCGGCGAGATAACCACATCGTCGACGCCCTAGCTCGCACTGCCTCAAGTCAAACATCTCCTCCGGCAGGCGTCTTCGTTGAACAGCTCTCCAAACCGTCCGTCAAAATTCCGGTCGATGACGAGAATACCCCCACCCCTTATGAGACTTATGAGCGGTCGGGACATCTCAACTCAGTGCCCCCAAGGGGATCGCTAGCGAAGTCATCACCCAACTTGACGAATGCACAGACTGGAGAGACCCAATACGTCAGTACCTACTCAACCAAATCAAACCAGGAGAAGAGGAGCAAGCCGAGAAAATCTCCTGCAAGGCCATGCAGTACACAATGATCGATGATACCCTCTACCGCAGGGGAGCTCTCGGCGTCCTCATGAAATGCGTACCTATTGAACAAGGAAAGCAACTACTCAAAGAGATCCACAGCGGACTGTGTGGAGCACACTGCGCGTATGGTCAGAATAAAAAAGATTACTATCATATTGTATTGTGCGTAGAAATATGTCCTCAAATGCTGACTAAAAATGCGAAATCAAATTCATAAGATTCTTACCAACCTTTGGTAAGGCGTAAAGTCGAAAGAAAATATATTCGTTGGTTCCTACTTCCTTGGATAGTAAGAGCAGCTCAACCCGACTCCCCAAAGCACCTCCTATAGCTATCTTTTAGCAGAAGCATCAAAAAAAGTCTCCAATCGAACCCCCATGTCCTTCCTATCCTCTGGGGCTCCTTGTCTGGCGCTGCTCACGTCGCTACTTCTGGCGAGCATCACTCGCCCCCCCCATCGACCAACCACTGTGGCCGGAAGAATCCCTCCCACCATCTCCCGCCAAGTTGGTGCCTCTCCCCTCTCTGGCATCCTCTCCCTAGACCAACCTGAGCAGCTCGACGAGCTCTGGATCTCACCGAGGGAGAGAGAAAAATAGAGAGAGTGAGGGAGAGCATGCGTAGTGACGGAGTCCAGCGCCCAGATGCCGGTGCCACCAAGGCCGCCCCAGACCTGAGGCCTCCACGGCCTACCCCCGGTTCCACGGCCAACCCCGGCTCGCCACCTCCTATCGTCCTACCCCTCCTTCCCCGTTTTGCTGCTGGAACAAGGAGGATGGCCTTGTTGTGGCCTATTCCGGGCCCACGGCCAGGGCAGTGGCTCGCGCTGGCTCAGGTCCATGGCAACAGCATGGGTGTAGAGGGAGAAGGTGAGGAGGAGGAAGGCGATGAGGAGGATGGCGACGACAGCGTGGGTGGAGATGGCCCTAGGAGGTTGGAGGTGGCGTTCTGTAGTTGGGAAATTGAAGAGGAGATGGGATGAAGAGCTCTAGCAAGGAAGAATGATGTCGCGACTATACTTATTAGTGCAATGTGAATGACCTTTTGCTATTTTTTACAGCCAAGTTTTCTTTTTGGATACAAGGAGAATTATTGCGTGCAATCAGATTGTACATCACTTGAACTTTTCATCGATATTGCGCTGGACACCGATAGAGTATGATGTGTCATGCTGCGGATATGAGTTGAGTAGAGAATTAGATTCTCAATGCACTACTCCGATTAGATGCTAGTTTTTTTAGATTTTCCATGCACTACTATAATTAAATTGTATTGATACGTAGAGAGGATACACCAATAGCCATTTATGTGAACTTGCTTAACGAGGGAAACCATGGCGCTTTTTGGGATGGCAGTCAATTTTGTAGCCCACCTGAGGAGCAACAATCGCCAATTGAACAAGCTACTCCATCCGTGAGACCAAACTCCAAGAGATCAAAAGATTTCAGCAAGAAGGAAGATGTTATGTTGGTGTCAGCATGGCTAAATATCAGTATGTATGCACCACATGAGAACGAGCAGACTCGTTCTACTTATTGGAGGAGAATTCATTGTTACTTCCATGAGAGCAAGAACTTTAATTCAGATTGCAATCTAAATTCCCTCATGCACCATTGTCTACCATTCAAGACCATGTTAACAAGTTCTGTGAATGTTATGACTGGATTGAGCATATAAGGTAAAGTGGGATAATAGAGAAAGATAAGGTATACACATATCTCATTAATTTGCTTATAACTTCATATGTTGCGTGCAAGTTTAATAAGACATATTCTTACTTTACTTGTATAGATTCTTCAGACATGTGTTGTGTACAAGGAGGAAGGGGACAAAGCATTTAATTGCATTGGTGGAATATCTTACAACACCATCCGAAGTGGACTAATAGATTATCTCAGAAAAATAGAAGACAGCCTCTAATTCAAGTCTCATCTACTCTTGTTAGTACCAACTCAAGTAGGAATGATGATGAAACAGTGTCTCGTACTCCAAAAAATGAGCCCATGAAAGGGCCAATTGGTAGAAAGAACGGTTATATGGAGGAGATAATATTTACATGGAAGCATTAGAAGATCTGTGGTCAAATAAGAGAGAAATGGAGACCATGAAAGAGCTCAAGAAAGATGAGCGCTATGGACGAGGATATGCACTTGAAGAAAAGATGATTGCAAATGAAAAGGCCATGATAGCACATGAGATAAAAAACTTGAAGTAAAGGAAAGAGGTTAGAATTCAAGAGAAGGTTGGAAGACGAGAGAATTATGAGTATGGACATTAGTGCTATGGCTAGGCCACAACAACAACACTAGATGAGCTTGCAGAATGACATTACCAATCGACAATGCAATAACTCAGGTTGAGCTACTTCATTTGTGTGGACTATAATGTTATTTTGTTGTACTCTTTTTATCTTGTATGAAATATGCAAATTGCACTAGCCGCCTTCAATAGAGTACATGTTATGCACTAGCTATTGTTTAGCCTACGTTCAAAATATATTCTAACGGTGTGCAAGCTATAATTCTACGTATGTGCCTTTTATTGTTCTTCTATGTGCCAGCATTTGTTTCGCCTACATTCAAAATATGTTCCGCCTATTTGGCTCTTTTTATTGTTTGTATATTGCCTCTTCACCATTTTCTTGTACTGCCTACGTTCAAAACATCGTTCTACCTATGTTGTACTATTAGTGCTGCCTACGTTTAAAACATTGTTCTGCCTACGTTCAGACCATTGTTTTGCCTACATTGAATTATTAGTGATGAAGAGACAACTAAAGATCTTGTTTACATTATTAATATAAATGCATACGTTATGAAAACAGTACCAATACATACATAATTAAAAAAAGCACACCTCCATAATATTACTACAGGTGCTCGACTTGATCATCTTGAAGCTGAGAGTGAGTTTGTCTATTTCTAGTAGAATGATGAGTTTGAATAAACTTAAATAGTTCTGACATAGCTCATGGAAAATTATCACATTATCTCCCACTCTATCATAATTGAAGTCTTCCGGGCCACCATCCCGCTCATCTTCTATTATACATGATGACACATTTGTCATGATTTGTCCGAGTGTGTCTTGATCCTAAGATCGAGCTCGTCCACAACAATGGAAAAATGATCTTGTAGAACTCCAAAGGCTCATTCGACATCCTTCTTAACTGCTTCTTGAGCTTGCCAAAATATTTTTTCTTATTCCCTTGTGTAGATGGTATTGTCTTCACAAATGTCAAACATGTAGGGTATATGTCATCTACAAGGTAATATCCCATTTATAATTGTGACCATTGATGGTATAATTTGCTTCTGGAGTTTGCCATTCGGCTAGTTTTGCAAAGAGAATGGAACGGTAAAGAACATTAATATCATTATGAGACCCTGGTAAACCAAAAAAATGCATGTGAAATCCAAAGATCTTGTGAAGCAACGGCTTCTAGAATGATTGTGGGCTCGAGCACATGGCTGGTATACATACCTTACCATGCTGCAGGGCAAGTTTTCCATTTCGAATGCATGCAGTCTATGCTCCCCACCATTATGAGAAAACTTAGTAGTATCATTGCCTTTTGGAGATCTCATATACTCATCTCCGAAGACTTCAACAATAGCTTTCGAAACCTTTTAAGACTCTCTATAGCAATATTTTCTCCAATCCAAACATAATAATCCGTGGAATCTGCTAGTACTCTGTAAGTTAGTATTCGAAATGTTGCGATAATCTTCTGCAAAGGAAATAACTCAAGACGTCCAACTCTATCTCCTTTTTGCACAAAATAGTCATCATGGCTTTCTACAACATCCACTATGTGGAAAAAGTAGCGAATGAGTCATTCTAAGCCTATGCACAAAAGAAGAATGAGTTGTGGACAGTAAGATCAACAAAAAAGGCAAACAGAGACATATGGACTAATTGCAAACCTGCGTCAAAAGATAGTTGGGCCCTAGGAAGGAGCACTTGAAAAATAGTCTTCGTACAGTCTAAAATGCCCGGCTTCTCTATTGTGATGAATTACTTGACGTCCAAGCACACACTAGTACAAAATCATCCATCCGTGGAGGCCTACCCGAGACAGTTAGGCCAAAACGCCAAGAATAAGAGTTATTTGAGGCGATCACGCTAGCTCCACTGCCTCAAATAAGGGCTTCAGGTGTACCCACCTCGAATAATAAAGTCATCTGAGGCGGTGGTTCCTCAACGGCCGACTTGGATAAATATCGAAGGCGGTTCACAAGAATTAACCGCCTTGGATATGGCTTAATATCCGAGGTGGTTATGTATTCACAACCGCCTCCAATTAGGAGGACCATATCAGAGGTGGTTATCAATATATAACCACCTCCCTAGTCTCCATATCCGAGGCGGTTAAGTGGATCTAACCGCTACCAATGTTGTCCACAATATTAAATGAGCTACACGAGCAGACAGAGCAATAGTACCAAAAGTGACATAAATGTGGCGAATTGCTGGTGATGTTTTCAGCGATTTGGAAGCAATTTTGAAGGGAGAAGCTAGATTTGGAATAGTGGTTGGAGAAATTAACTCTTTGTTCATTAGCAAATGTTAGTGGTTGTTTTTGAAGCATTTTATCCAATAAATTTTTTATTTTGGTTTGTTATGGTGTAGATTAGAAGATTAATTTATATGGTCATGGTTAGATGCATGGAGATGATTGATATGTTTGTATGCTTTGTATGTATAGAGATTATTTGTGAAGTTTTGTATGGATTTTATGAACTGTGATTTTCTGTTTCAGAGTGGCTAGTAATTTAGAAAAATAGTCCCCGTAGGGAAATATATCTGAGGTGGTTGTAACTAAATTACCGCCTACAAATATGGACAAAACACCTCGGGTAATGCACTAATGTAGATGGTTGGATAGGTTGACCTTTTGCAACTGCCTCGGTTAATTGGTTATCCGAGGTGGTTGACCTTTTGCAACCGCCTCGAATAATTTGTTATCTAAGGCGGCTGCCTAACGTCCTCTGATATATGCCCCATATCCGCAACCACTGTTTAGAGGCGAAAGGGATAATTGCCTCGGATAACCTTTTTTGTACTAGTAACAGAACCGCCATGGCGTGGATTATTCAAAGGCTGATATTGACTGTGTGCCAGGTATGTTGTAACAAGAATGAGTTCATCGTCATCATTCGATGATGATGAATCCAAGAAAGATTGTATCAGTAAGTTGCGAAGAATCATTGCGATGTGGTTGAAAAGGAACAACTAGGAATAGAGAATGGCTTTGCATACATAGGCAAAAAAGTATAGCCTCCAATTTTGCTCTTATGTATTATGTGCATCCTGTTCATTTCATGGCATTCATGCATGAATATACGATGAGTAAAATTTTGAACTTTCAAAGCTCTCGAGAGAAATCCTTTGAAAACCCTAAATGGGAAATTGGGCAATTAAAAAAAATATTTTGGGTAGAAAATATTTCAACATAAAGTCTCCTCCAAATTTCAAACCTAAGCTTTTTACAGCAATTTTGATCTTCACAAAATTTCTCACTAATTTAGGAGAAGTATGTTGTGCACTTCTAGTTCAAATGTGGAATTGGAGTTAAAATGAATTTCATGTTTATTTTAAAACCTCTTGAACAAAGTATACATGGAATTAATTTTAGATGGTTCTTGTAAAACTACAAATAAATTGGAGTCCATTTGGGTATTTTAAAAATACAAAACCATTTATTAAAACAGAAAATAGAAAATAAAAAGAAAAGAAAAAGGAAAGGCTTACCTCGGCTGGGCTGAGCAGCCTAGGCCGCTCCGCCAGCACCGCCGTTGGGAGGGAGACGGCGACAGGTGGGGCCCACCTTTTGGGTTTGTCCCCTCCACCCAGCAGGTTGCGATGGCAGGCTCCCGATGCCGCCGGCCAACTCCTGCTTTGATTCTCCCCCGCCGATCCTCTTCATCTCCTTCCTTCGCTACAGATCAGCTCCCCATACCCTCCTCTTTCTTCCCCGCTACGCCATCCCTCTCCCTTCCTCTCCTTGCTCCAAGCGATCCGATGCCCGAAGCTTGTCGCTGGAACCATCTCAAAATTGCGCGGCCACCGAGCTCCACTCGCCTCGTCACCTTGCCCAATCGTGTCGCTGTCACCTGGAAGCCCTGAGGACCCCTTGTCCTTCTCCGGCGCCAGTTGCCCTCCGTCGCACCAAATCCTTCCTCTCCCAGGCCCCTTCGTCGCCTCCAAGCATGTCTTCCAGATCTTGGTGAGCTTCTCTCTCCTTTTCCCTACTTCCTGAGCTCGCATGTGTGCTTGACGGAACTCCGTGCCACCTCCCAACAGTTCCCACCACTAGACCTCGTCGCTGGCGAGGTTTCAGCCCTCCTCCATCCACCATACCGCCGAGACTGGTTCCAGCTTGAGCCCTGGAACCCAACGTGCTAACGCGTGGGTCTTGGAGCCCCCGGGAAAGAGTAGCCACGACGAGGCTGCCAGAGTTTAGCCGTAGGTGAGACTGATGGGATCGGGCGGTTAGATCAGTTAAGCTATGGGTTAACCTGTAAACCCCAATGACATGCGGGCTCGACGTTTAATTATAAATCAAACCTTCTTTTAACACTTTGGTCCCTGACAGTTGGCCCAATTCAATTATTGCACACTTAGGATCAGAGCCAATGACATGTGGGCCGAGGCTATCAGTTGACTAGTCCCGATTGACCTAGAACCCACATGTCATTCTCCCGGGCTAGGTCCAGTATGAGTGAGAAAAGTATTTATTTTATTCAAAATCGAAGTATATTTTCTGAAATAACATAAAAGCTTTTAAATGATTTAAAGCTCAGAATATTCATAATAAATCCAATTATTATCAAAAAAATACAAATAATATTTCAAAATGTTCAAAAAAATAAATGATGTCTAAATATATCATTTTAATACATGATTTCATGTGAAGAAAAATATAAAATGGCTAAAAACTCAAATTAGGGTTTCCCGATTAGCCAGAAGACCTTCGGATCGCTATATCTTGAGCATCCGGACTCCAATTAAATTGATTCCCCTTGCATTACACTACTGCAGAAACCCCCTCTACTGACGGGCAAAAAAACCCCCTCTACTGACGGGCTGGGGGCCCGTCAGCCTGGAAATGTCAGTGGAGGGGTGACCTCCACTGACGGGCGGGCCGCCCGTCAGTAGTGGCTGTGACTAGTGACGGGCTCAATTTGCCCGTCAGAGGAAATGTATCACCATTGACGGGCTCCTAGTGAGCGCCCGTCACTGGTTCCCCCTCACCACTGACGGGCTTTCTTTAGGAGCCCGTCGGTAGTATATTTTCAGGGATAAAAAAATAAAATTCAGAAAATAACATTTCATCCACGCAGCCTCCACCACCCCGCGCCGCTCGCCTGTCTGCTCCGGAGACCGCCGCGCCGCGCCGCTAGCCCACCTACTCGACAGGCCGCCTCCCCGCTCGCTCGCCTACCCGGGAGGTCGCCGCCCCGCTCGCTCGCCTGCTCGAGTCGGGGAGCCCGCGCCGGCACATAGGACAGGAGGGAGCGCCGGCGGATGGCGGCGCCGGGGTCGTCGACGAGGCGGCGCCGGGGATGAGTCGCCGCGTGGCCAGGGTGGTGGAGGAGGCGGCGCGGCGCGGGGTGGTGGAGACGGCGGCGACCACTGACACGGCGCTGGGTGGAGGAGGCGGCGCCGCGCGTGGTGGTGGAGGAGGCGGCGTCGCGCGGTGTGGTGGAGACAGCAACGACCACCGACGCTATGGCCGGCACGCAAAGCACAAGGGGGAAGAAGGAAGGGGAGAAGTGCGTTACCGGTGAGACGGCGGCCGCGGGGGTGGCGGTGGTCGGGGATGAGGCAGGGCCGGTGGTCGGGGAGGAGGAGCTACTGCCGCTCGGGGAGGAGGCGCTGTCGGCGCTCGGGGAGGAGCCGCTCGGGGAGGAGCTGCTCAGGGAGGGCGGCGGTCGGGGAGGAGCCACTTGGCCGCTCAGGGGAGGGCGGCGGTCGGGGAGGACGGCGCTCGGGGAGGAGTTGTTTTCGAATGAACGCGCGGGACTTGGTAAATTTTTCACCAAGTCCCGCGCGTGCTTTATATGTGCTGTGGGTTACCACTGACGGGCGTCTAGTTTCCGCCCGTCAGTGGAGGGGTGTTTTCACTGACGGGCCCGTGGTGAGCGCCCGTCACTGGTTACCCCTCACCACTGACGGGCCCCTGGTGAGCGCCCGTCACTAGTTACCCCTCACCACTGACGGGCATTTTCTAAGGGCCCGTCACTAGTTGCATCATATTGGTTTTTTATTTTTTATAAAATCTAAATATGGTCTAAAAAATATGAAATTTAACATGGGGTCATTATATGACCTCATGTGGCTGTGTTTAAAATTTCAGACAAATTCACAAAAGTTGGACTATACATTGCTTTGTAACTTAACCATCTCTGAGAAAGCTTCATAGCATTTAAAGGGGAAATATGAAGATTGAAGTACACATCGTAAATTCTTCATCATTTGAACTTGAGATTTGGACTACAACTTGATTTTACACTATTATAAGCTAATATTTGTTCATGTTTCATCTTGTTATGTAATAATTTGTATTTTCTATTTTTTGAAATACCAATTTGAGGTACTATGTGTAGTACCTTCCCGAAATATTTATCTAAAATGGTCCAAAAATTTTATACATGGAAGATACTACATTATATTGGTAATGTCAAAATTAGGCATTTTTCTGAAATCATTTGCTATTTTTTAGGCATTAAATCAATATGTAGCTATTTACTGGATATATTTCAAATTTGAACTACAAGTATCTTAAAGAAGGCCTCTAAATGGAAGAAAAATTCATATATAAGTACCTATGTATCTTTTTAGCTCCTATCCACAATATATATAAAAAATACAAATATTTTCTTGGGAAAATTCAAACCTTTACTTGCATCTTAATGATTTTTCATTTTATATAAACTCTAAATATGGTCTAAAAAATATGAAAATTGGCATGGGGTCATGAGATGACCTCATGAGGCTGTGTTTAAAATATTAGACAGTTTCACAAAAGTTAGACTATACATTGCTTTATAACTCAAGCATCTCCCAAGAAAAGAAATAAAAAATAAAATAAATACTAGAAATTTCAGAAAACTCAAAAAATTATGAAACTTGATCTGCTGTCTAGATCTATTTATTTTACAAATTTTGCAAAAAGAATCACTTTATTTGGACTTATAGATCAAAAGTTATTGACGTTTGTTGATGCAGTGCTTTTGGGCTGAAAATACCAATGACGGGCCCTTAGATACGCCCGTCAGTGGAGATCGCTTCAAAACTAATGTCATCTTCGCACCTTTTTGTTCATCTCCACTGACGGTCCGCGTAGCTGCCCGTCAGTGGAGACTTCCTCTCCGCTGACGGGCACCTAAGTACCGCCCGTCAGTGGAGATGATGCGTCATTTATGGCACCGGGTTTGCGTCTCCACTGACGGGCATTTTAAGGGCCCGTCAGTGGAGGTCTTCCGCTGCGGCCAGTCAGACTCCTCTGCTGACGGGCCTCTAGGTGCCCGTCAGTGGTGAGACCCTCCAACGACGGGCAAGAGTACGCCCGTCAGTGGAGGGGGTTCAGCAAAGGGTCATTCTGCAGTAGTGTTAGTCTTCATCTTGGATACTCTATGCCATGACATATATTTCATATCATGCCAGTGTTCGTTATTTTAATATCTCATTGTTTTACCTTTTTCTGGTGTTTTCGTTCTTCTTATTGATAGAGCCAGACGATCTCGAAGTGAATAACCTTGAGTACGAGCAGTATCCTACGGCAGAGTAGCAAGGCAAGCAGCCCCTTTGAACATGTTGCAATATTTGTAAAGTATTATTTGTTTTCCAACTAGTATCGCATGCATTCTACTCGTATGTTGTCGATAAGTAGTCGACCCTTATTCCTTGCGTGACCTACCTTGCCACCCTAACCAACATCACCACCCCCAACTACCTAGATTAGTATAGTCAAAACCTCTAAACTGCTTATGTTGTTATTTCATGCTTAGACATGCTTAGATGTGTAAAGTCGAAATTCGTTGGATCGTAGATAAGCCGACACCGAATGGGTGGGTTAAGTGTAATGGTAGGTGGGTGATTACCGGGAAGTAACTAATGAAATTGATTAATCATCACTAGATTAGACGAGAGGCCATGGCTGGGAGTATGGTGGGTTGTCTCGTTTTCCCGCAAGGCTGATGATGTATATTGACCCAAGATTTGCATATTTCTACATGGGTGGAATAATGGGCCACCCCACAACTAAATAATTTGTCTAGGCTTAAGATATGAGATGCATACTTTGCCGTTTCCATTTGCAAGAGAAAAATAATGTGATTTGAGATGGTACCCTAATATAGGTGTAAGGGATACACACAGTCTGAGGTACTGGGGACATATCACCTGCTACAACTTTTAGGACTGTGTCTGGGTACTGGCCGGCCTGGTGTACACAGATTGGTTCATTAGAGTGGCTCATACTTAAATCAAAAATATTGTAACAGTCATATTCAATCATCCTCTGCTAACACACCTCGTGAAGTGTGTTAAAGGCCTAGCATGGTAAAGATGTACACCCCTGCATGGTCTGAACTATTTGAATAGTCGTGTCCGCGTTTGTGGACAACTTTTTGTGATTACCTACGTCGAATTAGACAGCTATAATGTTCCTCTAAAACATGTCAACCCTAGAATAGAGAAGCTAGTGACTACTTCCTTATATGTGGTTGAAGGAAAGTCAGTGGGTTAAGAATATGGTGATCTGAAGTAGGGCTTATCGTTGAAGAACCAAGCTTAACCTTTTTAAAGAAATCTAGTTGTCGATTTTCGCCTACTTCTAGTACACATCTTGTAAGTCTTGTGGAGTACAATTTTGTACACATCTTGTAACCGTTGATAATTTTTTTGCAAAGGAAGTCATTCCCTCAGAGGATGGTTTCTATATCGAGATAGACATTAATGACGATTAGTCGCTGGAAATCCCAGGCAGTGGTCCTGCCTAGGGTTTGGCATCCCGGAATATGTGAGACTAACTTCGGGTTTAGAACACTCTTTGACTTGAAGGCCTGGTGACTCCGAGATCAATCTAGAGATTCCCACTGCACGAAAAGGAGCATGAATCCCAAAGTATCTGACACTTACTTCGAGAGGAAATGACTCTCTGTTAGGGAGTCCGAAGACTCTGGAAAGGTTTGGAGTATTCGGGCTGGGATTTTTAGAAAACCATGCTTTTAGATAGAGTGAGGTTTGAGTGAAGGTTTAGAGAGACCAAGTCTAGAGTATCCTTAAGGGCTTTACTTACATCCAATTGGGTAACAACACACCATGTAAAGTAACAATTGGATGTAGTTCAAGCAAATGACATATTTTGCAATTGGATGGATATACAAGAATGTACTACGTCAACGTGCAAAAGTAGTCAAGTAAGCCCCTAAAAACCAAAGATGATGATGATTGCTGGTGCCACCATGTACGAGTTCAATTTTGCACTATAACCACTATTCATTAATGAATAGAATTTCAAGAGGCATTAACTCAAATTTTGTAAACTTATCAATATAAGAGTAATCCATTTATAAAAGCTTTTATTTATTCACATTTTGAGTTATATCTGTACATCGAGAGTACAACACTTCCCCTTACTGTGTTCATCCATCTTAAGCTCCGAAAGACACAACAAGTCAAGCAACTATGCAAGATATCAAGCCACATTTCGATAATCTAAAATATTAAGCTCATTCCTTAACTCATAAAACATATGCTCATATTTTCTTAGATGGCTCAACTCTATATTTCCTTTAGCAATATGATTCCAAAGAAAAGGGTTGTCAGATATTTAGATGTTTGGTTTAGGAGTGTTGAATGAGACTGTGGGCAATTTTAATTATGCTTTCATTATCACATGAAAGTGGCACATTTTTTTATATCAATTCTATAATCTTGAAGGTTTGCCTCATCCGCAACAATTGAGTGCAACAACTACCCATGAAGATATACTTCGCTTCAGCGGTGGATAAGACTCTAGAGTTTTGTTCCTTGGAGGTCCACGAAACTATAGCTATACCAAGGATATGCTCTTTCTATCAACTTTACAACCTGCATAATCTGAATCTAAATATTCAACGAGATCAAACCTAGATGACGAAGACCAAACTTCGAGGTGAGGAATTAATTTATTATTGTGGCCTGATCTTTTACGGTACTTGGCCAACAACAATATGCATTAGTAACAACTTTTCCCTTGCTAAGGAATGCAAAATATCTCGATACAACATGTTGCTTTTCTATATATAAAAACTCAAGAAAATTCTACTTACAATTTTGAACAGGCCGCACGCACACCTTTGCCAATGGGGCCGACCCATGATTCGTAGTAGAAGAGGACTCCTCTTCAATTACAATAAAACTACGCAAAGTAAACACATAGACTCTTAGGACACTCCCAATGCATTGTATCTTAAGTTGTATCTTACTGTATTAAATAACTGTTTAGATACAACCTTCTCAATGGTTTGAATCTTAGTGTTGTCTCTAAAATGCTTTCATTTATTACATTTTATGATCAATACTACCATTTTGACCTTGTAGCATGTTTGTGGTATAATTCTAGTACATAGTAGTATGGGTGTGAGCTACATAAGATCACTTAAGAATTAATTTGTATCGATTACACCGCTAAGAGACATCTCTAGATTAAGGGACAGTTTCCTTCTCTTTTCTTAATAATTACCCCGCCACATAAGCTTTTTACCTACGTGGCATAGACTAAGGTGGAGCATTGGGATTATCCTTACTAGCACTCGGTACTTTATCTAAGGAAACTAACACCAACAATGAAGTATCCGGACTCCTATTTAATTGCATGCATGTAGATCATCTGGATTCTCTGTCACACTGTTTCCTTTTAATTAGCAGGCCATGCAGATTGGTATGTACCAACTAAAATCAAAAGTGGAGGAGTTCCGAACGTGGGCTGCACCATCCTCTCTCCTTAAGTAAAACAGTTCTCAGTTTTGGACCATTCTTGTTGACCTTCTTTTAAATGAAACTCTAGCATCACTTTGATTGCAGGTACAAACATTGGTCTCAACATACTTCGCTTCTCAACATCCCATAATGAGTAGGTATTGGTTCGGTCTTCATGTATAGCACTATTGTCATACTGCCAAGACCTCCTCAGTAATAAGTGACCCATATCCATTGGCACAACATCACAGATCACCATATTAGTATAGTCGTCAACAAAAAAATTAATACACAGCTTATGAGTAAGCTTCAGCTTCCCAATGTAATATATCCACTCGATACAGTGGGGTTGTGGGTGTTTCCATGCATGCAACCCTAAAGCATCCATCAATCCTTTGCAGACCGTGTTGGTGTAGCTTCCATCGTCAATGATCAGCTTGTAAGTAGTGTTGTTGGTCTTGCACTCTGACTCTAGCGATGGCCCTTGTCTTCAATTCTATTTTCTTTCACTTGTTGCACCATAATAACCTGGTATGAATCAGCAGGATCAACGCTCATCATATTTTCTGGATCATCAGGTTTCTCATTACAATTATCAATAGCTTCCTCTTCATCACTAGTTGATGCATAGCCTTCTTTGTGAGCAACACTCTTTTCTTATTAAGGAAATTGCCCATCATATGCCCTCTTCCCCACATTTGTATCACTCTATGCCACTAGTACGCACAAATGGAGTGCGTACAACAATTAACTTTTGACACTCCCGATTTTGAGGTTTCTTTCGGTGCAGAACTATTTGATTGATTCGACGCCGCTATCTTAGAGCTAGTGCTGGCATCACTGAATTTATGTTGTAGACATCGCCGTGTGCTGCAAGTGGTACCGTGGAAAATGGTAGCTTGACGTCGCTTGCTGGTTGTTCTGCATGCTTAGCTTGATGCGCAAGATCTTGTATGTTGTAGTAATTTACCATCTCCACGTGATCCTGCACCTCGACATTTAGGCCATTAAAGAAACACACCATCGTCTCTTCCTCATCTTCATGTGTCCCTGTACGGATCATAAGCTCCTTATAATATTCATCAACACTCAAATTACCTTAAGAAAGGCGCTGCAACTTATTGTACAAATTTCTTTTGTAGTGCTCAGGGACAAAGCGTCGCCTCATAAGCTCCTTCATCTGTCTGCATGTCCTCGGATGATGTCTAGCACGATAGATTTGATTTCACTAGATTAGCACGTAGCCAGCGAACTCAATTCCAACAAGCTGTAGCTTCTTCTCCTCGGTGTGGAAATGTCAATCAAAATTTGATCGACGCGCATCTCTCATTCTAAATAATCTTCTAGCTCGCACTTGCTAGAGTGAAGGAATTGTGATATTCATATGCCCGATGTTGTCGTCGTAGCCAGGAAGGTGTACAACTTGACCAACATAGTTGCGATGATGCTTGCCACCATGCGTGGTAGCTTCATGGCGGGGGTCATGGTGTCGATGTTTGGCATGTTCCCCGATGTGTGATTAGTGTCACTGTCCAATCACTATCCAAGTTGACATCTTCAAAGGGTGCTCATGCCGCCAGACGATGATCATGAACACCAGCATGTTCATCATGCTGTGGTGGCGTGCAACGTAGTGGAGCAGGTGGTGGAGCTTCTAACACCAGTAGGTTGTTGATGAGGTCCGCCGGTGCATCGAACTGGGTAACCAGATCATCCATGCTTCTCCATAGCTTCTCCTCAGCGAGTCATGACATTGCCTGTTGTAGTTGCACGTGAGCTCGAAGCCAACACGCACATCCTAAGGAAGATCAACAGCATATGCGGGTCGTAGGACTTACTCTGGGACAGCAGCCTGATTCGCTCCATTGGCAGTGCCCAACATATTGATTAGCACAGTATGGTGAGCAACGCCGTGCTCTAATAGCACTTGATGAAGACCAAACCTCGAGATGAGGAATTTATCTATTGTTGCGGCCCGATCTTTCAAGGTACTTGGCCAACAACATCTTCACCAAATTAATCCAGAGGTCAATCCTATGCTAGCACAAACTTTTCCCTTGCTAAGGAAAACCTTAGTCTTAAGGTAGCCCATTTCTAGTTTATTATAATCCTCTTTGAGTCACTCATGAGACTTCAAGTTTAGCTGAGTTTGTAGTTCTTAACAATTCTTACCAAAGTCTCATTTTTCTCTCTCTCCTTAGCGAGGGTCTTCTTTAAATCAAGTTTCTCTCTTTTTCATATATAATAAAATCTTCTTGTTTTTCTAGAGTGTCATCTTGTTTCTCTATTGTGTTCACTTGTGCTTCTATAGAGGATATGAGATGAGTGATCTTAGACATGAGATTTTCATTAAGTGAGCCTACAAGATCATCATCAAGCAAATCATCATCACTATCATCTTCTATATCACTACCAATATTTAATATGGCAAGAGATGATTTTGTTGGAGGTAATACCTTGGAGTCTTTTTCCACTAAGAAAATAGGCAATTCATCATCACTACAATGCTCAAAGAGAGTCCTTGGTGGAGTTGATGTTTCCATGGTGAGGCCCACAATTCCATCTTCATCGTATTCGGAGTTAAACGTGGAGTCATCAGAGTTTCACCCTTCTCCTATGTGGGCTTGGGTCTTGTAGCCTTTCTTGTGGAACTTGCGCTTGTTGTGGCACTCAATGCCTTTTGAACCTTCTCGCCTTCTGCCTCTTGTCACCTTTCTTATTGGGATAATTTGGGATGAAGTGGCGATGCTCACTACATTCAAAACACGCTCTTTTGGGTCGCCTCATCTTTGTTTTGCCAAAGAATTTACCCTTGTCACCTTGACGACCTCATCCACTCATCTTGAGCATCTTCCCAAACTTCTTCACAAATAGTTTCATTTCTTGCATTCCTTGGTAAAATTGCTCAACTCGCATGTCTTCGTCTTCATCTACAGTTGTGTCCTCCTCAACAATTTGCTTGGCCTTCAAAGCAATATTTGACTTTCTTGAGCCTGATCTTGGTTTGTTGAGCACACAAATCTCTTGAGCCTATTTATCCATCAAGTCATGACCAAGAATTCTTCCAAAAACATCATGTGGGTGAGCTCACTGAAATTTTCCTTCTCACACATGAGGGTGACCAAAGTGCGGTTTTTGAGAGCAATTGCACAAAGCATCTTTTGAGCAATACTTGTCAATTATCTCTTTGCTACCAAGTCCCTTGATTTCATTATCAACATTGTTAAGGCGAGTGTACATGTCACTTAGAGTCTCTTGATCTCCCATGATGAAGCGATCAAGCTTG
The DNA here is from genome assembly GCA_019208055.1 of Stipa capillata. Classification (NCBI taxonomy): domain Eukaryota; kingdom Viridiplantae; phylum Streptophyta; class Magnoliopsida; order Poales; family Poaceae; genus Stipa; species Stipa capillata. The sequence goes on from JAGXJF010001147.1 coordinate 130,571, forward strand.
CCCATCAGTACATCGAGTCTTAATTCCCGAACGGTAGAAGTACCTTCATGTATTTCCCTTAGAGTGGTCCAAATTTCTTTGGCACTCTCAAGTGAGCACACCCGATTGAATTCTTCTCCACTCAAAGCTAGAAAGATAGCATTAAAGGTTTGAGTGTTGGCATGGATGAGTCAATCTTCTTCAGGTATGGGATTGTCTTCATCGATCACTATAAAACTATTCTGCACTATATGCCAAATGAAGGGTTAATAGAGATCAAGTACATTTTCATTTTGTGTTTCAATGAGGCATAGTGAGTCCCATTAAAGTAGGGTGCTCTATCCAGTGAGCCACCAACATAAGAATGACTATTGTTGTAGTTATTGGGCGGAAGCACATTGTTGTAGTTGTTGCCACCACTACCACTACCACTAGGTTGCCTACTAGCCACCTCTGGTTCACCGTCCAGCATCTTGTTCTTTCTAGACGGTGAAGCCCCAAAAGAAAGACGTTGCTCTGATACCAATTAAATGATCAAGATATCAGCCTAGAGGGAAGGGATGAATAGATGACTATGTAATTTTAACCAATTTTGAACCTTTCTAAAAATTATGTGGAATTACAGTTTGCCTTATGGAAGAACTATATGACCATTGCTAGATACTAGTAAATACATAAGCACAATAATAATACAAAGATTAAAGCTTGCGAAAGTAAAGAGTAGAGTGAAATAACCAAAGGAGACACTGATTTATTGCTAAAGTCCGCATCCTTGCTACGTCTCCGTTTTGGGATCTCGATCACTTTGATCTAGAGCCAGCTTCCTCTCAAGCCTTTATCCCACGAGGACACATTTTGGGTCTTCTCGATCTCTTTTTGGTGATCCTTCCTTTGACAGAGGTGGATCCCAACCTTCACAAACTTTTTGAGACTCACCACGACTTGCTTGAGAGCTCTCAACGACTCCTGACCATCTAGGAGACCCCAATCTCTAAGAGTAAAAGGCACGTTGAAGACTTGGAGATGAACTCAATGCTTTAGTGCTCAACTGCAACAATCTCACAAACAATCTAGATCTTCATCAGAAGAATCAAAGGATTTTGGCTTGGGGATGGTGGGAGAGGCTCTCTAAAGTGTAGGATTTTGGATTGGCTAAGATTTTTGTTTGGATGGGAGAGTGTGGGTGTAAATAGCTCTCTCAAGAAAACTAGTCATTGTCTGCAGAAATGCACAATCAGAGTATGCCTCGCGACCCTTGGACAGATCTGGGCTTAGTAGCTCCCAAAGCATCCGAAAAAGCCCGAAGACTCCAGAAGGAGTTACAGAGAGATCAATGCTCCCGGAGATAGACTAGAGACTCTGGCTTGCGCTCTAGCCCGAACACTCTGGGAATTTCCCGGATACTCTGGTGGGAGTAACAGAGAGCAAGTTTCCCTAGAGTATTCTGTCCAGAGACTCTCGTCTACCAAGCTTCTGTTTCTGGCACAGATACTCCGGACAAATTTCTGGACACTCTGGCTAATGAATTTTCTCAATTTGTTCTTGTGAATTTTGGGTGGGTTCTTATAGGAAAAGTGTTACTAACTGGACATAAAGAGCACCATACAATTCATTCCAACCCTAGAGCACACCCCTCTTCATAGAATGGTTTTTCCTGTACTCAAGATGACTTTTCGAGTCACTAAAACTAGGAACGGAGGCAGTCTTTCACCACATCCTTGCTGTTATACCTTTCACATTTTTAGGGCTTGCCGATGCCGGTTAGAACAATCACATGGGACTAAAACATGTTCATATACTTGACATGTGCATTATTCTCTTAATTATTTGTCATTTACCACCAAAATCCACTTAGGGGGTCTAGATGCACTTTCACTTTGAGAGTGGGGCCCACCGCCCCCGCGGTCGGAGTCGGCAGCAGCGACAGTGAGGGAAGCATGTAGAGAGGGCCCGATAGCGATATAGGTTTATCGTCCCTGGGTCACTCAGCTGGAGCGACACGGAGCCTTGGGGTCATGTCACTTTATATTTTTAGCAAAGCAATCTTTACAAACTGAAACAAACTTGGATCCTGTGCTTCATCGTCATCTTCTCCTGTTTGTTTGGAGGACCCCACCCTAGATTACACAATGATAAAAACTCATGCGGTGAAGTTATGCACAATGATAAAAATTCATGTGGTGAAGAAAACTTCATTACCTTTTCCTTGCATGGATGTGGCAGGAAAAAGAAAAAGAACTCTAATAAGCTCCTACCTCCTGCTTTAATCGAGAAATAAGGGAGCATCGCCCATGGGTTGGCCTGGTGGGTCGGCTCCCATGTTATTTCTGATTTTTTTATATTTGTATATATATATAATGGACCACATAATTTAAAGATGTAGTTTAATAAAAATGTGTTATAGAGAATATTATTTTATTTTTTCTTTTATAAAATCTAAAAAGTAGGAAAATATAATTTATATATCCCATTTAATAAAAAATTGAACTTTCTACAAACTTCCAAAAAAATGATTCTCGTGGAGTTTCTAAAAAATGTTCCATCATATATGAAGAGTGTTCATGTATATCAAATAAAATATTCACCTGAATCGTGAAAATTGTTTTAATACTTCACAAAAAATTCCCATCATACAAGAAAAATGTTTGTGTATATTAAATAAATTTTCATGCAACTCGCAAATATTGTTCTGGTAAATTATAAAAAAATGTTTTGTATGGAAAACATTGTAATATGTTCCACCGTATATGGAAAATATTCATGTGTTTCAAAAAATGTTCACTTCACTCATGAAAATTTTGTACATTACAAACACGAAAATGACATATTTATTTGTGTTAATATTTGTTTTCATGTCAGAGCAACATAAAGTCACTATTAGAACAAATCCTATCTACGGTGAACGAAATAAAATGAACATTGTAAAAATTGATGCTGGAAAAATATCTATTTATCAAACACGTACAAAAGTACAAAAAATAGAAACTGAAATAAAAATAAAAAGTAAAAGAAAAGAAAAGAAAAAAGAAAATAAAGAAAAAACAAAAAAAAACCTACCATCATGCTAATGGGCGGGCCCATGGTGATGCGATGGGTGCACTATAGTTCCTTATTTCCCACAACAGGCAGGAAATAGAAAAATATCAGTGCTACAAATCGGCATGCCGATATGTGCATTTCATCGGTATACGTCATAGCTGTCGGATGTGACGATAGAAATAGCAATAAACAGGATTAACAATAAGCATGATTAGCTAAATTTACAGGAAACAACTTTAGTGACTATAAAAAAAACCTTTAGTAACCATATGAAATATGACAACTGTTTGTATGCAATACGTATCGTGGGCTCATTCTATTATGGCAATACGAAAACATTTGCATAGTGAGACTGAAACATTTTATTAAACCTTGCACAATAAAATTTTTAAACCAATACAACAATGAAATATACACAGCATAATTCTGAATTTTTGGGAAACTTATGATTCAAATCGCTAGACTTCTGCCATCGTGGGCTCTTTCTGTTATGGCAATACGGAAACATTTGCGTAGTGAGATAGAAATATTTTACTAAACTTTGTGCATCAAAAGTTTCAAAGCAATACAACAATGGAATGTATACAGTATAATCTAGGATTTTTAGGGAACTTATGATTCAAATCGCTAAATTTACGGCATCGTGATCTCCTTTTGTTATGGCAACGTGAAAATATTTGTGTAGTGAGAGGAAAATATTTTACTCAAATTTGCACAATAAATTTATCAAACTACCACAACAACTAATGTTTGTTCATCCGGACTAATTTATTTATGTTTTAATCATCCGGGTATTTTGTTTCATATACAACAATAATTTGTTTCCATCAATTTGTAGTGTGGGTAGCAGCGATAGAAGACACATCCGTGGGCGGTGACAACTCCCGTGGTGGACATCGTGGGTGGAAGTGGCGAGGACTTGGGGAGCTTGACCCTAAGGCGTTCTCATGGTGGAAGCAGACGCGGAGGGAGATAGCGGGGGAGGCCAGTGTCAAGAGCGCCAACGTGAGGCAGAGCGCGAGGGGCTCTGGCGGGAATGGCGGGGAGGAGGACGTCGAGGTAGGCGTGCTTGCTAGTGGGGTGGGAAGAGGACTGGCGCTTCCGGAGGCTGTTCACATGGTCGGCGTGGAGGACGGTGGTGACGCAGTGCCGGTCGCTTGGACGGCGACGACGGGCGCGGCGCCGGTTGCGTGGGCAGCACAGAGGACGGCGGGGGCACTGATCTCGTCGATGGCACGGAGGATGACAGGCACGGCGCCGGTCGCATGGGTTGCACAGAGGACGGTGGCGGTGTGGTGATGGGAAAAAATGAAACCTTACCTAGTTGGGGGATTTATATAGAAAGAATCGGATGGTTGGATGATTAATTTGACAATAAACGTTTGGATGGTATGCCGATGCATAGAGTTTTCCGTAGGAAATCGCTCGAATATGATCTCCCTCCCTTTAAATATGGGCCTCTCCCTTTTATCTGTTGCCCACGCGACATAGTAGGATTTTTGGCTGGTTTTTATCTTCACATGACCTGGTTCCAATTAACTTGCTCGCCGACCCCTATCTCGGCCTTGCCGCGGCAACTCCAGCTGGTAGACACGGCAGACCATCTTCATCCGTCCCTGGTTCTGTCGAATCCCTCTGAGCCCAACATGGACCTGTTATGGTGGTCTGATTCCAGAAATGTATTGATCTCGTTGAGCGCTCCATACAACATGAGTCATTGTAAGAGAAAGTAATTCTTGTTCATCATCGTACCTCAGCCGCAGTAACCTTGTGTATATCTTGACACAACTATAGCATCAACAGGAACAATAGTAGTATTAGGGATAGGTGTGGCCGTATCAGTTATTTCTTGAGCAAATGAGCAGAGAAATTTTAAACCGAACGTCTAGAGTTGCATTATAATTTGTTTAACCAGGGATTTCTAGTCATATAAAGAAAATGAGCTCTTTTGAACTCACAATTGCTTTTCATATGCCAATTGACTTGGAGCTTAATAGCATCAACTCATAGCTAGTCTGTCTTTGCACAAACTAGTGATTATTTACAAACTATAAAGTGAACGCTGCATATATGGCTTTGAGTACGCCTTTGCTTCAACACATTACCCTTTTCTACCTCGTTGTGTCTTTTCTGTCAGTGCTTCTTTTTCTTCCCCTTCCTTACTGCCCAAATCAAAAATTGTCCACCTCCGAACCAAGGGATTAGTGCGTTTTCGTATCACAGGAACGTAAAAGTGTAGGGAAAAAAAACACGGAATAGGGAAAGGATTGAGTTTAAAATAGAGACAAAAAACATAAGAAAATTGTAGAAATCAACCTTTGAATAGGTCACAAGAAAAAAGAAATGGGAACATGATGAAATCAGTTCTTCCCTCCCTCTTCCGCGTGGCAAAGCGCCTCAATTAATTGCCTCGATCATATGTGTTGTCGGCACTTGCTGCATCGCCACAGACGAGGTATCTCCAACCTTATAGTAGGACACATCGCTAACTCAGTAGAAGTTGTTGTAGGTTATAGCGGGACGCTCAGATGAGACCTTCTGACGAGGCACACATGGGCAAGGTGCGTCCGTGCGTGCTGGCGAGATGTGTCAAGGCAAGGTGCACCCGGATGAGCTAGCGAGGTGTGCCTGGGTGAGCTACAATAGTCTCTGGCGAGGTGCTGGGGAGCAGAGGAAGGTCAGGCACCGGGTCCTCGCTAGGGAGACGCAGGGTGAGCTAGGTTCTCCATACCGGCAAGGAGCATTTGGATAGATCCCGGCGAATATATTCGGTAGAGGCGAGGAGGAAATAGCAAAACTGCCTAAGATGTTGCAAAGAGCCAGTGGGTAGAACCGTAAACTGCCTAAGGACAAGAATGTATAAAGACTTGTAGGTTGTCACGTCTATAAAAGGCAAGGCGACCCTTCTCGTTGGGGGGAGATAGAACATATTTCCAGGAGTTCTTGGCCATTTTCCATCCATATTATCGGCATCTATTTAGCAAGAATTCTGGGGAAGCAGTAGCAATCGCGATGACTGCTTACCAACACATCCCCCTTTGCACCTCGGTCCGCTGATCTGAGGTGCCACAAGTTTACTATCTGAGGGCGACTTCGTTGATAGTTGGTGCTAACCGTGGGGAAGGGCTAAAAGTTACGTCTTAGCCACCTACTGCTACTCCGTTGTGACAGCATGTCACCACAAGTGAAGAAGAGTTCAGCAGGTACCAAGCGAAAGGAAGCGGTGGGAGAGGACTCGGGCACTCCAGTCCAGTGCCGGACTTCGCCACCGTCTCCCGGAAGCGAGGAAGGAGGCGTTGGCGAGGAAGCAAGGGAAGGTACTTCGACATTGCCCGGTCCAGCCGTGATTCCCATAGCCTCGTTCGGGCCTATGGGCGAGGTGGCGACTGTGCCGCTGGGGGGATTGTGGGGCGTGTTGAAGGTCCGATCGAGGGCGTTTGAGCCTCCCCGATGGGGTGGAGGGAGCACACGAACCTTGGTGGATGAGGTGGAGAGCTTCATCGGCAAGCTGAGGAGGCGGCGAGGTGGGCGGAGGCGATGCAAGCGCGTTTGCAGGTGGCTGAGCTCAAGGTGTTCCAAGCTACTGTACTGTGCACACCTCGACACAACGCGGGCTGCAGCAGCAGCCGCCCCGCCGCTGGAGGCTCACGCTGCGGATGAGCTACGTCGCCACCTAGGGGAAGTGCGTGCAGTGGGGCGTGAAGGGATCCGCGTCAAAACTCTACAGTTGGCGAGCTTCTTCGGGACTTGGACGAGGCCCGGGCCAGGGCATCGGTCATTGCGAGGGAGGTGGACGGGGAGGAAGTGCACCTGTGCGCTAGTATCCAGCATAACTAGCAAGCCGCTCGCTCGGCCGTCTGCAACTGCGAAGGGGGTTCAAGTGGCTAGGAAGAGCCTCCTCTCACACAACGCCCGGGCAAGGCTCATGTCGACCAAGCACAACCCTACGTCACCCGCCAACTTCAAGCTCCAAAGGTCATCGGCTTCACCAGCCTAGCACGTCCGCTGAGTCTTGGGCTCATAGCCGTGCCGTTTCCACCCAAGTTTCGTCCGGCCGGTTTGCCGAAGTACTCCAGTATCACAGACCCTATCCAGTATATGAGGGTGTATGAAGCAGCAGTAATGGCGGCCGGAGGGGGAGAGGCCATCATGGCGAAGAGTCTACTGCTCGCCCTTACTGGCATCGCTCAGGCATGGTATCTCGGCCTGGAGCCCAGGACGATATACTCCTGGGAGCAACCGTGCGACAAACTTCACAGGCACATTCAGGGGCGTCGAAACAAGGAAATGACATCGACCGACCTCAACAACCTCCGACGGCGACCTGGTGAGACTATCCAGGCCTTCCAACATCGCTTCTTCGAGGTCCAATGCCAAATAAAAGGAGTCACCGAGCAGACCATATGCGAGGCCACGAGTCGAGGCATCAACAATGAGGCATTGGCAGATAAGCTAGAGAGGAAACTTCCAAGCCGAGTCGAGCAACTTTACGACATCATGGAAGTTTGTGCCTGCATTGAAGAAGCGTAGATTTTGCGTAGAGAAGAGGCTTGTGGGGCACAGCCCTACCCACGCTGAGAAGACCATAAGGCAAAGGGGCGACATTCGCACCACCATGACGTTTACCATGTGGTGGAAGGTGATCGTTGCGCCATTGACCAAATTGAGCTTGAGGAGGAGCGTGATCGAGCCCGCGGACCTCTCCAGGGTCCAGTCCATTAAATGTTCTAGGAGCATCCGTGCCAAGGGCCTCCCCCGTGAGCACCACCTCGGCCTCATGATCATGAACCCCAAGCAGGACAAGCAAGAGGCCGTGGAGACAGAGCTGTGTACTGGTGGCAGGAAGCAGCCCATGCTGATAATAGGCAGGGCAAGCTCTTCGAGGTTCATCGGAGCCATTCACACTCCATCACCGAGTGTGACCTCATCGCTCAGGTTCGGGCTTAGCACCAAGCTGCCTCGGTGGTCCGAGGACACCGTAATTAGGAGTTACATGTTGCGCCCCCTCTCGAGCTGCCTCCACCCCCTCCACGTCGTGGTCCTCCGATCGGTGCACCGGAGCCACGCCGCTCGTCCATGCAATCATTGGAGGCAACGCTCACACGTTCCCGTCCAAGCATCGGCGCAAGGAGTATGTGCGTAAGGAGTATCTCTCAAATTTTGTATTTGATTTGTGATGTGTCTTCACCGTTATTTTCTGCACGATGAGATGTTCAAAAAATACCCCACCTATATGTTACAACTGAGCAAGCAGCGTATTGTGGCAACCTCATTTTCTTCTTCTTTATTTTTCTTACTATTAATTTCTTTCTTGAAGTATTTCATAAAAGGCTCTCTCTCTAAATATGCCTTTTGATAAAAATGTCATTTTATGTCACTTACAGATGGGGTCTTAGACCACCTATCAGTGATAGGTGAGATCTTAGGCCACCTATCATTGACACATGGCGGGATATTTCATCAGGTCAAACTAAGACAGATATTTTATCAAAAATTTCATATTTCTTCTCCCGGTTCTAGTATATATTTTCATTTTCATTTTTCATCCTTTCTTTAGTTTTTTTTATTCAGTTCTACTTACATTATATTTGTTTCATTATTAGTCTTAAATTGTTCTTCTAGTTGTTTTTTTTCATTAGTAGCTGTGCTTTGTTAAAACACCACTTTATTTTTGTTCCACTTCCACTACACTTCCAAAATTATTCTCCTAAGTTTTCCGTTTTGTTCTACTATTTATATGTATTGAATTGTTGCACTAGGTTAGTTCTTTGTTCCGCTAGTAGTCATGGATTATTCCATGAATACTCTCAACATTTTACATGAATTTGTCATTCTTTACAATAGAGGAATTATTTGTTTCAGCTGACTAAAGTTTAGTTCCACTGTACACAAAAAGGCGTTCTATATTATGCAATATTTTGTTCCATCAACATCTATTTAACTTTTTGTTCCAGCTATTTTTTTAAATGTCCCACTATGAGAAATACTCACAGTGGAAAAATAGTTTTGTTCCAGACTGCATGAATTTTTGTTCCAACTTACTAAATTTTTTCACTGACTAAAAAAAGTTCTGGTATGAGTAACACTTTGTTCTGTCAACTTTCTTTTCTGTTTTAGTAAACAGGAATTTTTGTTCCAGATAACTAATTTTTTATTTCACTATACATTAAAAAATTTGCCAATACATTGCTACCCGAGTTTCATCTTGTAAAATAATAGAAAATCACTGATTTAAATAGACAACCGGAACCAGCGGCCTCAAGCACATACTAATGGGCTGCCCGGCGCAATTAAACTTAACCAAACAGGCTGCAGTGGAACGAACAGAAAATGAACCTGGCCCGTGGACGCTGGTGCAGCCCATCTTGGCCCATCAATATGGCTCTCGGCCCGCTGTTCCATCTGAGCGGCGTGTAGCTGGGAGCCGGGCGGGTGGCGCATAGGAGCCCCCAGTGATCGCCCGTCCCCCAACTCGCCTCCACGCGCCGCCGCCCGGCCGGAGCTCTCCGACCTCCGCCCCCCGAGAAAGGCTTTGGGAACCGCCGCCGCCGTCGCGCCACCTCGCACGGGCCATCATCCCCCATCGCATCGGCTGTTCCCGACTCCGAGCCCGCCTCGTCTCGCACGCGGGGCGCGTCGGAAATGGGCCACGGGTTTCTTTCCCCCCACGCCAGGAGGCTTCTGCTGCTGTTCCCGCGGCCGAGGGGCTTCTCCGCTTCCGCCGCGTCCACACGCGAGCCGCTCCGCGTCTGCGTCGTCGGCAGCGGTCCTGCCGGATTCTACACGGCCGACAAGGTGCGGATTTGGGGCCCGGTTCCTTCACTTCTTGTGGGGTGTTCTTTTCTTCACAGGGATAAAGTGCTTGAGTGCATTCTTCACCACTGTGCTGTAGTTGTGAAATGGCTAGAATCTTCTGTCTATGAATATCCAAATGCTAAGGTGCAGTCGTAGCGGTGGAATTGTTTAGTTTAATAGTGTGTGTGAAATGTGCTAGGTTCTCGAATCAATTGCTGTATAATAAAGGATCAAATACGGAACCATGTTTGATCGACAAAGAATTTGGAGCTTTCTCTTGCATATGTTGCAACGAGAAGAGGAGGAGAACATGGACAAGCAAAATTTCTTGCAAAGCCTTTTGTGTTGGGAGTTAATTTACTTCTTTCCGCATGGCATTTCTATGGTGTTTATTGGGTGTTCTCTTGGATGATTGAGCAGATGCTAAAGGGTCATGAAGGAGCACAAGTTGATATCATTGATAGGCTACCGACACCATTTGGCTTAGTCCGTTCTGGAGTGGCTCCAGATCATCCAGAAACAAAGGTGACAATCTCTTTTAGTTGTCTTATGGGAAACTTGAAAACAATCTATCAGCAACTGCTACCATAATGTCAAGAAAGTCAGGAACACATTCAGTTTATTTTTGTTAGGTGGTGTGCTAATTCCTAATTTCTCAGTTCTTGCATCATTTAGAAGTAATAATTCATTGATTATGCACCAATATCTGTACAAGTTACCTTGTCACTTTCATGATTTTACCTGCCTTCTCTATATGCATACTTATAACACTGAATAAATTCCTTACAAGATTAAGTTTTCCATATACTTTCAACAGATTGTGGTAAACCAATTTTCTCGTGTAGCTGCAAACCCCCGCTGCGTATTCTTTGGGAATGTAACACTTGGAAGTGATGTATCTCTATCAGAACTTCGGAAGACATATGATGTTGTAAGCAGAGAACGAAGGGTCTACCTTTTGTGCTAAGTAGCTATTTTTCTTTTACTATAACTTTATGAAGTTATTTATTGATAGAATGCTGACGTAGTATTTACTTCATAACAGGTTGTTCTTGCTTATGGTGCAGAAAGTGATAGATCATTTGGTATTCCTGGGGAGGTATAACATACTTTTACTTCCTTAGTCAATCTTTACGCCACATTTTTTCATGGGCACAAACGTCATATTAGCATTAGTATTTGTTTTATTTGTGACTAATTGGGATGTGTTTATGTAGCCCTCAATTATGGTTTATCCTGAATATCTGATAAGAGTAGAGTGCATGTGGTGTTTACAATGATATTATCACCAAAAGAAAGAAACAAGAAAATTTATGTAATCACCTAGCAATTGAACACGAAACAATATCACCAAAAGAACAAATTATGCACATATGCTGAAACAGGCTGTTACGTGCCATCGATATAGCATCTGGTGTGTAAGCTTCTGTAGTGTTATCATTTTATCACATGATTTATGTTTTGCTTTTTCGTCATGTACGTGGGTTGTTTATTTGTAATATTATCTTTATATCTAGGACCTCAGGGGAATACATTCAGCTCGAGAGTTTGTATGGTGGTATAATGGACACCCAGACATGTGCAACTTGGCTCCTGACTTGAAAAACACAGATTCTGCTGTGGTCCTTGGACAGGTATCTGATTTTAATCTGATGACAAAATCAGTATTTGAACAGTGTACCAACATTATGGGGTCAAGAGAAGTATTTCATAGTTTCATAATAATTCTAAACTCGAAATGCAGCTGATCCATAATTTCATTATAAATTGAGAGACTGCTATTGATCCATTATTTTATTTAATCTCGATACTGTGTATGGCTATGTACAAATGGTAAAAGCATTGACAGCTCCTTCAGTGGAGCAATCTTGTTTGAGTTTTTTTAACTCTCGTTACTGAGATAGAAAAGTTCATACTTTGCAGTGTTTATTACGTTTCTTTTGGGGTGAATATTATGCAGAAAAAAATCATTTTTCCACAAGCTTTTTGGAAAAGAAATGTCCTCGTGTGGAATGAACATATGTGTTCCATCAAGTTTCCAATTATCCTTGATCTCTTGTGTAATAGTTGTTTGCTGTCATGTTATTAATTATATCCAGGGAAATGTTGCTCTTGATGTTGCCCGTATTCTTCTTCGCTGTACAACCGAGTTGGCTGCTACAGATATTGCTGATTATGCCTTGGATGCTCTCCGTAGCAGCACAATAAGGTATCCATCCCCTTTTGATTTTGATAGAACACTTTCCTTTGTTTTAGCTCTTCTATATGTTAGGATGATAGAAAATACTTACGTTGCAATTGGTGTTTTATGTAAAGGAAGGTGTACTTGGTTGGGCGACGAGGCCCAGTACAGGCAGCTTGCACAGCAAAGGAACTACGTGAAATTTTAGGTATCTTTTTCTTGTAAAATTTGTAAATCTTAGTATTTTCATATTGGCTTATTTCATTGCCCATATTAAATATTAAACTGACATCATGTAGGCTTGAAAAATGTCCATGTTTGTATCAAGGAGGCTGATCTTGCGACCTCGCCTGCAGATGAGGTTTGTGCAGTAAAGTGCGCGGGTGTTGCACATTGTTACTGGCCGGGTTACCACCTATAGTGTTTTTTTTCTGGACTAGCCTAATTTCTGAAAACTGTAAATTTAGGGATCAAGAGTGGTTTTTTACTGGTAGCTAGGGCTAGTTTTTTGCTGGCTTGTGCTGATTCTGGTCAAGTTTACTTCTTATTTTACTTCCTACTCTTGCACATTCCTGGAAATATAGAAAAGGTATGTTGCTAGAACTATAGCACCTGGTTCTTTTAGCACAAAGTATGGTATTAGAGAAGCCACTGCATAGGGGAGGTGCAAGCAATAGGGAGGTTTCATGGTGGGTGTGGGCTGTTAGGGTGCAGATAGGATGATGGGAGAGGGCTGAAGGGTTGGGAGGGATGGCCATTTACAGTGCAACAAACTTCAACCAATTCTCATATATTTCTGCAAACCTTAGGAAACTAGGGAATTAATTTTAATGAAGGAATATGGGAAGGGTTTTATACATATGATCAGCTTAGCTAGAATGTAGTACTAAACTCATAAAAGGTTGGTGAATTTAAGTAGTTCTGGAGAAAGTGGACCACTCAAAACTGATGGGGTTCAGTTGCCAATTAGCAACACTTTTTGCACAATGTCTTGGTCCCTATTCTGCTTATCTTCTGAGAATGACACTGGCCAAAAGTGTTTAATCATATACCATTTTAATACTCTTCGTAAGTGCTTTAGCTCATTTGCTAATATTTGTATCACAATGCGATAAGACTTGTTACTCATAGATGTCCATCACTGTGTGGTACTTTGCTGCCAGCTAGCTGCTAAATTGACTTTCTGAATGTTCCCTCCACCTTCTCTGATTTGATCATCTTGCTTGTGATAGAGGAAAGCTGTTATCTGATTGCAGGAGGAGATGAGGAATAGTAGAATTCAAAGAAGAGTGTATGAGCTGCTATCTAAAGCTGCTATCGCGCATAAGGAAAATAACAACAATGACCAAAAGGAGCTTCACTTTGTGTTTTTTAGGAAACCTACCAGATTTCTCCCTTCAGAAGATGGTTCCACGATTGGTGCTGTGCAACTTGAAAAGACACTTTTAAAAGGTCAGATGTTGAGTCTTCTTGATCATTTTTGGTGCACATTTTGATGATTATTTTTGTTGGTTACATAGATGATGGAGTAACTGGGAAGCAGGTGGCAGTTGGAACTGGTGAGTTTGAAGATCTGAAATGTGGGTAAGTGCTTTAGCTCATGCTTCCCAAAAAAATAAAAAAATTATGACCTGTTAACTCTAGGTTTTTAAGATCCATCTAAATATTGTCTTATCTTTTTCTTAGACTGGTGTTGAAGAGTATTGGTTACAGATCCTTGCCAATAGAAGGTTTGCCCTTCGATAAATACAGAGGTGCATGTTATTGCCTTTTTGTTTGCTCCCTGGGAGCCTGGGCTTTGTTTAACTTTTCTATCCACAATGAAAGTTATACAATTATACTTGTGTACAATTCTCTGTTTGTTGCAGGAGTTGTCCCAAATTTGAGGGGCAGAGTTCTCAGCAGTGAATCAGAGACTGCCTCGGTGGAACCAGGACTGTACGTGGTAGGATGGTTAAAGAGAGGACCAACAGGAATTGTTGCTACAAATCTCCATTGTGCTGAAGAAACAGTATGTACCTTTGTTTTATTATTTTCTATTGTTGTGCTACAGAAATTTGCAAGCACCCAATTGATATATCTAGTGAGTAGCTTTTGTTTGTTCTTGTCTGAGAAACAGCAGCAAATATCTCCTGAAGTAGCCTAATTCCATGGGAGCCAAAATTTTATCCACTGGCAACCATTTTGAAAATTTAATATGGATGTTCTTCAAGCTTTTGTACAGTCTCTATTATTGTGAAATTGCTTGCCCGTTATCGACCCTGAACTGGAATAGTTACTTGGCAGGTACATTATGTAGAGGGAAGGGGGTTCTTGTGAAATCATCAGATTATCTCTTTTGTGTTTAGAGTTGTACGTATTTTTTATTTCTTGATTGTTCTATACTTTAAGGCTCCGTTTTGCATTTGTTTGGGTTATGGACTCATTTGGTGGAACCGCTTTCAGACATTCTGGTAGTTGTTTTTTGTTTTTCTAAACCATGTCGCGAAAAGAGATATTGTTACTTTCCAAATAACAGAAAATATATGAATAGTTACTGAAGAATGTATACACATGAGAGAAAATAGGGAAGGATGAACCATTTTATGACATAATTTGTCCATTTATGATCGTATTTCCCAAACAAGTTGCTAGACTTTTGACAATTGCTTTTCCACAGCAACTCATAAAATAAACAGAACACAGTACAACACAGCAACCGCATATTGACCCTGAGTCTTCAACAGGCTATGTACGTTATGTTCTAATTATTGATTAATTGACAGGTGGCTAGCATCCTTGAAGATGACAGAAAGGGCGTGTTCATGGCCCAATCCGATTCGGAGAGGCAAGGCAGGAGCGGATTACTTGAGATTCTAGAACAAAAGAATGTCTGCTTTGTGCCCTTCGATGGCTGGCAGAAGATTGATTCAAAAGAAAAAACGACAGGCCAGCTGAAGAACAAGCCTAGAGAGAAGATCACAACCTGGGATGAGCTCCTGAAAGCTGCGAACGAGGGATAAAGAAGGGCAATCCTGTGGACAATTTTGTTTCCTTGCACTTCTCCTAGAATCATATTAAAGAGACTTAGCCCTGTAAAATAAAGATAACGAGACCAAATTTTCATCCGAGGGTTTGGACGCATGTACACGTCGTAACTTTGCTACTCCTTTGTCCAGATATATAAAGTGTATTTTGATTGTCCAAGTTTAACCTTTGATCAATAATTATTTCAATAAAATATATGTTATGTCACAAAATTGATATTATTGGATTTTTGCAACTATCAACACAATATTGTTGAAGAAATTTACGGTAAAAACTTAAATTTAGATGACTAAAATACGTCTTATATATCGGGAAGTATAATACCGGTCTTTTCAGTGGGTCTTTTCTTTTTCTTTTGGTTATCTTGTAACATCAATTTGCAAAATTGAACGAGATACATATTGATGTACATGCAAATCAATTGCTTATACATCCTGTAAGATTTCCCGGAAGATGAAGCAAATGTTGAAGTTTAGTTTCACGGAGGGGCTTCAGGATTGAGGCACGGTAGCTTCTAAATAGAAACCCATCATTAATTTTATTCATTCTCCACAAGCATCCTAACCCCATGAATAACCAACAACTAAATATAAACCCAGCATTAGTCAGCTGTTACACATCCACAAGCATACAAATCGAACCCACAAGCCAACCCTGAACAAACAACCGGATATCCATCCATCCACGCACGAATGCCATTGCTATTCTGCTACTGACAAATCTATCAAAGTTATCAGTGCAGGATGGGAGGGTTGCAGTAGGGGCCTTTGAGCCATCCGTTGGCGATCGAACGGTACGCCGCCTCGGTCAGGTGGATGCCGTCCCAGATGAGGTAGTTGTTGGGGTCGGAGCAAGGGCTCGACCCGGACATGCCGCACCTCGCCTTGTTGTTGTAGTTGTACTTGCCCTGTCCGCTGGCTCCGCAGCAAACTTTCAGTCCATACTTCAAACCTGCAAAAACAGCAACAATAAGACGCAGTCACAAATTAATCCAAGTTCACTGCGATCGTCCCAGAGTTAGACCCATGTTTGTCATTTCACTAATCTGCTTCGTAATGTGTACGTGCTCGCGAGCGATCTGTCACGTGCATTAGGCAGTGATGACCCTTGAGAAGATGATTAAAGTACAGTGATGCATGAGAAGAAAAGATCATGGTCGATACGAACATGGGCATGCTATTATCTTTAAGATTTTTTCTTTCGGCAAGAACTTGAGCTTTTGGAGTATAGTCGTCAATCACACGTCGTTACATGCAAAGAAGAGCTGTCATGTATATACAATGCTGTAGCACTAGTATTATATACACAACACCCTTATTTCATAATAATTGGTTCATGTGTTAGATTGCATGCCAATTGGATTGCACGGTATCGATTCCCAAATTATATGGACAAAGGTCATGGTCCCCATAGCATAATTTGACCACTAATCGGATGGGTCAGTGCTGGACTAAGTATCCAAGAGACCATATTTATGAGCTTATTATGCATGCACCTAGCTAGCTTTATCTAGATCCATCAACCTGCTTTAGATATTATGTCTCTCACGTAGACTATATATGACCCGTGGGCCCTATGCGCTAGCTGACTACACTAAACATGTCGTGGTCACTACCTCACTGGAACTTTAACTCTGTGACGCCAACTGGATTCTAGAGGACACTCTTGCTGATCAGCAGAGATGACTAAAAAGGTGAAGCATATTGACGAAATTAAAGATGATGTTGCCTTGCTGCTCTTGACAGGGATTTCTCGAACTCCGGATAGAACTTCAACAAGAATATTCTTCACACCAATCACTTGACCAGCTAGCTTAGTGTAACTGGGAATACTAATATACCACAAAAATATGGAAGGTGAAAGGGCATTAACTTACCGAAATTCTGAGGGGACCGGATCATCTGAATGACCTGGGAGTAGAAATCGGCGTACATAATCCTGGTGTGTGGGTAGGTCCTCTGGAGGTTAGACATGCTTCGCTTCAGCAATGAGTTGTGGTGGGAGGAGAGGCTGTTATAGCTCTTCAGGCAACCGTCGCCGTCGTAATCACTGCCCTTGGAGGTCCCATAGAGGGTCAGGTAAATCGGGAAGCACCCGATCGGCAGCACCCCGGGCACGACGATATCAATCGCGCCTAATCTTATCATTGTCTGCACAAAAACACACATAGTACATATTAGACGGTAAGCACTGTTTGGTTGCACGAATAAGATACGACGGAGGACGCAATGACGGAATGTATATGTTAACTGTGGCAGACAAGTGGCCCCCCGGAGAGCCACCTACTTCTAGAAAAGTCAAGAGATCTATAGTGAGTTGAGCTGGAGTACGTTACCTCCAGGCCACGGATGATCTTGCTGACGACCTGCGGCACGTAGCCCCTCACGTCGGCCATGGACCGGCCGGAGAAGAGCGCCGCGTTGTAGTCGTTGCCGCCGAACTCGCCGACGACGAAGAGGGACTTGGAAAGGTGACTCTTGCAACCTACACACACCATCATTGGTTACTCGAAATTTCACACAATTATACGTATATAAATTAGCTTGTTGAAGTGTTTAATTGGTTGACTACGGTACCCTTGCCGCAGGCGGACGGGAGGAGCTGCCGGAACCACTGGATCTGGGTGTCGAGGGGCCCGTTGTTCCAAATCTTGTCGCTGAGGCCAATGGACTTGAAGAAGTTGAAGTCCATGGTGGTGGCGCCGATGATCGCCATGTTCGCGCCCTTCTTGAAGTCGCCGCCGGCCTTGGACGCCGGCAGAAGTGGCAGCCCGAAGTGCTCAGCTGCACACACCAACTTTGTCACGTTTACCATTTCAGGGCGCACGATCCGTCGGACAAGGTATATATCCATGACGACGAATTAACGAGCGCACGTACCGAGGAAGTCGATGATGACGCGGCCGTCGGAGCAGCGGCCGGTGGGGCGGCCGAAGAAGGTCTCGCCGTAAGGCGACTGGCCCGTGGTGAGCCACGACGGGCAGCCGCCGACGCAGAGGTTGCCGGTGTCGGAGATGGAGTCCCCGAAGCTGTAGATCGCGTCGTACCGCTGCGCTGCTCCCCCGTGCCAGACCGCGCACAGCAGCACCACGGCGCCGAGCAGCGCGGCCCTGATCGCCGCCGCCGCCGCCGCCATCCTCGTCGATCACCTGCTGACACCTACGTACGTGTCAGTCAGCTCACGAGACGCTCACACGGAACTTAAAAGCTTTCCCTGTTTGCGTATGCCGCTCTCGTGCCCGGTGTGTCTGTCTAACCGCTGGAGAGCAGCGGGATTTATAGGCTGGGACTTGGCCGCCGTCGGTTAGAAGTCGCTTTCCCGGTGGACTGCTGCTGGCGATGTGCTCTGCTCTCCATGTTAGATAGCTTAGACTTGTGTATAAATCGGCTGTCCAGATAAGTCCTGTATAAGCTCTGGTAAAAATAATCTCTGAAAATAAACTCTACTTGTTAGGAACAGCTTATAAATTTAGGCTTATTTTGTATAGTGAAAAGTGCAAAGACTAAAATATCCCTAGACTCATTTGTTTGAACTCGCATGTGCCACATCACAAGCATTGATATACAGGAGTAAAGAGCCTTTTCATGAACAGTTCTGAGTGCTCGAACAAAGTTAAAAGACAAGGAAAGTTATACAAAATCCTCACGTATACAGCTGAATGCAGAATCCTCATCTCTTGGAACAAATAGTACAACGTTTTACTTCCAGATCTTTACTTGACAATTATTCTCAAAGAATCTTTGCAAGACAAAGCTCCGCGTACAGTTACTAAAGAATCTATTCACGTAGGCAGCAACAAAATTGCTTGCAGGGCTAACAAAAACATAAGGATGGGCGAAATGCAACCAAGATGAAGCAACATCAAACATTACACTTACTTTTTGGAAATTCTAATATTCTGTCAATCCAGAAAAAAGGTTAGCAATTCTCTCGTTCATGCTCATGCTGTCAAGTAACATAGCTAATTCAACACATAGTGAAACAGTCTTAGCACTGAACCATCGCAAATTGCATACAAAAATTACTGATTCAAGAACAAATGGAGTGACACAAAATCTTGTAAAGAAAAAAAATGCACATATAGACAGCTCTTGACATGAATTGCAAGCATCACACGTTGATTAAGTTCAAACAGTAGATCCTAGTGATACAAGAGACGCATCCATTACCACAAACTCATGCATCTTACTCGGCCTCAACCTCATCACTCTTACACAGTGATTAAGTTCAACTCTCTGCAGGTTGCATCTGAAAATTTGCTCATCTGAAACAACTGGATTGCATATGAGCAAGAACAAGTGCAACACAAAAGAAAAGAACCACTTTTATATGATGATGATCCAGAGGCGGACGCGGTGGCGTTGGCGTTGGCGTTGGCGTTGGCGTGCGCTGTGCTCCCTCGCAGCGCGCTCCAAGGCCGGCGCGGTGGTGGTGACGTGGGGAGGCCGACACGGGGAGGGCGGGTGCGGGGAGCCCGGCACGGGGAGGAGGTGAAGGCGACCTGCTCTGGGAGGACGGGACGCCAACGAGCTGCTCGAGGAGGACTCGGGAGCGGTGACCTGTTGGATCGAGGCGGCACGGGCTGGACCGACAGGGAGGGTGGGGCAGGCTGGACCAGGACAGGAGATGAGGTTTTTTCAGTGAGTGGCAGTTTTTTTGTAAATAGTATGAAATTTAGGGACAGGTCTAGAAGGGGGTAAGTGAGAAGCCTCAAATTTGAGGTGAGCTTCTAAATTAAGCCCTACCTCAAAGTTCTCTTAAGTTAGCTTATAGCTTATTTCTATTTTATTTCTTGCAGTGATTTCTTTAATCTTCTAACATCACAAATTCAGTCTCTAGATGCTTGGATATGTGTGGATCTACATTTGGTGTGTGTGTAAGTTTCTGCATTTTATCGATGTCACATGTATATAGTCGGTCGGGCAGGAGACGTGGGAATAGACCCACGACCGAGTCGGTAACAGGTCCCGCGCGTGAACCACTCCTCTTCTCATGCTCCAATGGGATGTGGGAGAGAGCTCCTTATAAGCTGGTTCAAACTTTCTCCCACTCTCAGTATGGGACTAAACTTCCCACCCATGTCATGACACCACAAATGGGCCTTTAAGATTTTTCAGGAATTAACTAGTTAATGGGCCAAAAGCCCATGTAACTTTCAACACGACTTGCGCCCAAATCTGCCGTCAAGCCTTGGAGAAAGCAGCATCGCCATAAGCAAATATCCAGTTTTCAAGTTCATGTATTTACATGTATGCACCTTGCAAGTTACTCTCTGTCTTACTATTTCCTAACTGTTCTTACATTTCAATAATTGCCAGCTCAATAATGCTGCAATACACAAAACCAAGTACTAAAACCAAGTACTCTTATTTTGAAGTGCACGGAACATAACAAAGCAAGTCTTCCAATTCTGCACAAACAATGCTCAGGAATCAGTACCGCATAACCTTCCATCGCAAACTCAATCATCCATCCATGAAGTCACTTGCAAAAGCACACTCGATAAGCATACAAGTCACCTTCACTCGATGAATGTGAACCAATTATTACGACCCAAAGGGCATATTCTGCATACCTATCACACATGGACTGTCCACGGCCATTAATTGGAGATAAAAAGCAAAAGAGAGCGATAGAAACTTTAGCAATTTCGATTCTCCTTGCCTCTTTTATTGTATTGTCAGTTGCAAGTTCACGTCTTCTTTTTAGTTATCACCCTTGAACTTGCAGGAATGCACTCGCGGAAGTGTTAGGCATAGTGGTGTGTGATTCACTGGCCTTAGATACCTTCGCATGTTCTTGCCCTGGATCGGAGTTGTTTATGAATAGTAAGTAGCATGATCACTGTGCTCCCACCACAAAATGCACAATAATAAAGGAATACAGATCTGCCATCATAGATCAATGATATAGAAAACTAACTAAACATCCCCTGTTATCTCATGACAACCAAAAGAACCTTTTTCTTTGCGAGGACAAATACAACCATTCGATATAAGAGAAATTTAAGGCTTCATTTGGAACACTGCGAATTTTCAATCTTTTCGTGAATTTTCAGTAAATAATGCTCTGTTTCCAGAGAAACTCCTGGTTTCCAAACGAGGCCAATGGTGCAGTGTGTCCCACCTCCTTTTGAAAACCTTGGTACTCAAATCCAGGACCCAAATTCGTTAGGCCGGCGAAAAGACGATCACAGAGAACGGTACAGCGATAGCTACATTGCAAGCTACTGATAGATGAGATAGTGGTGAAGCAATCTAGTCACTATACGAGTTCAGTTTGGACATATTCCACATGCCCTTTTAGTTTGCCGGATAGCTTCAGAAGTAACCTTCCTCCTTTTGGAGTCTCTAGCCCGTCTTTGAGAGCTTTTTACCAGGAGATGTTGAGAAGCTAATTAAGCTTTGCTACTCTTTGGTCCCCCTCCAATAGGCATAGCTAGATTGCCAGATTAGCTAGCTAGAACATGGGAGAACACATTCTTTTCTTTGCTAGCTCTCTTCTATCTCTTTTTCTCTTGGAGATTCTAATCTTCTGCATGGATGCCATTATGAGATTTTTTTTCTTTTTCGTTGTTTATATAGTTAGGGTTGCTAGCATAATGAATGTAGAACTAGCGAGCTAGGTTAGTTGAGGCTTTGTGTCTTGAGCACATAACTACATATGTAGATCCTCTGTTCCGGTCTTGTGTTGAAGATTGCTAAAAACATGCATTCCATTGCAATATAACTGCAGAAGCATTCTGTACATGTGAACTATAAGCTGCTCTATGGAGGCAAGAAAAATTAATTAATATGGCTAAAATTCCTTGGCCCTTCATGCAAGTATTTCTCCTCTTTTGCATGCCATTACATGTTGGGGCAATATGTTCTGGTGCATACTGGCATTGTTTGGCTTGTGGTGTACAAGAAAGACGAGCTGCTGCTCTACTTCCCCATTCCCCCAGCAAAAATATGCCAGCTAAAAGATACCATACGGGCGTTAAAAATGCTAACATCGCCACTGGGGTCCTTGTGTTGCAACCTGGAACGCGATGGATAGCCGATCACTTGCTACCGCCTAACGGCCGCGCACCGCTTTATTACACATCGCCACTGCTGGTCCTTGCGTTGCGTCCATGGATAGCACACATCATGTGCCTGGCGCTTTATGACATATTTTGTTTCAGTTCTTTTTGACAGCCCGTTTGGATTCCTTTTTCTTTCTTTCTTTTTCGCTTGGTTCCTTAGCTGCTGCTGTCGCCATCGCCAAATTACACCACCGAAGTTTTAATTAGCATAAAAAACTCTGCAAATCTGACACGGTGCACGTCACAAGTTGAGAAGCCGGACACCTCCAAAAAAGGGAACATTGCCAAGAACATCTGTCTGTCTGCCATACCCAGTCAACCACCAAATGAAAACCTTCGTCATCATGGCCTTATCCAATCAATCAATTACATCATGGCGAGAAGCCCACGTCGATCGTCAATCAAAGGTGCTGCTTCCCAGTTCCTGCGAGTTCATGCACGTACGTACGCACGAGGGACGGACCGAGCTGGCCAAGATGCAAGCCAAGTTGGACACTGACACCTCTGTCCAAGGCAAAGCACATGAAGTACTAGTTCGGAGTCCAACGTACACGGCAGCTTCCTCCGGTCGATTCCTGCATGAGGAGAACGCGAGCAATCGATTCGCCATTCCCATCCAGTCGAGATAATATATAGTTTGGATTTGATATACAGGTCGGCCCTACAGAACAGAGTAGACAGGAGTCTACAGTGCCTGAGTTGTTGTTTGAGTTTCGAGGCTAGCTCCATGTTCATGGTAGCAATTTGCGTGGTCTCGCACAGGGCACAAAACAATGCAATGCAATAATGCATTATGCCAAGCACGAAAATGTTTGTTCATTTTTTTTGGAGGAAGAAAAATGTGATGCTAGTAATTTCGAAATTATTTGATTCGAGTTTGTGCACAGGTGAGATACAAATTAACTTTCCGATCCAGTGGGTTGGGAAGACAGTGCACGAAGCAATGTTGCCGTACAAAAGTAGACGCTATTCGTCCAACTCCAAGCCTTAACAGAGTAAACTAGGCCAATGCAATCTTGCATGCATTCATGCAAATCTTGACTAGGCTGCTGGGCATCATCTGCCTTTTGCAAAGAATAAGAATGCAGCAACAAGAGTCAAAAGCATCAAATAGACAAATCATGTGCACGGCACACACTGCTCCACAAGTACAGCTCATGCAGATTTTATAATAAAGATGGCGGCTAGCAAAAGCCGCCCCGAAATCTGAAACACCAAAGCTACGGAGTGGAAAGACATCACGCCAGCTAAGGAGATTTGTGTGCATTTGGTTAATTAGGTGACTTTTCGAATGTTAATTATGCAAAGGCAAAGTCGTTAAGAAAAGTAGAGCTGAGTCTGTGGATTGGTTAGAGCCTTAAGAGGGACACCACCTGTTGAATTAACCTTCAGACTGGCTGGAGCATCGGCTAGGCGTGAGGACTGAAACATTGACAACAAAGCTTGTCCAAGCATAAAATGAAATCCTCACGAGCAATCACTGTCATGCGGATGCGAACGAATTTGCGCCTGGGGCGGACTTGACTGGCGTTGTTCGTTCTTGATTATTTATGAAACGAATTATTCATAGAAACTAGAGACTTCAAAAAAGCATATGACAAAGTGAACTAACCATTTTTCTAGCAAACCTTACGAATGAAAGGGTTCGGACAAGATCGGACCAAACTCAGACTTTCGGGGTCTCACGATAGGAGCCCCACCGGAGACTCGGGTTTAGCTATAACTTAATTAAACTTCAAATCGAATGAGGCTTTTTGCATCGGGTTCCTAGGAGGATAAGAAAAGGCTTTGAAGCCTCTAGAGGTTCCCAAGGACTCTTGTATCAAAGTGCTATTGTTCGGATGGCCAAGGAAATATTAAGGGAGCTATTTAAAGAGAGGAAACCTACCTTTTAATCTAATCTACACAAGTCACGAATTCTCTCCACCTCCATAGCCTTCATCTACGATAGGGGAATAAGACCAAGAAATAAGGAAGAGGAGGAGGTGCCGTCCCTCCACGTTGCCGCCAGCACGACACCGTCGCAACCACACGCACTGCCACCATCGCCATAGCCATCTCCTCTCCTTCCTCTTTTTTTTTCTCATTTGTATACATATTGTTATTTTTATGTTGAACATGACTTTTGATTCAATAAATTATTTCCCTATGATTTGTTGTTTCATCTCATCTGTGTTCAAGTAATGTGTCATTATATGGCGTTGGTAATATAGTATGAGATGGTTTGCATATATTAATTGTTGGTATTGATCAAGTCCTTGTGCTAGTATATGATGTTTGCATCGTTAGAATTTTCATATGGCTAACATTCAGAGGCAAGCAATTGAAAATCGAATTTGGACTCAAAAATTCAAAGTGCTCAGAAAAATCTAAAAACATTCCAGACAATCAAGCATAATTCTGTGAGTCCACAGTTAAATTTTAGAGCAAATAGAGCTACAGTTTTGGAGAACCAGCAAATGGAGCTGTTGTCCACCCTGGACATTGAAGTTGGTGTACACCTCAGACCTTGTCCTACCTGTCCAGCATGGTTTCACTTTTCACAATTATTTATACACTTCTTTTTCTGAATTTTTTTGTACAACTAATATCTACAGGGAGCAACAAGTGCTTAAGAAAAGTTGCGACAGATAGCGATGCCCAGACAGCCCAGAGGCACACCCTGCCACCTAGCCCTACCTCCTGGAGTCATGCAACCTTCATTGATGTGTCATGAATCCACTATGAAATAGAATTCAATGTTTCTATTGCATTCTTTCATGCTATTTATTTTAACCAGTTGGGTACGAATTTGAGTTGTTCGTATATCGAGTCATGCAGTTTTTATTTTTCTTTCTTTTGTTGGGAGTTGGACTTTATATAGATGTTTATATGTAAGGTACCTATCATATAATTATTCATGTAGACTTGATTGCTTTATTTTTATTTGAGGTAACGCTACAAGTTATCAGTAACTAGCATGTGGCATGCTTAATAAATTCCAAAAATTAGTGCCATCACTGAACCTAATTAATAAGAGAGTTATAGTTGAGTTCTGTAGTTACTAGAGGTGAGAACACTAATATCTAAGTGCTTAATTTAGATAAATTAAATAAGTAATTGGTTATTAATTGGTCTCTCATTGAGTTAGTTTAATGGAGTTAATGCTACTTTTTAATTATTTCAGAATTTAATTTTCTTGTCTTACCAAAGCATACATGCACATTATTTTTGTGAGATGAGAGAAGCCCTCATTGCAAGATGAATATGGTGAAACATTGTTGAGTTTGTTTTCCTCTTGTTAAGTTAGTTCTTTGAAGCCAATCATTTCGTTTCGATTGTTCATCTTATTTTTGCTAGCCTTTATGATACTCAGTCTTGCATTTACCACATTACTATTTTTGCAGACTTTATCCATACATCAAATTGCTTAGGAAATGTCTCTCTAAAAGAAAGAAAATATATAAAGATGACGCCGAGAAGGCAATAAAGACCGCTGAAATAGACATGCAGTGCAAAAAAGGAAAACAAAAAAGAGAGACAACCAAAGAGCCCTTCAGTTTTGCTATTTATGTTCACCATACCTATCTATCATGATTTTTTATCCCATTATTCATTTGAGTATCTTGCCATTATATTTATCATTTATTTATCACTTCATTAGAATTTATTTTCTATGCACACATATAGCTTTGTTCTTTAATTTCTCGCTTGTTATGTCTTGTAAAGAGCTCATCATTGTAAGTTACCTCTCACTTTTGTAGGGCTTTAAAAATAGAAAAAAAGGAAAAAAAGAAAAGAGAAGGAAAAAATAGTAGAAGAGAGGTACCATGTTCTTCAGATGCTCTATTTATTCTTTATGCAAGATGAATAATTTATAGGCTAGTGCATGCATGTCAGTTATATTATCTTTTGAGCTCCATTTATTAGCTCACGATCTTTACTTATATTTTTAGAGAGCTTATGTCATTTTAGAGCGTCTATTTGCTCATGCACTGTTTATATCTTTTGAGAGCACTCACCTAACTCTTGTGCTTCACTTATCTATACTACTATATAGTGTACCAATTTTGAACTAGACCTGGCAAGCAATCTGAGCCATTGATCCCATAAATCTGACGGCTGAGATTGGAGGGATTCACATGAACAGTAACTATGAACAGTACCCGTAAACAGTACCATATACAGTACTTATGAACAGTACCATCTACAGTACCTACGTGCATTGTACGTACTATTTGCTAGTATTATTAGAGAGCGTCTCTTTTATTGTGATGTTGTTTTCACTTGTAACATCAAAATCGAGGACATTACAAGTGCCTTGAGGTCAAACCATGTTGTATGGACCTCTCTTTTTCCTTGATCGAATCATTCCCCTGTTTAAAATTATTTCCTCTAAATGATGAAATGATGGAACTTCTTACTTCTTTGGATTCTTATTCAACTTTGTTGATCTTTACTTCATTTTTTTGCACTTACCAAGCTTGACACATATAGCCAAATTTTTCTGAGGAGTAGGATGAGGACACCTAAATATATTGTGTGAATTAGAGAAAT
Organism: Stipa capillata; assembly: GCA_019208055.1. Taxonomy (NCBI): domain Eukaryota; kingdom Viridiplantae; phylum Streptophyta; class Magnoliopsida; order Poales; family Poaceae; genus Stipa; species Stipa capillata. Next base: position 157,198 of record JAGXJF010001147.1, read on the forward strand.
TCTAAAACATGAAGAAATGGTATTACTAAAGACTACTCTTGGTTGAACAAAGATATTCTTTAATGAGATGAATTAAGAGTAATTTTTATTGCTTATTGTTTCATTTCTAAAATTAAGTATCTTGATAACTTAGTGCTCAAAAACCTTGAAAGCTACTAATGATGCTACTCACTCTCATAATGTGACCTCTCTTTAAACTTTATTTGGCATTGATTGGAGTAAAGTACTAAGTTGTGCTTGTTAGATTTATGCTTGATATTGTGCGGTTAGTGTGATACCAAGAGCTCTTGAGGAAAGGAATTTATTGAAACTCTTAATAATTGAGCAACTGCAGCCTTTCCATTTTTTTCATTCAATCTTAGTTAAGCTTGCATGTCTTTTAATAGGAAGGTAACTGTAGTAGTTTTAATTTGCAATGAAAGAGCAAATACTTATTTTCTCTTTCTTTTCTTTCTCGAGGAAGAGAAAGGTTTAACCTTGAGGCAGCTTGATACGTCCAAAATGTATCAGTTTTATTGTCTCATGCATTGCATATTATAATTTTAAAGTGCCTATTATTTATTTTTATTAATATTAATTTATTATTTTTGGATAATTACCTTTCTGGTCACGTGCTTTGCATAGTTTCTTTTTTATTCTTATGTATTTTGTATTTTATTTATTGTATATGTATGAGTTCTTGTAACTCCAATGAAGTTGTCCTAAAAAATTGAGTTAGTTACAAGTCGATCCCAATGAGTTTTTGGAGGACAAATACACTTTTTGGGAATTTTCACCATCAAGCTTGCCACAAATTAAAAAAGTTGCAACACGAAAGTTCTTTGCCTTGTCGAGCTACCCCAAACAGTCATAAGAATTACCCAATTTAGATAACAGACGAGGAAGATACGAAGATTAAAAGATCGGACCAAACCTAGACTTTTGGGGTCTCACGAAGGGAGCCCGACGGGAGGCTCGGAATTAGTCATAACTTTCTCAATTCAACTCCAAATGGAATGAGGCTTTTTTCATTGTGGTCCTTGTGGGATATGGAAAGATTTGGAAGCCTCTAGAGGTGCCCAAGTGTCCTTGGATCAAAGTGCTATTGATCGGATGGCCAAGGGAGCATTAGAGAAGTTATTTAAAGAGAGAAAACCCTGCCTTTTGATCTAATCTACACAAGTCACAAATTCTCCACCTCCATAGCCTTCATTTATAGTCAATAACTCAGCTACCACAAAGGAAGAAGATGTGAAGACCCGTATTTTGCTAAAGCCTTAACGTTGGGGTTAGGGAATTAATTGCGCATCCTTGCATCATACATACTAATAATGGAGTAAATTAAAAAAATTGATTTCAAACATTGAATAAGCAATAGTTAATATGAATAATCAGAGGATATTTATATATCAAATATAAATTGTTGATCACAAGTATATAAAGCATATTCAAATTCAATTCTTATATAAGTCAAGTATTCAATTCAAAAGTAATTGAATAACTACGAAAGATTTAATTTACAATGTATTACTGTCCAATACAAAGTAATATTACAAAATAATAATAATACAAGAAGGAATTACAGTAAGGAGATATTATAGGAAGAAAATAAAATTCTAGCTATCTCAGTTCTACTTTTCTTCTCTTCTTCATCCTCAACTTTGCTTCCTTCTTAACCTGCACATATACAAAGGAGACTCCACAAAGAAAGAATGGATTAGAGGTTAAAATGTTGCATTCCCCATTTGAAATGCAATTAGTGTAGGAAATCAATCTTAAGAGACCAAAGAACTGGTTTTAGTCTCAAAAGGATTAAAAGCTAACCTATGGAATCAAAATTTCTTTATAAGAAAGCATCTAAATTTAGGCAACAGATTATAAGGCATCATAGTGTATAAGGCAATGGTTGCTGATCACATTCATAATTTCTTTGAGGAAAAGCGACCAGGCAACAATGTGATCATAAATCTAGGCAACAAGTTTGGTCCGTAATTAAGTCATTTTTGTTCAATTAATTAAAAGAATGACCTCCAAGTAAATCCAGTCAATCTAACCACCAAAATACTGAGATTTCATTTTAGGCCAGCCAACACACCCTAATTAGATCACATGGGCATATGCAACAATTTTGGATAAAGGAAACATTTGAGGCATCAAGTAAATGAGCTGACCAGATAAAAATCAAATCAACACAACAAGTAGCTGCGTAGCAGCTTCATTGCCACCTCAAGCTTATGTATGGATGATGATCAACCATAGGATGTCACACAAGCACCTTACTCATTAAGATAAAACATGAGTCACCAAATAAGTGTCAAGACCATAGTGATAATGATCCTTGTGCCACCTAAAGATTTAATCATATAAGGATTAATATTAACATGCCATGTAACCACCTTAGTCACCAAAATGGATGGAGTCATCAATGAGGTGTCAAGACTACGTTGATAGTAATCTAAGTCAAGCAGCTACATAGTAGCTACCCCGTAACCTCAAGCTTGAAAATAGATTAGGATCAACCACAAGCTACCATCTAACCACTTATTCACCAAGATAAAGCAAGAGTTAGCACATGAGGTGTCAAGATATTAGTAATAGTGATCCATGCCCTAGATGAGTTGAAGAGACTATAAATAGAGCTACTTATGAATCTCATTCATCGCACCACCACAACCCAAGACTCATATAACAACAGTAGAAGAAGCAGACTAGGTAGAGGAGGAGGGCTTAGAATCAGGAATAAGAAGGCCAAGACAGCGAAGAGGAGAAGGCGACTCCCGAAGAAGCAAGAATTTAGAAAACCAAAAGAACAGTCTTTAGTTTTCTTTCTCAAGGTAGATGAGGGGAGGAGTTAAGAGTTTAGAAGAAGAAAACTAATGCCCAATTCTCTATAGAAATTATTTGTATTTGGTTAAATCAAAATATCTAAGATCAAATATAAGCCACATCTTCATATCAGCATCAAAAACTAGATAGACTAGATAGAAGGGGAGAAGAAATTGGAGGCAGCGTTTGAGGCAACGATGATGTTTTTAGGGGAGACCGAGCAAAAGAAACAGAGGAGAGGGGGATGGAGCTCAGGCGGCGGCGTGAAAAGAGAGAGAGAGAGAGACCGAGAGAGATTCCATCGGTTAGGATTAACCTAACCAGGTGGGGCCGAGTGGGCTGGAATGAGCCAGTTGGGCTAGGTGTCGGATCAGGCCAAATGGCCAGCTAGGCCTTTGGACCAGGGCAAGAAATAGGGATTTTCGGGCAAACCAGGAAATAATTATTTTGGTCTAAATTTTTTGAGGTAATTCTTCTATTTTCAATAATACAATCTCTTTTAAAATCAAATATAATAACCTAAGTATCTTATCAATCTTTACAAACCAAATTGAACTAAAATTTCTAATAGATTAAATTCCTAAAAATTCAGAATTCAAAACCAAAAATCTAATACAACTTAAGTAACTTCATAAGAAATTTCTTTATTATTATTTTTAAACCGTAATAATCCTTAGTAACATATATAATTTTTTATATAAAAAACATAAGGTAATAATTTGGGAATTTAAAAGTTCATAAAAATAATGTTTTTATAATAATTACTATAACACTTTGTAGGATGGATTGTAAAATTCACATAAAAAGCAGATAAAAATTCTAAAATGTATTAAACCATCAAATGATGCAATCAAAATCACAAAATTTAATAGAGTAAAATCATAGGAAATTTATATCATCTATCACGTTGTCTTCAACCAGGTAGTCCACATCGGCCAAAGTTATATACCTAGCTTTTTCCTGGCCGGTTTTCTCCAAAACATCATCACATGCATTCATATACATATACAGTTGTAATTTATTGGGAACTAGTTGTCGTAGCAACGAGGCTAGACAGTGAACTTGTGGCACCCCTACGTTGCGTAGGAAACTACGTCGCAGAGACACCGCAGTCGCACACGTAGGTTGCACGACGTGAAGACACTCGAACTCGCTGCAAGCCACGAACTTGAGGAGAGGAGGAGCAAGTAAACTTTTATTTTAGAATTTGGGAGCCCCTTTGAATGGAAGGGGTGACCCTCTATGTATAGGGAAAATGGAGGGGTGGAGGAGATTACAAATATGCCCTCAGGCTATACAATCTTGCCCTTAGATGTACTAGTGCCCTCGAGGATGAACCTATCTTTTCCTCTAGGAATATTCTAGAAATATCCCACCAGCCCCACTCATCATGCATCCCCCTGTGGCGACGATCTTCCTGTCGCCTCGAGCTTCCGATCGTTACGGACATGCCATTGTCACGGACTTGGCATCATCACAGACTTGGCGTTGGCACAGACTTGGCATTGTCATGGACTTGGGGTCATCACGGACTTGACGTCTTCACGGACTTGGCGACATCACGGACATGGTGTCGTCACAGATTTGGCGTCGTCACGGACTTGGCGTCGTCACGGACTTGGAATCGTCACGAACATGGCGTGGGCATGGACTTGGCATCATCACAGACTTGGTGCGTCATAGAATTGGCGTCCTCACGGACATGGCATCATTACAGACTTGGCGTCGTCATGGACTTAACGTCATCACCGACATGGTGTCGTCACGGACTTGGCGTCATCACTGACATGGCGTGGGCACGGACTTGGCATCGTCACGGACTTGGCATCGTCACGGAGTTGGCGTCGTCACAGAGTTGGCATCGTCATGGACTAGGCATCGGCATGGACTTGACGTTGTCATGGACTTGGCATTGGCACGGATTTGGCGTTGTCACGGACTTGGCATTGGCACGGACTTGGCGTTCGTAACAGACTTGGTGTTGACGAGTCTTGAGGTTCATTGATTCCTCCTAACTACAAAAAAGTGTCAAAACTAGATAGCGTGGGACCCCTTCCCCAACAGTAGTCCCTCACCGGTGCAGGTGGTCATTCAGTGCCCGTCCGGGCCAGCGCACCAATTTTGGTAGGGTCGGCGTGCTGACCAGACTGACAAGCTATGGTTTTTGCGATGTTCCTGGGTCGCTGAACAGGCTTGCCATGGACTTTAAGCTCGGGTCGTGGCCTAGGCGATAATTCCACACCACCTTGGGTGAGGCCGGGATCCAGTGAGTATTTTGGTGGCGGAGCCCCTTGTAACATTAGGCATGGTACTTAGTACCTTGCTTCCCATGACGCTTGTGTGGCTGGTGCGTGGGTGTTTTGGCGGTGGAGTCCCCTGTGCGTAGTACTTGGTACCCTGCCTATGGGTACTTGGGTGGCGTAGTCCCTGTAACATCCTCAATTTTGCGGGCTTAAAATTTTTTTTGAAGAGAGAAGGATGTGCAACTATGTAATATATGTTAAAAATATTTTGTTTGGATTTTTACCTCAAATTAATCAAAGGCTTTGAATTAATTTGAGAGCAATAAGTGTGTTTTTGAATTTTAAATTGATCATCATTTAAAAATTTACCCCAAAAATATTTTTATTGAGTTCCCCATGTTCGATTTGATTTACTAGAATTTTTTCATAATTTTTTGGAGCCCATTTGAGTCAGTTTGGAATTACTTTACTTTTCTCTATTAATTTAATTTGAAAATAATTATTTTTTTCTCTCTCCAATGCTTATTGGGCCAAGCCCATTTTCTTTTCTCTGCCAGCAGCCGTGCCCTGCTAATCATGCATGCATGCATGATAAATTTTGCATGCATGCGGCCGTAACGTGTGCAGCGCGAGCGCATTAAGCAGCCGTCGGTTCGTTTGCTTCTCTGATTTGGAATTAATTTCCAGTTTTCCCTCCCCTCCTAATTCTTCCTATTAATCTGTGATTCTTGCCTCTTCACCTCCCCTTCTCCCCTATAAAAACCCCCCTCTCCCTAGGGTTTTCCCCTTTGTTTTCCTCTCCCAAAAATCCATCTCCACCTCCTCTTCTTCCCCAACTCCGGCGACAACTCCGACGAGGAATTCCGGCCACCACGACGTTGAAAGGGATCTCAGGAGTCGACTAGAGGGGGGGGTGAATAGGTCGGCTCTAGAAATTAAAATGCCTAATGGGTTTCTCTTCTGGAGATAGGTCAAACCTAGAGAAAATATATGCAACTGATGCAGGTAACTGAGACTCAGCAAGATATATCAGATAAACACCAGACACTCAGATAGCAAACTCAGCTGATGTAGAACAAGTTATATTCAGAGCTAACTGAGTCTCAGGTGTGAGAGTCAGGTGAGTGCATCAGATGACGTGGACAAGAAAGGTACTAGTTTTAGCAAGAGCTAACTGAGTCTCAGGTGAGGGAACTCAGTTAGTGTGCAACAGATAAAGGTGCTCTAGTGATCTAAGCATGCATAGATAACAGAATAATAAGAGCAGATCACAAGACAGATAGTAAAGCACACAATGGTTTGTTTTACCGAAGTTCCTACTTCTTGCGAAGCAGTACGTCTCCGTTGAGGAAGCTGTTCTCACAGCCGGCACCAAATCGTGCTCTTTCCTCGAGTACCTTTCTTGTGTGGAATCCTTTTATCTTGCTGCTGCAAGACAGGCAGACCCGAATCGCCCTCACAGACTCTTGGTGGCAGCCACACAAGACTTGGCTTGCTCACCAACTCCAAGAGCACTCCCACTCTTGGAGGAACCAGTACCTCGAAGATTACACCTGAAGGACTAAGTAACTCACTCTCACGATGGATGCACGCAGGCAACACTCACTTGGAGACCTAGAGCTCTTTCTTCTCAACAGGTTGCTTTCGGGTTAGAGGCAAAGGTTGGGTAAAGGTTCGAGGTTGAAAACCTCCCCAGGTTCCCTATTTATAGGGTCCCTGGCAGCTAGCCGTTACCCTCATGCCACGTCAGACAAAGAGCCACCAGACCTAACCTATCTGAGACTCAGCTAACGTGCACCTCTGGTAACCTACTAGCCACGGCTGAGCTACCCACCTGAGTCTCAGATGCCAAACTCAGGTGGACTCGGTTGCCTCAGGCAGCACCTGAGCACAACTCTGGCCGGCTCACTACAAGCCTCCAACTGACCAGAGAGCAATGGCCTCGCCACAGTCCCTGACCAGCTCGCTTAGACCCTTGGCACTGGTTCCAAGCTTCTTCACCGAAGATGACTGTCCCTTGTAGACGCACAGCGAACCCTTGGTCCTGTTCCACCAGCTTCCTAGCTCCTCCAGGACTTATCAAGCTTGCATTCACGGCCCTTGAACTCCATCAAGCAACCATCACCTCGCTTGCCCTCGAGCACAGCCTCGGCTTCCTCGCAACTGTGCCTCAGGAACCTAGCTCAGCTGGTCCTTCTGACCTTCCCAGTTCCTTGCTCTTTTTAGGGCTCATCATCAACAGTTGTCTCGCATCAGTTTTCAGATTTCTCATTCACTGTCAAAGTATGGATTTGTGGTTCTCATGCAGTGTAGTGTGATGTGCTGCTTGAGTCCAGGTTCATGAGGCTAGA